>LR750446.1:283677-318553 GCA_902729485.2 Mus minutoides | reverse complement strand
TGACTTTATATCCATGTCCTGTTTTTCTGGTGTGCTGTTGTATCTAGGACTTGATGGGGTGGGTGAGTTTGGATCTGGTGATGCCAAGTACCCTTGGATTCTGTTGCTTCTGTTCTTAAGCTTACCTCCTGCCATCTCTAACCAAGGAGACCTGGTGTTGGTGCAGGCCAGAAGGGAGAGTCTGAAATGGTCTGGGCCTCTAACTCTGTCCTGGCTGGTGACTCAGGTCGCACAGGATTGGGCAGGAACAGATGCTGCGTTCAGCTGTTCACCTGTGGTCCCAAGACAGCCTGGGGGGTCCAGCAGAGAGTGCGCAGAGTCTGCGCCTGAGCCCTGGGCTGGTGCGGGCGCACAGGACCAGACTGGAAGGTGAAGGGAGAGTCTGTCCTGGGCCGTGCCTCTAACTCTGTCCTGGCTGGTGCTCTGTAGGTTTCTATTTGTCTATTACCCACTTGTGCTGTGGGATAGAGGACAAACCTGTGGATATCTTTCCCTTTCTGCACTACATGTCATGCTAGAAAGCAGGTTTTTGTCTGTTATCCTCCTTTGGTTCCACTGTCTGCATTTGATTTGTTTTTGGTTTGAATTTTATGTGTCCTAGGCATAAAAAAACTTTGGCCAAGAAGCCAGGCATCAATCTAGGATGAGTGAAGGATTGCCATCTGCTCGACCCCTGACTGACATAAGAACAACACTCTAAACAAGGTATTTCCTTTCCCATTTCCAGGGAGTTAAGTATAGCTTGGTCTTAAGTGTACATATCTCTAGTCTTCCTTACTTCCTTTGTAAAAACACAGTAGTCACATTCTACCTAAGGACTATGCCAATCATCATTCTGGGATCCTTGTATTGTTGCTGATCATATTTGGCTTCTTATCTATTACCATCCTTCAATCTGCAAGATGCAATGAACAAGCCTCTAGAAGGGCGTACATCTTCCATGTAACAAGAAACAAACAAATCACTATGGAAGTAATTTGAGCTTCTCTTGGCAGTCTAGATCTAAGAATATTGATCTACTTCTGTGTCTCACATGTGTCATCAACTTTATCATTTTCTGGTTTTGCTTCTGCCTGTGCATTTCTACTTGTTATTCTCCTTCATTCCCATTGATAGTAGCCAGAATGGAGTCATTAGCATTATGAAAATCTGGAAGAGAGGACAATGTATTGATAACTAGGGATTAAATGGTAGTCCAAAGATGGCAAAAAGTCCATTAAGTAGTTGTGGGAATGTTGGTTTCCTTTGTTGAAAAAAAGTCACTTTAGAAACTTAGGTATATCTGTCTTAGCTCTGCATTCAGGTGTATTTAGTTAACTATTTTGTACCATCATAATAAAAAAAAGTACAGAGAAAGAATTTAAAGGATGAAAATAGGCTTAGAGTTTCAAGATTTCACCAATGGTCAGCTAGTTTGATGTATTTTCATCTACAGTGAGAGAGAACATTGTGACAGAGAGGGTGTGTTGTGAGAGGAGATAGATAGATAGATAGATAGATAGATAGATAGATAGATAGATAGATAGATAGATAGATAGAAGGGGCAGGAAGCAGAGATAAGACATAGGCCCCCATAAAAATGTCCCAATGCTTTCTCTAACTAGGCCCTACCTTCGAGAGTTCCTTATAATTTTGTCAAATGTGAAAACATCAGTGAATTAATTAATAATCAGAATCCTTACCATTCAGCAACCTAGTTATCAATTCTTCAGTACATGATATGCTGGAGGATCATTTGTATCCAAACTATAATCTTAGGCAATACATATATATGCTCTTGAACACTCCTTGGGCAATAAAGTCTTTTTAATACGATATGAAGCTAAAATATGTATGTTGCATGTCAGTTTTTTTATTAGTTCAGTGAAAACATGAAAATTGGTGGTAGAGCTGCTGATTACAACACTTATTAAATGTCTACTTCTTATCAAGCACTCTAAATACTAATTTGCATATTATTTCATCTTCCCAGTACATAGTGAGACTGGAACTATATTTCCCATTTATTTATTTATTTATTTATTTATTTATTTATTTATTTATTTATAGATATTTTCTTAATTTATATTTCAAATGCTATCCTGAAAGTTCCCTCTACCCTCACCCTCACCCTGCTCATCTACCCACCTACTCCCACTTCTTGGCCCTGGCGTTCCCTGTATTGGAACATATAAAGTTTGTAATACCAAGGGGCCTCTCTTACCAATGAAGGCCAACTAGGCCATCTTCTACTACATATGCAGCTAGAGACACGAGCTCTGGGGGTTGTGGTTAGTTCATATTGTTGTTCCTCTTTTAGGGTTGCAGACCCATTCAGCTTCTGTGGTACATTTTCTAGCTTCTACATTGGGGGCCCTGTGTTCCATCCTATAAATGACTGTGAGCATCCACTTCTGTATTTGCCAGGCACTGGCATAGTCTCATACGAGAGACAGTTATATCAGGGTCCCTTCAGCAAACTCTTGCTGTCCTATGCAATAGTGTTTGAGTTTGGTGACTGATTATGGGATGGATCCCTGGGTGTGGTAGTCTCTGGATAGTCCATCCTTTCGTCTTAGCTCCAAACTTTGTCTCTGTAACTCCTTTCATGGGTATTTTGTTCCCTATTCTAAGGAGGAATGAAGTATTCACATGCTGGTCTTCCTTCTTGATTTTCTTGTGTTTTGCAAATTGTATCTTGGGTATTCTAAGATTCAGTGCTAATGTCCACTTATCAGTCAGTGCAAATCTAGTGACTTGTTTTGTGATTGGGTTACCTAACTATGTATGATATCCTCCAGATACATCCATTTGCCCAAGAATTTCATAAATTCATTGTTTTTAATAGCTGAGTAGTACTCCATTGTGTAAATGTATCACATTTTCTGTATCCATTCTTCTGTTGAGGGACATCTGGGTTCTTTCCAGCTTCTGGCTATTATAAATAAGGCTGCTATGAACATAGTGGAGAATGTGTTCTTATTACCAGTTGGAACATCTTCTGGATATATGCCCAGGAAAAGTATTGCTGGATCCTCCGGTAGTACTATGTCCAATTTTTTGAGGAAACCCCAGACTGACCTCCAGAGTGGTTGTACAATCCCACCAGCAATGGAGGAGTGTTCCTCTTTCTCCACATCCTTGCCAGCATCTGCTGTCACCTGAATTTTTTATCTTAGCCATTCTGACTGCTGTGAGGTAGAATCTCAATGTTGTTTTGATTTGCATTTCCTTTTTTGTTGTTGTTGTTGAACATTTTTTCAGGTGTTTCTCAGCCATTTGGAATTCCTCAGTTGAGAATTCTTTGTTTAGCTCTGTATCCCATTTTATTTGTTTTTCTGGAGTACAGCTTCTTGAGCTCTTTGTATATATTGGATATTAGTCCCCTATCAGATTTAGGATTGGTAAAGATCCTTTCCCAATCTGCTGGTGGCCGTTTTGTCTTCTTGACAGTGTCTTTTGCTTTACAGAAGCTTTGCAATTTGTAAATTCCCATTTGTCAATTCTTCATCTTATAGCACAAGCCATTGCTGTTCTGTTTAGGAATTTTTCCCCTGTGCCCATATCTTCAAGGCTTTTCCCCACTTTCTCCTCTATAAATTTCAGTGTCTCTGGTTTTATGTGGAGGTCTTTGATCCACTTAGACTTGAGCTTTGTACAAGGAGATAAGAATGGATCAATTCAAATTCTTCTACATTGTAACCGCCAGTTGTGCCAGACCATTTGTTGAGAATGCTGTCTTTTTTCCACTGGATGGTATTTCCCATTTTTATTAATGAAAATTCAATGATTTGCATAGACATAAAGCAAATAAATGAAAGAGCAGAATTTGATGAAATGCATCTATCCTATAAATCCTGTCCTCATAAAGACATTTTTACTACACTTATTTCAAAGACTAGACAAAATGATAGAGACAATATTCATTTAAATACATATAATATATCATAGAGTTCACAATTATAACAGTATATAATGCCTACTATATTTTATCATTTCATTTTTTAATATTATATACATTTGTGCTGTATAATGTCACAAATGTCAATATTTATAAATAATAAATGTTGACTGATACTTATTAAACACATACTAAGCATTTAACTTATAATTTCAGATAATTTTGACACATTATGTATCATTATGGAATAATTATGCTTGACAATAGTTTGAACTCAAATGAATAGATTTTTGTTCTTCTGATATTTATGTCATGACAGAGCTGGTATCTGAATTCTGGCTTCCTAGGAGTAAAAAGGAGGCTTCAGCATTCTCCCATATAGAATATATCACTCATTAGTGTACCATGAAAATGACAAAAAACAAATTTCATGTATCAAGTTGAGTACATCAAGTGATAATATACCCTAAGCCTGAACCTAGACTTAGAATGGGATACATGTTATTATCTTGCTTGAATGCAAAGGTAAAAGATCTCCACAATGCCCAGATTTCCCCTGTAATAGTCAAAGAAGGTGAGCGTTATCATAATGATGTAGTTATGAGCATTTGCTGCTGTGTATATGTATCGACCTTCTCCAAGACAAGGCTTAGGAAATAGTATGGAAGGAAGTTTTAAAATGTTATACCAGTTGGAGGACAAAGAACATAGTTTGAGTCATAACATGTTGGCTTCTGTATATAGTATATTGTACACATGAACTCACAGCAGCTCTCCTTAACTACTCATAATCGTGCCAGTTACAACCTCAGCAAGGGCTGAAGAGATGGATCAGCCATTTAAATCCAGCTCACAACCAGAAACAAAATTCTAGCATGGTTAAAGAGGGGCCACAGAACCCTATCTTTGATAGAGGAGCTTTTGGCAGTTGACGGCTGCTGAGGAAGGGATAGTCATTTCCTTTGGTGATGTGACTACTGATAGCTTGCTCATGCAACATTAGATGGCTCTATACCCATGAGTATTTGTCGACACTAGTTGAACTCAAGGGGGAAAAAAGAAGTATATGAAGTTCTAAAGAACTGATGGATGTCACTTGAGTGAGTTGCAGAGAAGACAGTTGATGGTGGAGGGGTGTGATCAACATACAGTATATAAATCTATGAAGATTTCAAAGAATAAATGAAATGTGTTATATAAAAATAAAGATCATGTAAGATTTGGATCACAGAGGATTTGAGGACAATGGTAATGAATTTGGATCTTCAAACCACAGAGATTGTCAAGGAGCAGGTTTGCCTGTCTATAAGGGCTTGGGCATGATCGAGGCCATCACTGACTCACTCTCAGCTAAGAACCGAGTACTTGATTAGAATTGAGGCCAGTCAGAGAGCTCTAGTGGTATTTCCCGGGAGTCTAAATCACAGGGTTTTGACATCTCTGATTTAAAGAGAAATTGAAATTGCTTCACTACTCATTCAGGCTGAAACTACTTTTAGGCTTGACAAGGAGGGCCATTGGAAACATAAATCTGCCTCCCAATCATGCTTCAGCTTTGAGAGTCTTCCTGCTTTTATTCTGTAGGATGAGACAGCAGGAAGAATAACAATGCCTGACATGCTCTCTCATTACATTTGTAGAGCATCTTTATGAAAGTGATCTCATTTGATCTTTGTAAAAACCCTGCAAGGGAAGCACTATTATCTTCATTCAACAGCAAGCAAACAGGCACAGGAAGTGAAAGACAAGCAGAACTCTGTTCTCTCACCTCTCTGTTTCTCTGATCCTCTCAGTCAGGCAAAGTCTGAGCTCTCCATGGGTAGATGTAATGCTTTGGTTAGAGCCTAGATCAGTAACCAAAGAGGCATAGGCCAACAAGCTATGCAGTGTGTCTGAAGTGTGCTCTGTTGAATTCTTTCTATCATTCCCATACAGACCTGTCAATAAGCATGGGGCTGCAGTTTTAATGGCATATATGGATAGGAAAGCATACTTTAAAATGTGGAGAGGTTAATAAACTTAGTCAAGATATCCCAGCTTCAATATAGGAGATTCAAATCTAAACTTCCACCTGTGAGTTTCACCACCTTACATTGTAATGGTGCAGAATAAGAAAGCCTCACATCTCAGACATCCATGTTCAGCCATTGACTAGACTTATGATCCTGGACCTAGCTTCATAACCCTGAGGATCTCTGCTTCACATTCTCATCTTTGAAATAGAGATACAACTATCACCACCCCTGAAACTTTTTGTTCAGACAAACCATAATCACATGTTAAGTGATGAAATTGCATCAAAGATTGTGTGTGTGTGTGTGTGTGTGTGTGTATGTGTGTGTGTGTGTTACTCTTCATGGCTATAACCAACTAGCTGACAGTCACTTGAAAGGTAGAAGTGTGTGTTTTGGTTTCTGGTTTCAGATGTGTACATCCAAAGTCCTTGGCTCTGATGTTTCTAGGCCAACGGTGAGTCAGGAAGGTAGGAGCAAGTAACGAAGGCCCCTTTCCTCATGGTAGATACATGGACAGAAACGGGACAGAAAGAATCCAGAGACCCACTCCAAGTGATCCTCCTCCTCCAGCTGGGCCCTACCTTCTAAAATGTATAGAACCTCTCAAAACAGTACTGCCAGCTAGGCTAGTATGTGAAATTGTATGTGTGTGGTTCTTTCATAGTCAGTCAATCCATAACATTGCACTTATACACAGCCTTATGAGTCTTAAAATTAATTCCTTCCCCCACACTAATATGTGATGTCTTGATCCATAAACATATGTTTTTCTCTGAGAATAAGTTGTACTTTTCAATCTATGTGTTACTGAAATATCAGCATAGTCACTGTTGAGCTCCTCTGGGTTAGTTAAGTTTCTCTATAGCACATTGTACCAGTCCAACCTGAAAGCAAACATTGTCACATGAAATTCCTTGCTTATCTCTTAGCCGCCCCCCCCAATTTCTGATTACTAGACTTCCTCTACACATTGATATCCTCTTAGTCTGCTGCTAGCAGGCTATCAACAGTCCCTTTCCTTGAAAAACCTTGAAACCATTAGTTAATCTGTATCACAGGACAAAATTGAAAACTCTTGGATTATTACTCTCTGCTGGAGTTTTGCACTGCACATTTCATGTGCTTACTGAACATCAGGAACTGCAGTCTTCCAGAAAGCAAGTACTACCAACAAAAAAGGGTGATTTATGTCCTCTGATTCAGTAATCAGAATTCAATCATGAATAGTTATTTAATAGTTTAATAGTTATTAAATTTTAGTTGATGAAAAGTTTCTTGAAGACTAGAAGGTGTACTAAACAGATATAACTGAAAGACTCTACCTTGCTTGGGAGTTCAAAGAAAGCCTCTCTAGTAATTAAAATATAAGTGCCTATATATATATATATATATATATATATATATATATATATATACACATATACATTGATATATATGACATATGTGATATGTATAATATATATCTTTATATAATGTATGTGTATATATATTTATGATATGATATGCACATATATAGATTTATTCAAAAAGAATGAAGAAAAGAGTGATCATATTTAACACCCCAGAATTGTGGCACTTTTTTCATTATATATACATATCATTATAATACCATGACCCCCCCAAAATTTTACTAACTTCATGTTAGAGATATGGCTAAAGATTGTATTAATCTTATTGTCACTATTTGTTTAATAAGCATGTACCATGTGGCAGCCATTGTTTTAGGCTTTGGAAAATTAAATTCTTTTAGACACTGCCTGAAACTAAACCATGCAGTGGCACAGTTCTCACTACAAATCTGAATTATGTGTAAGCCTTTCTGTCCTAGGTTACGGAGCAGCTGAAAACTCATCGTCTTTATAGCTTATGATTCTATAGATCAGGTGTCCTCTATGAGGACCCACAAGGATATAATCACTGTCAGTTAGCATCAGAGGTGCTGTTGGATTAGGTGAGAAAAATTCACTTCAAATTTGCTCAAAGCATTGGTAAACAATTTCTAGCTGTGTGTTTGCAGTCAGTCTTAGCTTCAAGAAGCTGTTCTCAAATTGTTTCTCTCCTTTCCTTCTACTCAGCAGTGGGATTCCACCTTTACCCTGGAAGCTGCTGTCTTATTAGCAGCTACTCAGGAGTTCATGAATTGGTGTGTGTGGAGTGTGTGTGTGTGTGTGTGTGTGTTTGTGTGTGCACTTATGCCAATGAGAGAAGGAGATTGGGTGTTCTGCTCTATAAGTCCATATCATATACTTCTTTTTTTTTTGTTGTTTTGTTTTGTTTTGTTTTTTTCGAGACAGAGTTTCTCTGTATAGCCCTGGCTGTCCTGGAACTCACTTTGTAGACCAGGCTGGCCTCCAACTCAGAAATCTGCCTGCCTCTGCCTCCCAAGTGCTGGGATTAAAGGCGTGCGCCACCACGCCTGGCTAGTCTTTTTTTTTTTTTTTTTTTTTTTTTTTTTTGCATATACTTCTTTTTGAGATTGTATTTCTTACCAGACCTGGAGCTAGGCTGTCAAACATCATTCTCTGCTTTTATGTTGGTGCTAAGATTTACACTCTGGCCCTCATGCTTATATAGCAAGTATCTGCTGAGTCATCTCCCCAGCTCTGATGGCTCAGTAGTCTTAATGGCATTTGAATGAAAACAAAACAAACTCGTTTCATGGGTAAGTGTAAAGGACTGTGATCTTGTGTATACCAGGTCAAGGAGATCTAGTACTCTTCCTACCATGTGCATCAAGATCATCACAGGTTGAGTGGCACACCCATGCTGGAGTGTATTTACTTTTGCTGTGCAGAGCACAAACTGATAGAACAGCTGGCCACTGTCTGGAACATCACCAGAAGCTGAGGAGAGAGAGAGAGAGAGAGAGAGAGAGAGAGAGAGAGAGAGAGACAGAGACAGAGACAGAGAGACAGAGAGAGAGAGAGAGAGACAGAGAAAGAAAGAGAGATAGATAGAGAGACAGAGAGAGAGGAGGGAGGAGGGAGGAGGGAGGAGGGAGGGAGGGGAGAGGGTGGGAGAGAGAGAGAGAGAGAGAGAGAGAGAGAGAGAGAGAGAGAGAGAGCATGTAGTCATATTGACACTAGCTCTTAAAGTTTTGACCCTAAAATACTTATGTCCCTTTTGCTCACATCCCAACAAAGAAAAAAAATGTTACATGTCCTATACCACCATCAAGGGGCTGAGGAGACATAGTTCTATTTTCTCCTAGATAGAAGAGGATTTAGATATATTGGAAGAGATAGGGCTAATAAACAACACACTTACTATTTTAATTGTCAATATTCGTTTTGTTATCCTAGCATGTAAAATACACTCATTCCACCTCCACTCCAAGGACTCGTGCATTTGCATATCAAAGCAAACAGCCATCAAGCTGGGTATAGAAACGTGAGAATATCTGTGAGAATATTTACAGCAAGGATTAAGCAGGGTACATTTCCCCAGAAGCCTCATGGCTCCTGAGTGTTGTCCTCATTTGACAGACAAGCTTCATTTGGTTAATTTGTTCAATTTAAGTGAAATAGCCAATGAGTAGTAAAGTCAGGATTTTAATCAACCTTCTCTGCTTACAACTCTCACTGAATGATTCCCAACAGATTGAAGAGGAAGTGATTTGGGAGCTGAGGTTTGCCTTTGAAGTCCTTTAGCCCAAGTGAGGGTCAAGTGCACAGGCAGAAATCCATTCCACCTGTGTTTTGGTGAGAGCCAAGGTAGACCAGAGTGCTGAGACAGTAAGGGAGGGAGGTAAAAACAAACAAACAAACAAACAAACAAACAAAAAACCGATCTAACAAATTCTCGAAGATAAAATGCACATACATGTTGACAAGAAAAAGGCCAAGAGCTGGGGACAGAAGCAGGCTCTGTGAGTATCTGCCTAGAGGCTCTGTGCCAGCCAAGTCTTTGGTTGGGGGCAGATTACAATGTGCTGTGGACATTTGCTTCTGCAAGGATGATGTTCTTTAGAGCTTTCCTTTTCTTAGAGTTGCAAAAGTAAACTCATAGGAAAGCCCCTAAAGGAAGAGGAGGTGGGGGGAGGGGCAAAGGGGGGGAGAGGAGGAGAGGGAGGGGAAAGAGGAAGAGGGGCTACCAGTTCTTTTGTCTGAAAGGTCTCATAAAAACAAAACAAAAGAAAGCAAACAGAAAACAAACAAACAGTGAAGGACAACTGCCACTGGAGTCCTGCCTAACCCAGGTTGTTTCTAGTGCAATTCTCCAGACAGTAATCATGGAATTTGAATAATTAATTCTGAAAACAGATGAATACATTTTATATGTATATGATTAATTTTATGCCTATGACTTATTGCCTACCAAAAAACCAGAAGTGGAACTAAAGAAAGAAAAGAAAAGTAAAAAAAAAAAGAAAAAAACAAAAAGAAAAGAAAAAGAAAATGGCAAGGGTTGTTCCCACAGTTATAATATCTTGAAATTATAAAATGTGAAATAACAGTGTAAGAACAACTCTCTCTCTCTCTCTCTCTCTCTCTCTCTCTCTCTCTCTCTCTCTCTCTGTGTGTGTGTGTGTGTGTGTGTGTGTGTAATGGCATTCCTAATATGCAGTTGTGGTGGCTTCCACAGGAGGCAGGCCTAAAACACTCAACTGTTTTTCCTATCATAGTTTTCCTTCTTCTTGAGCTGCTGAGGGCTATATAAACTCTACAAAAAATATGCTTGCCATTGCCTTCCTTACTGCTTCCATTAACCACTGACCTTCCTTCTTGATTAGTCTTCAGCCTTTGTGTGTGGTTTGGGGAAGAAAAGAAAAAATGACTTTCAAAGGCATTCAAGAGCAGGATAAGAATGTGACAGTAATTGGTATTGGGAGGCAATGTAGACCATGACAACACACACTGGTGGTATCGATAGAGAAGAACATAGTGTCTACAGAAGAATGCCTCTGGAAGAATAGCTTTAAGAAGTAAGTGGTGGCTAAGCAGAAAAGAAAGAGTTATAGATTATCAAAAAATATTTCTAGGCAGAGGAGGTAGATAAATGCCAGTGGAGATGTTACAGCAGCTTCCAAAAGAGCTGTCACTGGATGAATCAGATGTACCCAGAATGCTCTTCCCTCACAAGGATGCCCCCAGTCCTAGTCATTGGTTTGTCCAAGGTGCATTGATGATAGATCCTAGCTACATCTAATTTTGTCTATTCTTCCATTTCTCAGAACAAAGAACTAGTGTTGCATCCATGGTCATTTCATTCTCTATAATATAATATACATATATTAGATATTTATGTATACATAAATACATATATGAGTATTATAGATATTTGCACATCTACACATATAAATACACATACAGATACATAAATACACATATATATCATACATATGCATCATATATATATACATGTACACACACATATATATCACATATATCATATATATCATATCATCCTATATATCATGTACATCATATATGTACATGCATACACATATACATAATATAGATTGTATACATTTATTTATACTTTGTATACAACCACATTCATAAACATAAACAAATACATAATATACATATATAAATATACATTTGCTACATACACATGTACATATAAATATATATATATATATACAACATATACATAAGCATATAAACCATACTCATAAGTATATACATCATATACATACAAATACTCATATACATCATATACATATATCTCCTGTTAGCACTCGACTCAGTTAAGGGTGAGTGCAACTGATTGTTTTCCTGTGATCCACATTTTTTATGTATCACATTGAAATTTAGATAGATAGATAGACAGACAGACAGACAGACAGACAGACAGACAGACAGACAGATTGGAGGATGGTTGGAGCAGTGAGATATCTCCATGGGTAAAAGTGCTTGCCACTCAATCCTGAGGGTCTCAGGTTAATTCTCAGAATCAATAGTGGGTGCAGTGCTCTGACTCACAAAAGTTGTCATTTGATGTGTACCTGCTGACCCTCTCCCTTCCTGATGTTCATCACATGGATGCACACAATACTACTAATTAAAAGCTGTTAAATTAATACTTGTATCTCTGTCTTTACCTTTAGCTCCATGAAGACTGAGGCTCTACATTTCTATTTGCTTTTGACAGTAAGAACAAGACCTGGCTCTTAGCAAGTTCCCGATAAACATTTCTTTGGTAAATAATTGGGTTTCACAGAGTGAGACTTGCAGCTAGGCTTAGTCTCAAATGGAAGTGATTAGATAGGATTCTGTCTATGCTGACAATCTTTCTCTGTTTTTTTTTTTTTTTCCTTTTCCTAGTTAGTCTACATACTCATTCCTAAATTTAGTCCCACTCATTCTGCTTATGATGGAAAAACAGAAACCAACACAAAGGCAAGGAGGCTTCCATTCTAGAAGTTTATGGTCTCTATCTTTTCATCCATCCTGAGAAGAAAAGCAAGACAGTAAAATGTGTTAATCATGTTTTCTCGGGAACTGTGCAGGGCATTTTCAACACATTTTCCCCCCACTAAAACCACAGTGATTCACAGTTTAGATATTTTTATTCCAGTTTGAAAGTTGTAGAAGTGAAGGTGTAGATAGATGCAATATTTAACCCAGAGATGAACAGCCAGCCATAAGAAAAGAGTTGGGACAGAGTTCATCCACAGAGAACTAAAGTGTTGCTTATTTCCTCTCCCCAAGTGCCCTGTAAGCCCAACCCATGTCCACTGAGAAAGTTTGTGCAGCCTTCTTGCAATCCCTCCAACACAAATACACACACAATTTACAAAAGAGAAGCAGAAACACAGGAAAAGGAAATAATTTAATTATCAAATTGATTTTTAATTCACTGTTACATTTTCACATCTCTTCTCTTACCTTGGTGATAAATTTGCTGTGATTTTATTATGCAAACCAAGCAATCAGGAGTATGCAGAAAACACATAGACATGAGCAACCTTTATGTCTGCTTTGGATAGGTTTTCCTTTTATTTTTGAATGCAGATCTTTGCTGTCAAGATCTTGGCATTTATTAATGGTCGATGGAACCAGTAACTTCATCACACATGATAGCTCTCCTAAGGTTGTAAAGATTAAATGAGATGAGCATATCTAGGGCTTAATGTGCACATTATCTTCCTGTGATATTTCCTTTCTAACTGAACTTGCCAAGTACAGAAGTCATTGTGCCAGAGAATGATCCTTGCTTTTTTGTCGCTGACATTATACCATGTATGCATAACACAGCCATTATAAATTTCTATGCCCCAAGCTAAGACTCTGAGCTGCTTGAGCTTTATAATTCTCGAATTCTTCGTATTTCTAAAATGACAGTCTTTTCAAAAGTATGCTTTGGAAAAAAGACACTTCTCTTTTCTAATATACCACCTGCTGCTTTAATCCTTTTTTCTCACATACTGGACCTGGAATTTATGAAATGTTGAAAGGGAGAATATTATTTTTTTATTAATAATAGAAATACATTGAGGGCACTCACGTGGTTGAGTCTTTAACTTCAAGAATGGCAAGCTTAAATGTCAGCTTGTCTGGTGAAATAGATTATCTTCAAAGGGAGAAATATAATGGGGAGAGAAAGCCCACAGGTTTGGGTGTCAGCAATACTGGTTTCAAATCCTAAAACCATAGTCATAAGCATGGCTTTGGAAAAGACTAGAATATCCTTTGAATCTTGGATTTTTTTTTAAATTCAGAAAGACATATTCCAATAAATATTCATCAAAATTCTCATGAACCATAAATATGATATAAATATTTGAAGGCTCAAGTTTAAAATACTAAAATATAATAACTCTGCCCTTTATTCTTTTGAGTGACAGCCCCTTATATTGAACCAACTCCATTGTTTAGTATCTAGGTGACCATATTATTTAACTCTAAGAATCTGAGTGTCTGGTCTATAAAATAAAGATAATATCTACACTACAGGTTAGCCATATAAGTCTAACTAACTTATTAATGATGTCTGATATGAATAATGATTCTACAGATTTTTTTCTCCCCTTTTTCTTCCTATTTTGGCTCTTTCCTCTTCACTCAGGAATAACTTCTAGTATGCCAGACAGAATCCTTCTGTACAACACTTGTGGGGCCCTCCTGTATTCCAGTTTTGAGAGTCAGTGACCCAAAGCCTGTTTTGATCCCTTCACTGTAATAAGGAAAGGTCACGGATCCACTGCCACCAGCAATGACAATAAAAAGTGTGGGCAGTTTGCATATTGTTGACATGTCCTGCTCTATTTTCCTCAGGTCTCAGAACATGTGTGCACTGTTGCCAGTACATTGTATGAAGTTTAGGCTGGTTGCACTGTGCCAAGCATGTCCCTCTTCCTGTGAGTTCCCAAGTCACCAGTGGATAAGCATGTCTACTTCCTTTGCTCCTAACTGGCTTTAACAAATTTAATATTCTGTATTACTGTAGTCCAATTGCAACAAATCAGATTTTCTTAACATACTATTCTAGCTAAATCGTTATTTTCATAATCTAGTCAAGTCATGCACTGAGATGCCAGCAATCTACAACATAGTCATGGTTTTAGCATACGTAGGGGTAGATGAGTGATAACTGCTGCATGTAAAAACTTTCTCAGAGACTTGAGACACCAGGGAGTAGAGAGGTCTAGAGGGGGTTGAGGGCTGGAGACATCCTCTTGGAGACAGGGGGTAGGAGAAGTGGAACAGGACCTGTGGGATGGTGGATTGGGAGGAGAGTAATAACTGGACTGTAAAAAAAAAAAGTAAAACAAACAAACAAAACAAAACAAACAAAAACCCTACTGCAGGTATATTGGCCCCTATTTGGATTTATGCCTTTTAAAGTAGCATCAAATTAAGACAGACTTGACTTTCAATAACCAATTCTCTATTTACTGTATTTTTGGGGGCAAGTTAATTGACACGTCTGAAAAAAAAATGCAACATATTGCTTTAAATGTGTGTCTGAGATATGCTTTTAAACAATTTAAGAACTCAAGAAGGTGGACACCAGAAAATCAAATATCCCCATTAAAAAGTGGGGCACAGAGTTAAACAAAGAATTCTCAACTGAGGAGTGCCGAATGGCTGAGAAGCACATGAAAAAATGCTCAACATCCTTAATCATCAGGGAAATGCAGATCAAAGCAACCCTGAGATTCCACCTCACACCAGTAAGAATGGCTAGGATCAAAAATTCAGGTGACAACAGATGCTGGCGTGGATGTGGAGAAAGGGGAACACTCCTCCATTGTTGGTGGGAATGCAAGCTTGTTCAACCACTCTGGAAATCAGTCTGGCGGTTCCTCAGAAAATTGGACATAGTACTACCAGNAGCATTTGTGCAGCTCAATCCAAAGGATGGACCCAACGACTGCAGCTGCCAGGGATCCATCCCACAATCAGTCACCAAACATAGACACTATAGCATATGCCAGCAAGATGGTGCTGAAAGGGCCCGGATATAGCTGTCTCGGGGGAAAATATACCAATGCCTGGCAAACATGGAGGTGGAAGCTCACGGTCAGCTATTATGGAACACAGGGTTCCCAAGGAAGAAGGAGCTAGAGAAAGTACCCAAGGAGCTGAAGGGGTCTTCAACCGTATAGGTGGAAGAATAACCATGAACTAACTAGTACCCCCTGGGCTCGTGTCTCTAGCTGCATATATAGAAGAGGATGGCCTAGTTGGCCATCAATGGGAAGAGAGGCCCCTTGGTTATGCAGACTTTATATGCCCCAATACAGGGGAACGCCGGGGCCAAGGGGTGGGTGAGGGTGGGTAGGGCAGCAGGGCCGGGAGGGGGGAGGATATAGGGAACTTTCTCGATAACACTTGAAATGTAAATGAAGAAAATATCTAATAAAAGTTGAAAAAAAAAAGAATCTAAGAAGCCTAGTTTTTAATGTTCATTGTAGCACCTTGTTACTATAATGAGCTACCTGAGGTAGGCTACTTGGGAATATATGTTTAGTTAGAGCAGCATCAGCTTCTAGTGATGACCTCATGTCAGGTGGGGATGTGGAAAGAAGCATTGTAATAGCTGCACATGGCAGGTGAGGTTTTCTTACCAGCTCCCTCTTATGGCACTCATACTAGGTCACTGTTGGGAAGATTTCTTACTAGGTTCCAGCTCTATCTTCCATTCCTACACTGAAGGTCAAATTTCCAAAATATGGACCCTGGAGATAAATTACATTCAAACTATAGTATTAGGGTTATCTACATACACACACACACACACACACACACACACACACACACACCCCCAAAACACACACACACTAACATACACACAGAGATATTTACACTCACATGTCCACATATACTTACAAAGATGTGTACATACATTTTTCTCTTTTACTATCTACTATACCTTTCTCATATACATTTCTCATTTCTTGCATTTCTTTGCTCACACCACTACATTTTCTAGTTACTGCTTGCATGAGCCATTTAGCTTTCTAGTCCCCACATGGGGAATATTGATTGATAGTTATATACACAGACAGCAGTAAAGATGAAGTACCTACTGCATGTAAAGCACCAGCCTAAGGTTAGAAGCATAAACGATGCTAATTTCCCCCCCTTTTCCTCCTTCTCTCAGCTGAAGAAGTGCATGCCTAACATAGAAAACAAACCAGCAGGGATATTCCAGTGGTTTTGGGGGGCTTCCAAAGCTTCAAGTTAAATTCTCTGCCAAAGTCAAGCTCAAATACTTTCCTTATAGGCTCACATGTTGCATATGATGATTATGTTAATATTTAATACCATCAGTCACATTAGCTGTTAGGAGAATGTCTATGTCTGTTGGGCACATTTTCAAGGCAGGGAGTCATAGGAGGGAAACTGAAGTTTCTCTCTAATTTTATAGAGAAAACTATAAACATAATACTATAATAAAGTATGGTGGTGAAGTTTTACAATAACGATTGTTTTTACATCAGTTGATAATACAGGTCTGGCTAAAATATCTAGGCAAGTAAAGATAAGACATATCACACTTTTTATTAGGATTTGTTTAAAACTGAATAGCATTGCTAGGTGGTGGTAGTAGTGAATGCCTTTCGTCTCAACACTAGGCAGGCAGAGACAGATAGATCTCTGAATTTTAGGTTGCCCTGGTGTACAGAGTGAGTTCTAAGGACAGCCTGGGCTACATAAAGAAACCCTGTCTCAAAAAGCATAACTTTTGATTAACTATATAGATAAATTTTATTTTCAACATTAACATAAAAATAATAGAAACACTCTTAAACGTCATCAATTAGGTAGAATTATGTTGTTATTGACAACTGATACTTTTTGTCTTTCAATCTAGAGTAATGGTTAGATGTCAGGATATCGGTTCATTATTAAGCTATTATTGAGGAACTTAATAATAGTGAATTCATTGGCTGGTGAATTAATTTAGCTACTAGATCTTTTATTTCAGTTAGAGGATGCCAGGTTTTTAATATTTAACGAATTCTATTTTGAAAGTACTTCCCACCATGTCCAAACTTATGTAAATTGTTTGTAACTACTGACTTTTAAAATCCCTCAGGTGGTTCATGTAGACCACAGCTTTACAGGAAGTGCTGTGATATGATTTAGGGTTATTGCGTTATAAATATCTAGAAAGCATTAAATTCATTTAAAATTTCCAATTCGTTACAGAGCAGTGTGTTCAAATAGCACTGAATTTGGAATAGAAACACTTGATTGCTCATATTTTTCTTTTCTTATTTTTTCTTTTTTTCTTAGATGTTTTCTTAATTTACATCTCAAATGCTATCCTGAAAGTTCCCTATACCCTCCCCCCGCCCTGCTCCCCTACCCACCCACTCCCACTTCTTGGCTCTGGCATTCCCCTGTACTAGGGCATATCAAGTTTGCAATACCAAGCGGCCTCTCTTCCCAATGATGGCTGACTAGGCCATCTTCTGCTACATATGCAGCTAGAGACATGAGCTCTGGGGTTCTGGTTAGTTCATATTGTTGTTCCTCTTCTAGGGTTGCAGACCCCTTCAGCTCCTTGGGTACTTTCTCTAGCTTCTCCATTGGGGGCCCTATGTTCCATCCTATAGATGACTGTGAGCATCCACTTCTGTATTTGCCAGGCACTGGCATAGCCTCACAAGAGACAGCTATATCAGGGTCCCTTCAGAAAACTCTTGTTGGCATATGCAATATTGTCTGGGTTTGGTGACTGATTATGTGATGGATTCCCGGGTGGGGTAGTCTCTGGATATTTTTCTTTATATAATGTTAAGATGAACAGAGAAGGCAGCCACGTGTTGAGGTATCATGAAGGTAGCTTTCTTGTCATTTCTAGGTATACTGACTGGTTTTGTGGGTCTATTTGACACAATCTGAAGTTATCACAGAGAAAGGAGCCTCCATGAGGAAATGCCTCCATGAGATCCATCTGTAAGGCATTTTCTCGATTAGTGATCAACGGTGGGAGGGACTATTGCCGGTAGTGCCATCCCTGGCTGGTAGTCCTGGGTTCTAATAGAAAGCAAGCAATCCAGTAAACAGCACCCATCTGTTGCCTTTGCTTCAGCTCCTGCCTCCAAGTTCCTATCCTGTGTGAGTTCCTGTCCTGACTTCCTTTAGTGATGAACAGCAATATGGAAGTGTAAGTTGAATAAACCCTTTCCTCCCCAACTTTCTTCCTGGTCATGATATTTTGTGCAGGAATACAAACTCTGACTAAGACACTAGGAGTCACAATCTCTCAAAAGACTTCTTGATCAGCTTACGCTTACAATCTTTTCATCCTTTATTCCTTAGAGTTCCTTGAGTCTCAGGCACAAGAGTTGTTGTAGCTGTACCCACTGGGACTAGGGTCCACACTATTCACTTAGGTCTGTATTCTGACAATCCTGTGGTTTCTCTAATGGTCTCCATTTGGTGTAAAGAGAAGTCTCTTGGGGCTGAGAGCTGCATTTCTCTGTGGATACTAGGTTAACTTGTAGCATGTAGTTATGAAAAGTATGCTAGTCTAGTAACCTGATGGTGGCTGGTGTCTGCTGGTGTCCTACCATCACCCAGTAGTTGACTAAGTTTCTAGTATCAGACATGAAGTCCTTCTGGCATCTATAGACATGCTAATGTGAAAGGGGATAATTTCATGAGACCTCAATCCTAGAAAAAGGACTTTAGGAAACTAATGATTACTGAGAGAAGGAGAGTTAGCCTTTTCCAAAGATGTACCCTCCTCCTAAGTGGCTAATATGTGGTATTCAGCTCTGAAATCAGATACCCACAAGACACACTAAATTAACTTGGCAGGCTATATTCACATGTTTATATATTTATATATAGCAAACAATAATGTCGATTTGAGAGGGAGTGGAGGGGTACTTCCAGGTCAGAGAAAGTGATGTGAACATATTTTAATTGTTTTAAACAAATTAACTTAAAAAGAGTAATAGAAAAATGTTTGTAAATGTTAAGATTTTCGGATATTACAAGACTAATGAAAAGATTAAATGAGAATTTATTGTTTGAAACTGTATCTCAAATATAATGTAATGTTTGAATAGTACCACCAACTCTAAATAAAGATGTTTGATGTTGGGGCACCTGACAGTCCAAGAGCTGTAGCTCATTGTCCATCACCAGCAGGATTAATCATCAGTGTCTAGTCACAGAAATGATCAAAATTCAAAGCCTGGCATCTATGGAATGCTGTTGCTTGCACATCATCAAATTGCACATTGTCAATATTAAAAATTGCATGTTGAATGATTATGACTGGGGAACCATTTGTCCCAGTCTCCACAAGCACATAGCCTGAGAGGGTCTTTCTCAGAAATGGTCCATGTGCAGAGTGACACAGCTGATTAAAGATGGTAATAACAACAATGTAATTAATAACAATTAATAATTATTGGTGCTTGCTGAACACATGGAAGCCATTTATTTTCAACTATTGTCTTCAATCCTCAGTCAATTTTTCTCAGTGGTTAAAAGTTCTGTGAAAACAAACAAACAAACAAACAAACAAACAAACAAAACAAAACCAATGAAAAAACACATAAAAAATTGTTCTGCTTTGACCTTTCCCTTAGATTCACTGAATTTTTAAGAAAAAATTCTTAAAATTTTACAACTTGATTTCAGTAGTATTTTAATTGAAATGTGGTCTTATTATCCACATGAATATAGCCTTGTATTTGTAATATTCCTGCTTCAATTTCCCATGTGGTAGGATACATATGTGCATAGGAGAAAGCAACTCTTATTTTAATGAGTTTCTCCATTCTGTTAGGGCCTTGAATGTCTAACCTCTACAACTCTAGCCTCTACAACTCACTGCCCTACAAATACTATTAATGACTTAGGCTAGTGTTTAGTAAACCTTTTAGTTCAGTGGTGTCTTGTTGGGGGTGAGAGCTGCATTTCTCTGTGGATACTAGGTTAACTTGTAGCATGCAGTTAGGAAGTATGCTAGTCTAGTAACCTGATGGTGGAAAGTGTCAGCAGAGATCCATGACCTTACCATCACCCAGTAGTTGACTAAGTTTCTAGCATCAGGCATGAATTCCTTCTGATATCTATAGAGGTGCTAACATGGAAGGGGACCCCAATCCTAGAAAAAGGACTTTAGGAAACTAATGATTACTGAGAAAAGGAGAGTTAGCATTTTCCAAAGATGCGCCCTCCTAAGTGGCTAATATGTGGTGTTCAGCTCTGAAATCAGATACCCACAAGCCACATGAAATTAACTTGGCAGGCTATATTCATATGTTTATATATTCGTATATAGCAAACAATAATGTCAATTTGAGAGGGAGTGGAGGGGTACTTCCAGAACAGAGAAAGGATGCACACTGAACTAAAGGAAGAGAAATAATTGTGGCCTTAAAAGCCCCCACCATGTCTGGCAACACTCTCCTAGTTTATAATAACTCCAGTAATAGATGTTCCACAGATGGATGTTAGCCATATAGATAGATTAAAAACAAAGTCAGGAATCAGCCCTGGAATCCCGAGAGTTGTTACAAAGACTTGGAAACCAATATTCATCGACTGGTATATTGGCTTAATAACCAGTGCCTGTGTCATTTTGAGTCAATTATTTAAGCACACCACACCAAATCTTCTTTACTGGTAAGTGATATGGTGATACTCCCTTCCTGCACAAGAGGAAGATCTTAATAAATTAATGGAAACAAAGAGCCTAACATAGGGGCCTGCTAAGTAGATATTATATTAGGGTTATTCTGTGCCCTGTTTTAATGTGCTCTCAAATATCAGTGGTAAAGAAGTGTTTAGGAATAAATCCAAACTACAGCAACAAGTCACGGGAAGGAAAAGAGAGAAAATGAAAGTGGTTTTTGAAAAGTGGGCAAGCCAAAGGTGACAGGCTTTTTCACTTAAGAAGTTAAAAGTCACTGCAAACCTATACTAATAGGAAAAGAAAATCATGCTGAGTTTCCTAGAAAATAAAGGTTACATGGCTTTAATTGGCCATTTATTTGTGGCTCTGATTTCTGGACCCTCACCATGTGGCCTGCCCTTTATACCACAAGTCTGAGTTATGAAATATCATGATTCAGTTAGGAAAACTGAGTGGTGACCTTTCATTGGAATAGTTTTGGAGAGCAGGCATTTGTCTTATTTTTGTTATTGTTGTTGCTGTTATTGTTTGGACTGTATCTGCCACCATGTAGTGCCTATTGGTCTAGAAGTGGCAATTCCCTTGTCTCAGAGTTCAGAGTGCTGGGATTATGTGTGTCCACCATCACACCCAGATATTCCCTACCCTTAAGCTCACCTTTAAAAATATAATAAACCTCACATTAGTCAAGGTAAGCTACTAAAGATGCAGTAAATTGAAATTTGGGGATATGGGCAGATGTATGTTTGCTTCCTGCCTATATTTCATAACTAATGCAGACTGATGGGGAATAACTCTACTAAGGAGTCACTTGAGGATCCAAGTGACTGATGGGAACCTACCACTTTATCATTTGACTTGGTCACTCATTATGACAGAGGACAGGGAAGGCTGAAAAATTATGTGAGATTTTTCACTGGAACAACATCTTCTGGCTCACATTTCATAGGAAATAGATGTCTGGCCTCACCTGGCTGTAAGAGTCTGGGAAGTTACATATATCTTGTCCATCTACCAGTCAGTAAGTATATTCTTACCCTTACATATTATTACATTTCTCCCTACGTAGTCACATCATGAGATGACATTTGTTGCATAGCACAGAGCCTGCCACAGTGCTCAGGACAGACTGTGCTCTGGCACTGGATATATGTGTCGTCTCTCTGCTTTATCAGAAAGGGTTTAGATTTCCATCTATGAACCTGGTCAAATGGTGAACACTGAGAAAGACGATATAAAATGCAATAAAGAGATTGTGATATAGTGAAAGTATGCCCTTGTGTACTTAACCTGGTCACTAGCAAGTCATGGTTCTCTTGCCAACATTTTAGCTCTTAAGGAAGTTATCAGAGAAAATAAAAACTATGGTGTTATATTTAGAACCTAAGATGCTACTTTAAAGGCTTCAATTGCATGGCACTAGTCAAGGCATAGACAGAATGTACTTGAAGAAAACTGAACAAAGGTGTAAGTATTGGTAGCAAATATCCTGAAAAGAAGACATGGGGTATGGCATGGTTTGTCCTTCATATATGAATTATCTCAACTGACTCTATTATAAACATGCCTTTTCTACAAAGTCTTAAAGTTCAGAGAAATTGGAGCAAAGCTGACCAGGTAGTTTTCCCATCAAGAATCCCATATGAGTCGGCCTGTGGTGGCACAGGCCTTTAATTTCGGCACTTGGAAGGCAGAGGCTGGCAGATTTCTGAGTTCAAGGCCAGCCTGGTCTACAGAGGGAGTTCCAGGACAGCCAGGGCTATACAGAGAAACCCTGTCTTAAAAACCCAAACCCAAACCCAAACCCAAACCCAAACCCAAACCCAAACCCAAACCCAAACCAAAACCAAAACCAAAACCAAAACCAAAACCAACCAAACAAAAAAGAATACCATATGAAAGTCAGTCTCCACATTGGAGTCAGATATCATTAACATGTCCCACATTATCTAATGGAGATATAGGACTCTACAGTGAGTTTATTGTCTACTGAGAAATTGAGCCAAATATAGATTTTTGTCAAAGGTAAGATAGATCTAGGTAGCCTTGGGCTAGGGTTTGCACTAGATAATCTTCAAAATGCCTTCCATATCCAGGCTTCTGTGGATAATATTTACTTCAGTATCCTGTGGTTGATGGATTGAGTCCTGCACTCAAAGGATGGAAGGAGAAAAAAAGCACTAGTCCTAATGAGGCCAGTCTCAGATGTTTATCTACTTTCAGTCTGTGGCTCACAGAACTTGAACCTCAGTAGAATACAGAAAACGAATCCACAGAGCAATTACATTTGCTGATTTTTTCCGACGTGAAGCTGTGGTTGTCCACTCACTCTCTAGTTTTCTTGTTAGTCCATTGGAGTGGAAATCTCTTGCTGGGTGTAATTAAGGTCATTGAAATAGCAAATAAACACTTGTTTGTTTCAAAGTCACTTGCTCAGTAGTCTCTTGAGATGTTTGCCAAGTTATATCCCTCCCCTAACCATGGAGGCTGAGCAAGCAGTCAGCAGACTGGAAGGGGATGCCAGGTGCTCATGGGGCCATAATTTGTCATCCTGGGCTCAATGCAGCATGTGGTGGTGTTAAGGACTGGTTATTTTCAGAGATAAGCTAATGCTAACCTTATGTGCTGCCCCAACTCACCAAATACAATGATTCATTTTTTTAGGAAATAAAACAGTACTGGAATGGCCAGCAGACCAATCTAAGCATAATCTTGTCAAGTATCTCGAGCTAAAATGCTTCGTAGATAAGTCTTAGTCTTTTCATTTGTCATGCATCAAAGCTTCTTAAAATGAGAGCTTATACACCTCTGAATGCCCTGTGGGAGGAATGATGATTCACAGCTGTCTTCTGATTCACTAGAAAGAGAGTACTGAAAATTATTGTGGACTGACCTTAGCATCAAGAATACAAGGACATGGTTTCCAGCTGTTATGCACTAGCTGTGTTACCTTGAACCAATCAATCTCATTGTTAAGTATGGTAATACTACTACATACACCCTTGTTTGTGTTCTGGAGAAAACTGAGTGGTAAATTCAGTACACTTTAACACAGTACCAAATATTGGCATGGTATTTGTCCAGACACTTGGTCTTGGTGCAGTTTAGCATTTCTCTTTCTTCCTTAAACAAGAGTTGATGGCTCTTTCAGCATCAACCACTAGTAGACAACATGGAGCAAGAACATTTCCTCAGGAAATCTGTCATGGCTCCCAGGATATTCAGAGAAATGAATGAAATGGAGGAGCAATTCTTAACCTCAGCACAGTAAACATCACTAAGGTTTTCCTCTATTCAAAGTAGCCTCCTAACAGACTTATAGAAAGGTTGTTTCAACAGTAGTGGGTATCAATACAGCTCTTCTGCCAAGATTCTTTTATCTCTGAGGGGGGAGGGAGAAAGGAAGGACTGTGTGTGAGAAAATATCAACTATAAGCAACTTAACAGAGAAAAGGTTTACTTTGAGTTATGGCTGGAGGGTACTGACCATCATGGCAAGCAAGGCATGGTCTGAGCTGCTTATAGCTGTCAGAGTCAGAGACTGAGGATGCTTTGTACATCTTACTGGATCAGGATATGGAACTGGGCTATAAATCTCAAGGTCGATTCCCTGGAAACCTACTTCTTTTTCTGAGATCCTTCCCATCAAAGGCTGTATAACTGCTCAGAACAGCAACTCCAGCTGGAAGCCACCAAGTGATCAAGTACAATAATCTTGGGTTATGCTTCCTATTCAAGTCACAATCAAAAACATTTTAAATGATGGAGATTTGACCTGACTCTTCATGTGAGGAGCAAAACGGGAGAAGGTCCAGCATTGGAGTTTATAAGTCATTGATTCTGCCTTATGTGGATGTTGCAGTAGCAGATAAAGAAATTTCCTCCAAACTTCTGAGAACAAACCATGAATGGCAGGCAGTGACTCTAGGAATGACCTAGTGACTGGGGGCAACAAAAGAAAATCATGGGATGGGTGTGGCAGCCAGGAGGAATGCCATTTCATCAAATGGGTGTTATTTGATTTTCTGGAGTCCACCTTTTGAGTTCTTTATATATATTGGATATTGGTCCCCTTCATTTACATTTCAAATGCTACCTCAAAAAGTTCCCTCTACCCTCACCCTCCCCTGCTCTCCTACCCACACACTCCCACTTCTTGGCCCTGGCGTAACCATGTATTGGGAAATAAAAAGTTTGCAATACCAAGGGGCCTCTCTCCCCAATGATGGCCGACTAGGCCATCTTCTGTTACACGAGCCCTGGGGGTTCTGGTTAGTTCATATTTTTGTTCCTCTTATAGGGTTGCAGATCCCTCCAGCTCCTGTCATACTTTCTCTAGCTTCTCCATTGGGAGCCCTGTGCTCCATCCTATAGATGACTGTGAGCATCCAATTCTGTATTTGCTAGGCACCGGCATAGCCTCATGCTAGACAGCTATATCAGGGTCCCGTCAGCAAACTCTGGCTGTCCTATGCAATAGTGTTGGAGTTTGGTTACTGATTATGGGATGGATCCCCGGGTGCAGTAGTCACTGGATAGTCCATCCTTTCATCTTAGCTCTAAACTTTTTCTCTATAACTCATTTCATGGGTATTTTGTTCCCTATTCTAAGGAGGAATGAAGTATCCACACACTGGTCTTACTTCTTGATTTTCTTGTGTTTTGCAAATTGTATCTTGGGTATTCTAAGTTTCTGGGCAAATATCAACTAATCAGTGAGTGCATATATAATGACTTCTTTTGTGATTGGGTTACCTCACTAAGGATGATATCCTCAGATAGATCTATTTGCCCAAGAATTTCATAAATTCATTGTTTTTAATAGCAGAGTAGTACTCCATTGTGTAAGTGTACCACATTTTCTGTATCCATTCCTCCGTTGAGGGGCATGTGGGTTTTTCCAGGTTCTGGCTATTATAAATAAGGCTGCTATGAACATAGTGGAGCATGTGTTCTTATCATCAGTTGGAACATCTTCTGGGTATATGCCTAGGAAAGGTATTGTTGGATCCTCCAGTAGTACTATATCCAATTTTCTGAAGAACTGCCAGACTGACTTCCAGAGTGGTTGTACAAGCTTGCAATCCCACCAGCAATGGAGGAGTCTTCCTCTTTCTCCACATCCTTGTCAGCGTCTGCTGTCATCTGAATTTTGATCTTAGCCATTCTACTGGTATGAAGTGGAATCTCAATGTTTTGATTCGCATTTCCCTGGTGATTAAGGATGTTGAACATTTTTTCAGGTGTTTCTCAGCTGTTTAGTATTCTTCAGTTGAGAATTCTTTGTTTAGCTCTGTATCCATTTTTAAAGGGGTTGTTCATTTTTCTGGAGTCCAGCTTCTTGAGCTCTTTGTATATGTTGGATATTAGTCCCCTATCAGATTTAGGATTGGTAAAAATCCTTTCCCAATCGGTTGGTGGCCTTCTTGTCTTCTTGACAGTGTCTTTTGCCTTACAGAAGCTTTGCAATTTTATAAGGTTCCATTTGTCAATTTTTGATCTCCCAGCACAAGCCATTGCTGTTCGGTTTAGGAATTTTTCCCCTGTGCCCATATCTTCAAGGCTTTTCCCCACGTTCTCCTTTATAATTTTCAGTGTTTCTGGTTTTATGTGGAGGTCTTTGATCCACTTAGACTTGAGCTTTGTACAAGGAGAAAGAATGGATCAATTCGCATTGTTTTACATAATAGTCGCCAGTTTTGCCAGCACCATTTGTTGAAAATGCTGTCTTTTTTTTTTTTTTTTTTTTTAAACTGGATGGTTTTAGCTCCCTTGTCAAAGATCAAGTGACCATAGGTGTGTGGATTCATTTCTGGGTCTTCAATTCTATTCCATTGATCTCCATGTCTGTCACTGTACCAGTACCATGCAGTTTTTTTTTTTTTTTTTTAATCACAATTGCTCTGTAGTACAGCTTAATGTCAGGCATGGTTATTTGACCAGAGGTTCTTTTATTGTTGAGAATAGTTTTTGCTATTCTAGGTTTTTCATTATTCCAGATGAATTTGCAAATTGCCCTTTCTAACTCAGTGAAGAATTGAGTTGGAATTTTGATGGGGATTACATTGAATCTATAGATTGCTTTCCGCAGGATAGCCATTTTGACTATATTAATCCTGCCAATCCATGAGCATGGAAGATCTTTCCATCATCTGAGATCTTATTCTATTTCTTTCTTCAGAGACTTGAAGTTCTTGTCATACAGATCTTTTACTTCCTTAGTTAGAGTCACACCAAGATATTTTATATTATTTGTGACTATTGTGAAGGGTGTTGTTTCCCTATTTTATTTCTCAGCCCATTTATCCTTTTGTGTAGAGCAAGGCCATTGATTTCTTTGAGTTAATTTTATATCCAGCTACTCCACTGAAGCTGTTTATCAGGTTTAGGAGTTCTTTGGTGGAATTTTTAGGATCACTTATATATACTATCATATTATCTGCAAATAGTATATGTTGACTTCTTCCTTTCCAATTTGTATAGCCTTGATCTCTTTTTGTTGTGGAATTGCTCTGGCTAGGACTTCAAGTACTATATTGAATAGGTAGGGAGAAAGTGGGCAGCCTTGTCTACTCCCTGATCTTAGTGGGATTGCTTCCAGATTCTCTCCATTTAGTTTGATGTTGGCTACTGGTTTGCTGTAGATTATTTTATTATGTTAAGGTATGGGCCTTGAATTCCTGATCTTTCTAACACTTTTATCATGAATGGGTATTGGATTTTGTCAAATGCTTTCTCAGCATCTAAGGAGATGATCATGTGGTTTTGGTCTCTGAGTATGTTTATATAGTTGATTACATTGATGGATTTCTGTATATTAAACCATCCATGCATTCCTGGGATGAAGCCTACTTGGTCATGATGGATGATCATTTTGATGTGTTTTTGTATTCAGTAAGTGAGGATTTTATTGAGTATTTTTGCATTGATATTCATAAGAGAAATTGGTCTGAAGTTCTCTTTCTTTGTTGGATATTTATATGGTTTAGGTATCAGGATAATTGTGGCTTCGTAGAATGAATTGGGTAGAGTAACTTCTGTTTCTCTTTTGTGGAATAGTTTGAGGAGAGTTGGAGTTAGGTCTTCTTTGAAGGTGTGATAGAACTCTGCACTAAACTTATCTGGTCCTGCGTTATTTTTGTTGGGAGACTATTGATGACTGCTTCTATTTCTTTAGGAAAAATAGGACTGTTTAGATTGTTAATCTGATCCTGGTTTAACTTTGGTACCTGGTATCTGTCTAGGAAGTTGTCCATTTCATCCTGGATTTCCAGTTTTGTTAAGTATAGCCTTTTGTAGTAGGATCTAATGATCTTTTGGATTTCCTCGGGTTCCTTGTTATGTCTACTTTTTATTTTCTGATTTTGTTAATTCAGATACTGTCCATGTGCCCTCTAGTTAGTCTGGCTAAGGGTTTCTCTATCTTGTTGATTTTCTCAAAAACCAGCTCCTGATTTGGTTGATTCTTTGAATAGGTTTTTTGTTTGTTTGTTTGTTTGTTTGTTTCTACTTGGTTGATTTTGGCCCTGAGTTTGATTATTTGCTGCTGTCTACTCCTCTTGGTTGAATTTCCTTCCTTTAGTTCTAGTGCTTCTAGGTGTGCTGTCAGGCTGCTAGTGTATGCTCTCTCTAGTTTCTTTTGAGAGGCACTCAGGGCTATGAGTTTTCCTCTTAGTACTGCCTTCATTGTGTCCCATAAGTTTGGGTATGTTGTGACTTCATTTTCATTAAACTCTAAAGAGTCTTTAATTTTTTCTTTATTTCATCCTTGACCAAGGAATCATTGAGTAGAGTGTTGTTCAGTTTCCACGTGAATGTTGGCTTTCTATTATTTATGCTGTTATTGAAGATCAGCCTTAGTCCATGGTCTTCAGATAGAATGCATGGGATAATTTCAAAATTTTTGTATCAGTGGAGGCCTGTTTTGTGACCAATTATATGGTCAGTTTTGTAAGAGGTACCATGTAGCACTGAGAAGAAGTTATATCCTTCTTTTTTAGGATAAAATGTTCTGTAGATATCTGTTAAATCCATTTGTTTCATGACTTCTGTTAGTGTCCATGTGTCTGTTTAGTTTCTGTTTCCAGTATCTGTCCCTTGGTGAGAGTGGGGTGTTGAATCTCCCACTATTATTGTGTGTGATACAATGTGTGCTTTGACCTTTATTAGTTTCTTTAATGAATGTTGCCGCCCTTTTATTTGGAGCATAGGTATTCAGAATTGAGATTTCATCTTGGTTGATTTTACCTTTGATGAGTATGAAGTGCCCCTCCTCGTCTTTTTTTATAACTTTGTGTTGAAAGTCAAGTTTATCTGATATTAGAATGGCTACTCCAGCTTTTTTTTTTTTTCCAACAATTTGCTTGGAAAATTGTTTTCCAGCCTTTCACCCTAAGGTAGTGTCTGTCTTTTTCCCTGAGGTGGGTTTCCTGTAAGCAGCAAAACATTGGGTCCTGTTTGTATAGCCAGTCTATTAGTCTTTTTATTGGGGAATTGAGTCCATTGATAGTAAGAGAAATTAAAGAAAAGTAAGTGTTGCTTCCTGTTATTTTTGTGCTTAAAGTTGGGATTCTGTTCTTGGGGCTGTCTTCTTTTAGGATTGTTGAAAGATTACTTTTTTGTTTTTTTCTAGGGTGTAGTTTTCATCCTTGTGTTGGTGTTTTCCCTTTATTATCCTTTGAAGGACTGGATTAGTGGAAAGCTATTGTGTGAATTTGGTTTTATCATAGAATACTTTGATTTCTCCATCTATGGTAATTGAGAGTTTTGCTGGATTTAGTAGCCTGGGCTGGCATTTGTGTTCTCATAGGGTCTGTATAACATCTGTCCAGGATCTATATAACATCTCTCCAGGCTTTCATAGTCTCTGGTGAGAAGTCTGGTGTAATTTTAATAGATCTGCCTTTATATATTACTTGACCTTTTCCCTTAGTGCTTTTAATATTCTCTCTGTATTTATTTCATTTGTTGTTCTGATTATTATGTATCAGGAGGAATTTCTTTTCTGGTCCAGTCTATTTGCAGTTCTATAGGCTTCTTGTATGTTCATGGGCATCTCTTTCTTTAGGTTTGGGAAGTTTTCTTCTATTATTTCATTGAAGATATTTGCTGGCCCTTTCAGTTGAAAATCTTCATTCTCCTCTACTCTTATTATCCGTAGGTTTGGTCTTCTCATTGTGTCCTGGATTTCCTGGATGTTTTGAGTTAAGGTCTCTTTGCATTTTGCATTTTCTTTGATTGTTGTATGCCCGTGTTCTTTATGGAATCTTCTGCACCCAAGATTCTCTCTTCCTTCTCTTGTATTCTGTTGTTGATTCTCACATTTATGGTTCCTGATTTCTTTCCTAGGGTTTCTATCTCCAAAGTTGTCTCACTTTGTGTTTTCTTTATTGTTTCTACTTCTCTTTTCAGGTCCAGGATGGTTTTGTTCAATTCCATTACCTGTTTGGTTGTGTTTTCCTATAGTTCTTTAAGGGATTTTTGTGTTTCCTCTTTAAGGGCTTTTACCTCTTTAGCAGTGTTCTCCTGTATTTCTTTAAGTGAGTTATTAATGTCCTTCTCAATGTCCTTCTTAATGTCCTCTACCAGCACCATGAGATATGATTTTAAATATGAGTCTTGCTTTTCGGGTGTGTTGGGGTATCCAAGACTGGCTGAGGTGGGAGTGCTGGGTTGTGATGAAGGTGAGTCGTCTTGGTTTCTGTTATTAAGATTCTTACGTTTGCCTTTTGCCATCTGTTAATCTCTGGAGTTGGCTGTTATAGTTGTTTCTGGTTGGATCTTGTTCCTCCTGTGATTCTGTTAGCCTCTGTCAGCATTCCTGGGAGTCTAGGTCTCTCCTGAGTCTCAGTGGTCGGAGTAGTCTCTGTAGGCAAGCTCTCCTCTTGCAAGGAATGTGCATAGAGTTCTGGTGTTCAGACCTGCCTCTTGGCTAATGATGAAGGCCCAATATAGGGCCTGTCACAGAAGATGTGTTGCCTCTGAGGCATGCTCACTCACCTGCACAGACTGGTCTTTGAGGGACCCAGGACCCAAGTTGGCTCCCTCCCAAGCTCTGGCAGGCAAAGCCCTCCTGAGCAGACACCTCTCCTCAGGCGGGGAAGGTGCCCAGATGTTTAGTGCCCGATACTGTGCCTCCCAGAAGCTCTGTTGCTTCTATAGTCTGTTTAGTCACCCTTTGCAGTCTTCGAGCTGGCCTGTGCAGATTGGTCTCTGAGAGATCTGGGACCCAAGATGGCTTCCTCAGTAGCTCAGGCAGGCAAAGTCCTCCTGGGCAGACACCTCTTTTCAGGCGGGGAAGGTGCCCAGATGTCTAGTGCCCGAAACTGGTCCTGTCCCAGAAGCTGTGTTGCTTCTGCGATATGCTCAGTCACCGTTTTCCCACTGTCAGATTCTTGAATGCTTGCTTGGGTAAACTGATGTTAGCATTATCTCCTGAGCCATACATATAAGCAATGCCTAACTTAGATATTCAACTCAATGTTGCCCTTTGCTCACTCTGATACTTAGCCACAGTAATAATAACCTCGTACTTTCACTGTTAGTTTTTCCTTCTTGAAAAGGGGAATGCTTATGTCTGTGTTGAAGGGAGGCAGTAAAACTTCCTGCATGACTGATGGTAATTCTGTTCATGGCAGGTTTGCCATCATTGTCCTTTCATTGTGAATTAATTAAAATTCTTTGGTTTCCATGATAGGAATTCAAATACAACCAATTTAAACAAAAGAACTCATGTTCTTGGTATGGCATGGCACAGAAATGTCTGGGTTTGGAGAAAAAACAGAGCCATATCTTTTCATAGTTCTAGACTGCTTGGTTTAATTAGCTTTGTTTTTCTTTCTGTATATTTGTCAACTTTTCTCTTTTTTCTTGGCATTCACTCACTATATCTGTGAATCTCATAATCTCATATACTGTAGGTGGCCTGTTAAGATGGTATTAGTATAAGTTTGGAAAGTCCATTAGGCAATGGAGTCTAGAGATACTTTTCAGACAGAGACCTACAGAAACTGCTCAGATAGAAAAAAAATTTACACATATAAATATCCATTTTTGATAGTACAATTTTGGAGACAACACAAATCTCATAAATGTAGCAAATTCATTTAGTGGAGCTGTATAGAATTATTGAACATTTTCTTGTTGTAGAATCTATAGTGATGTGGTAAGTCATTGCATCATTACATCAAGGCCAAACATAGACAAAATTGTTTATGAAACATTAAAACATGAATAGATATTCTTAATCAAATCTTATTTTTCTATTGATTGGTACCATTCACCTCAAAATAACTCTATTATCTTCTTTCAGAAAAACTTCTGATCCATTTTTTTCCATTTTTTTTAAAACCTACATACAAGTGTATAATAAACTCTGCTGATACTTATCTTACTCACTTATCTCCCATCTGTCTCCTACTGGTAACCTTCCCATTTCAAAATCACTTTACTTCTTCTTTTTTAAAGGATGAATTTATAACCATGCTCCCAAAATATTTAATCAATTCTGATGAATGATTTCTTCGTGAGTACCACATAAAATATTTTACATCTCACAAAATAGCAAGATTTGTTCTAAGTTGCTAATATTTAAAATATTTTCTCTTGATGTAACTTGATCTTTGGTTTTTATTTTTAAAAAAATGATTACAAAGCGTATCACATACTACAAGCCTAGCTTACTTACTTAGTGAGTCACAAAAGAGTAATCCCTGGGATGAATCATCACAAGTCAAGGACAGCTAAAATATGAAAGAGACATAGTTTCTAAAACAGTAAATCTAACAGCCAACTCACAGTTATTTAGGCAATATAGTAAAAAGATTAATAAAGAAACAATTCATAGATTTAATAATTACAAGACCAGGACAATTTTTCCCTCTTTATTTAAGTTTTTTCTTTTTACTCTTTTTCTGCTTGACATCCCACTGAACTCATTCATATCAAGTAGCCCTCTCAGTATTCTTTATCCATGTGAGATATTCTGCTTCCAAATGTAGATAGAACCAAACTTCATCTCATCTAGATTTGATCTGGAAAAAAAAAGGGCTTTCCTGACATTGCATCTAATTTAATTTCCACATCACACTTATTTGGTGTCAATGCATTTGCATATCATGCTGTGCCTCTGTTTATTTGGGGAGATGTCTCCTTCAAGGATGAAGCTACATGGACCACAGTACATATCTGCCTTTCTACTGCTGTGTCACCAACACCACCAAATAGCATTTGATGTATATAAACTAGTAGTGAAAATGTATGACTCTGGAACCTTCTTCTCCAATCATTATTTCTTTTCTATCCATTTTAGAGTTAAAATATGCTGCTGTATATAGCCTTTCAAGGCTAACACTAGACAAACCTTGCTTTCTTTTTTTCTAGTGGGACTCCAATGGCACATTGCACATAAAAGACTTATCGAATGATTAAATGCTTCAGAAACACCAAGTTTTATTCACTTTTACCTCCCCATATGCTTTTCTGTAGTTTGCTTCCTTCAAGGGTCTGAACTAGGGAATGAAAGGTAGAATGATTGACTACAATCCTAAAACCAAATGTTATTCATTTTTTGAGAGGATAGTCTATTCTATCTGAAAACATATTTATTTGATTTGGGTGAAAAAAACTCTCACCCAATAAAAGTATGTCTCCTTTGAGCCCTTGGCATCATGTTTGTTACGTTCTTAACTTTCTATTTATTCTTGAATTTACTTTATGAAAAAAAAAAATCCCAGTTTTTTCCACTCATAAAGAATCAACTTGATGTAGACTTTTTTTCCAACTTTTATTAGATAATCTCTTCATTTACATTTCAAGTGTTATCCAGAAAGTTCCCTATACCCTCCCCCCTCCCAGGCCTACTCCCCCACCCACCCGCTCCCACATCTTGGCCCTGGCGTTCCCCTGTACTGGGGCATATAAAGTCTGCATGACCAAGGGGCCTCTCCTCCCAATGATGGCCAACTAGGCCATCCTCTTCTATATATGCAGCTAGAGACATGAGCTCAGGGGGTACTAGTTAGTTCATGTTATTCTTCCACCTATAGTGTTGAAGACCCCTTCAGATCTTTGGGTACTTTCTCTAGCTCCTTCCTTGGGAACCCTGTGTTCCATCTAATAGCTGACTGTGAGCTTCCACCTCCATATTTGCCAGGCATTCGTATAGTCTCCCACAAGACAGCTATATCCGGGTCCTTTCAGCACTATCTTGCTGGCATATGCTATAGTGTCTATGTTTGGTGGCTGATTGTGGGATGGATCCCTGATGTAGACTTTTGACTCTACTAGATCAAAATGGCTAAAGGTTGGACTACACTGAGGCTGCCCACATTTCCCTATGGCTGATCCTGTGCATGTCCAAGAGGGAGGATTAAGAAAAACCACTTGCCAAAAGCTATCTACAGATTCAATGCAATCCCCATCAAAATTCCAACTCAATTCTTCAAGGATCTAGAAAAGACAATCAGCAAGTTCATCTGGAATAACAAAAAACCTAGATTAGCAAAAACTCTTCTCGACAATAAAAGAACCTCTTGTGGAATCACCATGCCTGACCTCAAACTGTACTACAGAGCAATCGTTATAAAAACTGCATGGTACTGGTACAGCAACAGACAGGTAGATCAATGGAATAGGACCGAAGACCCAGAAATGAATCCACACACCTATGGTCACCTGATCTTTGACAAGGCAGCTAAAACTATCCAGTGGAGAAAGGACAGTATTTTCAACAAATGGTGCTGGCACAACTGGCGGTTATCATGTAGAAGACTGGGAATTGACCCATTCTTATCTCCTTGTACTAAGGTCAAGTCTAAGTGGTTGAAAGATCTCCACATAAAACCAGAGACACTGAAACTTATAGAGGAGAAAGTGGGGAAAAGCCTCGAAGATATGGGCACTGGGGAAAAATTCCTGAATG
>LR750446.1:219687-283557 GCA_902729485.2 Mus minutoides | reverse complement strand
TATTAATAATTACAACTGTAGCCAGAATAAATCTCATATTTAGTCTTAGATTGTGGCAAGCAGTACAACAATATTAAAAGAATATGAGGGTTTGTAAAGAGGGCTCAATGAGAAAGAATTTGACATACAAGCATAAGTATTTGATTTTGAATGCACAGTACTCAAGCTAGACTTAGTAATATTGATGGGTGATACTAACAGTCCTACTATGAGACAAAAGGACAAAACAGGAAAAGACTCACAGATCAGCTGTCCTGGCATACCTAATTACAAACCAGAGATCCTGTCTGAGACAAGGTAGAAAATAAAAACTAACACCCAGGGTTTCCTTTTGACTTCCATATTTTGGCAGTACACACACACACACACACACACACACACACACACACAGAGAGAGAGAGAGAGAGAGAGAGAGAGAGAGAGAGAGAGAGAGAGATGTTTTTAAAGGAAAAATATGATGTTCAGATTTGGATCTTCTGTTTGTGGTAATATGACTCATGACTCTGAAAAACTCTGGCATTCACACACCACCTGGCTTTGTATGAGGAAGTCACTGAGATCAGATTCCAAAAGTGAAAGCTCCAAGCTTATTACTGTGTATTATTGATAGGAATAATAATCTTAAAAAGTATATGTGACTTCCACTCAGCCATTTGCCCAGAACCGAAACCACAGCCAGCCACAGCACAAGTATCTCATGTTCCTGGTTGGAGGTGGAAGATCTGGAAGTGAGTGGTGGACAGAACTATAGTGTGGTTTCCATTCCATTTCTGGTCAACCTGTATTTGAGCAGTTCATGCTTCATGGCTTTAGGAAGCCACACACATGGTCATGCCTGTTGCCTGCAGCCCCAAAGCAGCATCATACCCTATACCTCGCCTCTGCTGACACTGTGCAGCTGAAAAACCTAATGGTAGGTACCATTTCTCTTGGCATTCTACTTTTAGCTGCTCATTGTGATGTGAATATAAGCAATTGCAATGTATAAATTAATTTAAATTAATAATGAAATATTAATAATTGAAACTATTATTGATTTTTAAGGGTTTACTTTTTAAACATATGACTGACTCCCTCTCTGTCTTAATCTTGTTTGGAGCATACTTTTTTCAATCCAACTAGGTTCTAGGAGCATTACATTCTTTCATTTTTTTAATACCCAAGTTGTCTCATCAGTTTATACATACAATCACTTGCAAGTACATGCATAAATACACACACACACACACACACACACACACACACACACACACACACACACAGAGTTTGAGTGCATTTTTGTTTAATATGGCCCTTAGAGTTGAAAAGTGACACCACCAGCTTGGAAGATAGCAGTAAAATAAACAATTTTCAAAAAATAAAAAGGTATGATTTTTATGTAGTCGGTAGTAAGTCCACCATGATGCAAATGCATGCTGTGCATACTTCAAGCTAGTTGCCTCTCAATGTTTTAGCAGGTACTTCATTGCTCTGCTGATATTGGCATCCATTGCCTTAAATGGGCACACAGATCCTGAAGAGAAGACAGGTGGCCAACTGTCCCTTTAATTCAATGAGAATGCAAAGAATTTGTAGGGAAAAATAGGCAGTATTGGTGTGTGCATGTTTAGGCACCAGGCAGTGTGAATACAACCTATATGTTGGCCTTTGAAATGATCCCTTATGCTACACAGTTTGAACAGATTGACTGATGTGGGTGGCCAAGCCTCAAGTTTCATAGCCAAAACAGAATCAACATTTTTCTTCTTTCTTTCTTTCTTTCTTTCTTTCTTTCTTTCTTTCTTTCTTTCTTTCTTTCTTTCTTTCTTTCTTTCCTTCTTTCTTTCCTTCCTTCCTTTTTTCTTTCTTTCTTTCTTTTGGCTGTTGTGTCTTCACTGCACACAGTGATGGGCTTATAAAGGAATGTTCATCCTGTAGTCTCTTTTACTCAGTTGATTACTTCTTTTGCTGTGCAGAAACATTGTCTTTAAATTTTAGGTGTGTGTGTGTGTGTGTGTGTGTGTGTGTGTGTGTGTGTTGCTTTATGTATATGTGATGGCTGTATCATGTACAAATGTGCATATGTAAACGTAGTATAGAGGCCAGAGGAAATCTCAAATATTGTTCCTCTTCATGTACCATCTACCTTACTTTTGAGAGAGAATTTCCAATCAAGGTGGAGGTTTCCAATTCAGGTAGACTTGTGGGCCCCATGGATCCTCCCGTTTCTGCCTGGCAAGCCCTGGAACTACAAATAAACACCATGGGACAATCTCTGCTTACATTCTAGATTGTTTCCATTGTACAGCTTCAACACTTACATTAAAGACTTTGACAAGTTTTGAGTTGATTTTTTTGTGATGTAAGAGATGATAGGGATCTAGGGTTTTCCTTCTACATGCAGATATTTAGTTTTCTAAGCACCATTTGCTGAGAACACTTTTTTTCTTTGACACATCTTTTGGCATGATTGTTAAAAATAAACAGGTGGCTGCATTATGTGAATTCAGTTCTGGATTTCTAGTCTATGAAATTCTGTGTCTGTTTTTGTCCCCATACCATGTTGGTTTCTGTTGTATAGTTTATACCTTCAATATTTTTTGTTCAATATGTACTGTATTACTTTCTGATAAGCACTGTACCATTTCTACTGCATGCTCTCCCTCCTCAAACTCCTCCCATGGTTCTCACTCCATCTCAACTTGATGATATCATCTTTTAAAATTATTCTTGTTATAACATACATGAACAAAACAGTTCACTAAGCCAATTTATGTATGTATGTATGTATGTATGTATGTATGTATGTATGTATAAAGATGACTACTTGAGATTGAAAATATATCAGGCTGATTATCCCTAGAGAAAACTGGTTCTCCATCTCTTAGCAGTCATTAAATGACTATAATTCTTCAGCTAGACCTCTCATATCAATGTTTCATTATCAGTTGGTGTTGCTATTGCACAGGTCTTTTTTAGGTGACTATACTGTGAAAATTACATGGGTACAATTCCATGTCACATATAGAAGACATATATGGAAGACACCATCTCATTGAAAGCATCCTGGACCTTTTATTCTTATGCTTTCTCCACACCTTCTTCTGTGATAGTCCCTGAGCTTTGTGCATAGAGGCTGTGTGGTAGATGCATCCATTGGAGATGGATACAACCCAGACAGTTGTTCTCTGCATTTTTATTAGATTCAGATTTTTGCTTGTCTCTGTTTGCCAAAAAAGCAAGCTTCTTTGATAAGAGGTGAGAAGGTCAGCAGCAGCAGCTTCACAATCACCATTATTGTCTTCATCAATAATAATATAGTTCCAAGCTATGTTTCTGAAAAACAAAAAAAAACCAATTATCTGTGTTTACTGCCCTATAAATGTTTGTTTTCATTGTAGGTTGATAAGCAATTTTGCGAGTGAGGATTTTTATTCTCATTTCGCAGAAGAAGGCTAAAACTCCAAAAGGTATCATGACTAATATGGGGTCACACAACTAGTTAGGGAAAAGAGGTGTCTTAGTTACTCTTATATTAACTCTGAAGATAAGTTAGGTACTTAGAATGTAGGAATTAAGGCCAGCAATGGACAAATGTGTCCTCATAAAATGAAAAAGCTCTATACAGCTAAGAAAACTATAAACCATTTGAAGAGGAAGCGAACAGAGTAGGATAGAATCTTGGCCAACTGCACATCTGACAGAGGAATAATATCTAGAATATATACTTGGAAAACAAAGAGTCAAGAAAACAAATGACCCAATTAAAATTGGGCTATGAATCTGAACAGAGAGTTCTCAAATGAACAAACAAAAATGGCAAAGAAATATCTAAAAGCAGTGTTCAACCATCCTTAGCAACAGAGAAATACAAATTAAAACTACTTGGAGATTGTATCTTATCTCAGAGTATCTTAGATCAAGAAAAAATTGGCAACAAAGGCTGGTAATCTTTGTAGGGGGCAGGGAACCTTCATTCACTGATGGTGAGATTCCAAATGGAGAATTCTTTAAAAATATAAGAGTAGATTTACCTATGACCCAACTACAGCATTCTTTAGCATATGCCCAAAGGACTCGATATCCTAGCCCACAGATACTAGCTCAGCAACAACCTAAATGTTCTTCAACTGCTGAATTAATGATGAAAATAATACACAGATACAATGGAATTCTATTTAGTTGTAAAGAAAAATTAACAAAATTACAGGTAACTGGGCAGAAAAAAACATATTATGTTTAGTGGAGTAATCCAGAACCAAAAAGACAAATACTGCATGTGCTCTCAATTTTATAGATACTTTTGTAGCTATTAGTCTCTTGTTTTGGAATCTTTGTCATTCTCCTTTTAGTCTCCACTACTGCCTTTACTCAAGGGACTATGCCTACCTTTTCTCTCTTCCTCATCTGTTACTCACTGGATAACATGGAACTGAAAATACTGAGTATACTTTTTGAAACTTTTTTTTTTTTTTTTGCTTAATTCATAGATACAAACCTCTGTGGTTGTACCCAATTCACTTTGGGGTCTGAGAACTTCCTATTTATGGGGAACTTCTCCTAAATTTCTCTCTCTCTCTCTCTCTCTCTCTCTCTCTCTCTCTCTCTCTCTCTCTCTCTCTCTCTCTCTCTCTCTCTCTCTCTCTGTGTGTGTGTGTGTGTGTGTGTGTGTGTGTGTTTTTCTGTGCCTCTATCTTTATCTCTCTCTCTCCTTTCTGACTCTCTGTCTCTCTCTCTCTTTCTCTCTCTCCCATTCTAAAGATCACTTTTCTTCTTTGGTACTTAAAATCCAGTGCCTTTATGAAGTTACATTAAGTAATAGATTCCTGTCACCTATCCCATTTATCTTCCCAGAGATTTTTATCATCTGTTGCTCAGCTGTCATCTGCCATTTTTTCTTGATCCAGAATAAAGTTTTCTTTCCCTTCACATTCACAACAAGTAGGATATGTGACCCTCTGTTATGTTGTAACTCTAATACCTATATACTGTGCCTCAAAAGAGACAGCATGGCAGCCTGGGAGTAATACAAGGGACATATGGTTGGTTCTTCTCCTGTCTGGAGAGAAAAAGGTAGTTATCAGAGTTCTTTATCCATGGCTGCTCACAAGAGTTCAACTTCAGTGTAATGGTCTGGAAAAGGAACACAGAGGGCATGTGGTGCTAATTGTATCCACCTCACCAGCTCCACCTTTGTTCTTTGTACACATAATTTCTATGGGAATAGTTTCACTGTCATCATCATCATTAACCTTAGAATCTCAGTTTCTTATTTCTAAGAACTCAAAGATCAAGTGGGAGTAACATTTGTGAAGCACTTAACATAGTGTTTAAGAACAATATGCTTATTTCATCTTTATCATCTCAGGATTACAGCCTTGACAAGGAATGTGGTTTGGCCATCCTCTTCGTACATGCTTGTACTTATACGCTTAATATAAGGTTGAGGTGAATGTCAAGTACAGTCATTCATTTAGAATTTGAGTCATCTTCTAAACCAAAGACAACGAGGAATTTAATATGGCAATTTGTTCTTCAGTTTATCTCCTTCTTAAAGGGTATTGGAGTAGGGTCTTAATGGCATGACTAATGTGAGGGCACACAGCTAGTTAGGGAAGAGCAGTGTCTTAGTTACTGTTCATTTATTGTGAAGAGGCATCATGACCTGGGGAACTTATTAAAAATGCATTAAATTGGGAGCTTCCTTACAGTTTCAGAGGATTAGAGTCCATGACCTTCATGGTAAGCAGCAAGTCAGGCAGGGATGAGACTGGATCAGCTGGGTGATTACATCTGATCCACAGGGAGCCAGCAGGAAAGGGCAGGGTGAGACAAAGAATGGCATGGGCTTTGGAAAACTCAAAGCCTACCCTGAGTGACACACCTCCGCCAATAATTCCATGCCTCCCAATTCTTTCTGAACAGCTCCAGCATCTGGGAATCAAGTATTCAAATACATGATCCAGAGGGGTTCTTTCTCATTCAAACCATCACAAAGGGCATGGTGGTTACTTCCAGTTGTCAATTTGATTAGATTTAAAATGCCTGGGCATTGGTGGCCATATTTTTTTCTAAGTGTATTTCTAGAAAAGATAAACAGAGGACTTGCCCATGGTGTGGAAAGCATTATCTCATGCATTTGAGTCTTAGTCTTAAAGAAGAGTCTTAAAAAGGAAAAGAAAAGAGGAGAGGAGAGGAGAGGAGAGGAGAGGAGAGGAGAGGAGAGGAGAGAAGAGAAGAGAAGAGAAGAGAAGAGAAGAGAAGAGAAGAGAAGAGAAGAGAAGAGAAGAGAAGAGAAGAGAAGAGAAGAGAGATAGCCACCTAAGTATCTACTTTCATCTCTCTCTGCTTTCTGCTTGACTGAGATATGAGTGTCCTGCTCCGGTCATGACAGCCAGAAGCCATTCCTACCAACATATTACCCACATCTTTGTGGTCTATGTCTAACTATAGGCCAAAAGAATCCTTCATCATTTAACTTGGTTCTTGTATGGTTATTTGGTTGTAGTAATGTGCAAAGTAACTGAAACAACTAGAGAACAAATGTTTTAGACTTAACCACATGAAGTCTTGTATAAAAGTAATTGTCTCTGTCTGCTAATCTAGGCATAGTCTTAGAAGCTTCAAGCTTTCATAAAGTCTAATTTAGGTCTAGAATGTTTTCAGCTTCTGAAACATTCTGCTGATTAAGCCCATCCTTTCTAGTTCTTTCTGAAATCTGGTTAACTGTTCAACTCATCTGTCTGGTTCAAAACTCCTCTCCAAGTTGACTGATTCAAATTGCCTTCTCTCAGCTTCTGACTAAATTGTTCTGCTTGGCCTCCTACTAAGTTTGGCAATATGTTCCAACCTTCTGGCTTCTCATTCTCTGCCTCATTCTGTCTTCACCTGAATCTAGCTTGTTCTTTCTTCAACATGTTGATGTAAAACTCACCCAGTAAAAATTTGCACTGATGTTCTCTTATAAGTCACATCTCTTTCCTCTGTTCTGTCCTGAGAATTGGGCATGTTTCATTCTGACAAATATTTTTCTGATTCCTCAATTTGTCTGCCACTCGATTAGACATCACTTTCAAACATTGATGCTTCCTTCTACAAATTAACTTTACCCTTCATTGTTTGGAATTAATAGTGTGTACTAATGGTGTGTCTGTAGTCCAGCTAGAGAGATTAAAAATGTATGCAAAGGACATGTCTGTATTCCAGCCAGAGTAGCCATGCTACTGGATTAAAATCCGTGCAGACTCTTACGTACTCTTAATTTTAACATAAGCCTCCCAAGGTTGAGATTTCTAGATTGGAAAACAGCAGTATTACGTAAATGGTGATTAGTATGGATGAGCTGGTTAAGTGTTTTCTACTAGCAAATTAATCACAGCCTTATAAGGATTCAATCTGATAGTTTTTTTCAATCATCTTAATAGTCAGTCAACAATTACAATTTTAAGTGGTTGTTAGAAGCATCAAATGCATAAAATAATTGGGCTCAGAATTTGTGCCCTGGTTATTTTAGTCATTAAAAGTGACCTACATGAAATGAGTGTACTTTAATGTAAATAACTCCACAAGCTCCCTAGATAAGTCAGAATCCAAAACTGAGCAAAACAGTTTCCTTGGCTACAAGGAGCATGTGTTCTTGCTTTACTGAAGGATCCCAGACAGACCTCAGATATATCCCAGTATGGATTGCTTCTTTCTTTAAGAGAAAGGCAGTCTAGCTGGATTGTACCGTAATGGAAGTTTGCCAGAGCTCAGCAAGTTAAATATGCCAGTTTCCACCTTATCCTCCTGTTGCCTATTTATTATTAGGATTTAAATTGTTTTAGCATATAAATTAGAAAGAAGTATGAGTCAAAAGGTAGTGTTTTGAGAAGGGGAGAGGATCGGTGAACATGTTTAACAGGTAAATAGTTACAAAAGATCTGTTCTGGGGTTCTACTGCATCGCAGGGTGTACATAGATAACCATGATGTATTGTATACGTCATTGTACTAAGAAGAAAATATGGTAAATGTTTGCACTACAAATAAATTCTTATTAAATTCATGAGGTGATGTACTCACTACTCACTCTATCTCTGCCATTCTAAAATGTAAAACGGTATATACATATCAAAATATTTTTAAAAGTCTCTCTACATATATCTCTGGATGGTCCTTCTTTCAGTCTCAGCTCCAAAGATTGTCTCTGTAACTCCTTCCATGGGTATTTTGTTCCCCATTTTAAAGCCTATTTTTAATGATGGTTTTTAAAATACTTTAACCAAAAATCAGCCCAAGTTCACAAAAGTGACAAGAAGTCAGGACACACCACCAGAAGTTTTTTTGGGGGGTGTTATTTTTTTCTCTCTGGAGTCCTGACAAATAAAGCTAACTACACAATGTAAGACATACCAATACATATGTGTCATTAAGAAAAAAAAACCTTTCATCACACGTCCTTTCACATGTTTGCTTTAACAGAACATTATTCACCAGTGTCTATTTCAACAAAACATTCCTTCCCAAGTCTACCTTAGCCTTTCACTTGTGTCTGCTTCTGAAACTGTAAGGAAGCTCCCAATTTAATGCATTTTTAATAAGTTCCCCAGGTCATGATGCCTCTTCACAATAAATGAACAGTAACTAAGACACTGCTCTTCCCTAACTAGCTGTGTGCCCTCATATTAGTCATGCCATTAAGACCCTACTCCAATACCTTTAAGAAGGAGATAAACTGAAGAACAAATTGCCATATTAAATTCCTCGTTGTCTTTGCTTTAGAAGATGACTAAAGCCTTCAGTCCCAAAGACCCTGTATCTGGCCACAGTTTAGCCCACTGTGGATTCACACACATCTGACCCACAGCTCTCCTGAATCCTGACAAATATGATTAGTTAATTTGGTCTTTGAGCCTTTTATACTGATCTTTTCTGTGAAAAATTGACATCATTTTTTTTTAATCTGTAGACACCAACACTCACCTTTTTTAATAGTTCAGTTCAAGGGTCCTCTCCATAAAATTTCTCGACAATATTTTCTTACTGAACAGAATTTACTTTTAACAGCTTATGTCTACCATGATTCTAAAGGTGGTTATATCATTTCTTGAACTTTTGTGACACCTGACCCTTAATGCATCTGTCTTCTGAGATATATATATATATATATATATATATATATATATATATATATAATATTTTGTCATACTGAATGTGTCTTATTTTTATTCTGTACTAATCATGATATCATTCATATAGCAGGACATCTGGCATGGATCAAGTTAATGGGAAAATTAATCCTTGAACAACTAGGATTTTTATCCTTTGTAGGCCATTATAATATGGCTAATATTCCATGACATATCTCTGCCATTGAGTAATGATAGAAAGCCACAAGATGTTCTGTTTGACAAAGAACAGACAACTACATAAATTTCCCTTAGAACGTGGCAATTCATTCACACCCCTTTGATGTAAAATGTAAATATTCAGGTCTGCTTCTACTTCCAGAATCAGATCCTCTGTATGTGAGGCCAGGAACCTATTAAGTTAGGTCATTCTGATGTGCCATGACACCTGCTCAAGTCCTATAACTACAGCATCAAAGTGTAAACAGACATTCATTCAATAGTGGCCTTTCAATTACCTATGCTGGCTTCTATCCCAGCTTTGTAGGGACTGTTATAAATCATTGTCCCAGTATTCAAGTTTCTAATTCTTATCCACACCTTTCTATCTCAGCAGAAAGACTGGCAATTTATCAACTTAAAAATGAGAGGCTATTCACATGACCTCTATGTATTTCTCTCATATATTTGTACAGTTTTCAAATTCAGCTATTAGTTTAAATCTTAACATCACTAACTAGGATTTCATGATATCCATTTGCTCCATCCTTTTTCACTACTGCTTATTGAACAACAAAATATTTTTCACTCATACTCAAAGAAAGGGTATCTTGTGATACAAAGTCCATGGCTATAGTCTAGTGGGAAATTTCTTCCTTAGTTCTACCTCCTGGTGCACATTTGAAGTTTCGTAGTTCACAATTAAGGCTTACAATGTATTGTCTGAGTCAAGGGATGGGAAAGATTTGAGTTGGAGTTCTTGGTTACAAGACAAAGAACACATTCCACCTACTTAAATTTTCGTAAGAAAGTTTTTCCAATATGTATCACTACAATTTAGCAAAGCTTCACTGTCAAACTATGGAAAGGAAAACTGGCAAGATGAATATCCAGTATTGGGAAACATTAGCAGTCATAATATATAATATAAGGAGCAGTAGTGTTGGTCAATCACCTTCCACTATTCTCAATTTATACTACACTTAGAGGTAAAGCTATAGGAACAGACCCCAACTTTTCTGAATACATTTAGGTCACATACAACATCCAATCCATGAGAGCTAACTTGAGTATTCTTTAAAGAAGACCCAGAATCAAAGACTTTGGAATTTGCTACTTATCTGAAAGATGGTGCTGGAAATTTTGTATAAATGACAAGTGGCAGAGAGGCAGGAAATGGAGAAAAGACATTGTTATCAATGATAAAGAATGGCAAGCTGGGAAGTCTCTGAATTATTCTAGTTTATAGCAAATGAAATCCTCTTGATGGAATACCTAAAGAAGTCAGGAGAATATTGCTCAGAGAACAAAGCAGCATCTGCTACAAGAAGTCAGAACACCTGCCAAGAATCTGAAGACTAAACAAATCTTTTACTCTTTACCTAGATTTACTTTTAAAATTTTTTTGTGCTATAACAAGGACTTCTCAGGCATGATATGCCCAATAGTGCATTTGTAGCACAAATACCATGGAAGCAAACAACAACTTTCCACTTGGATGTAAGTACAGTCCAGAAGACACAACCCATACCTGGCACCATATAGGTAGATGGGTTATAGACGCTAGAATAAAACCTACCACTATTAACCTGCTAAGTGGGCAGTATTAGACCAACTCCTAATGAGTTACCTTTATACCCATAGATTAATGCATCTCTGAACAGGCACCAGAGAAGCTTCTGTTTGTGGTAAATCAACACAGAGACTCACAAATGGTCAAAGAGCAGAAAATAAGAGATTGCAGAATATTCAGTCCTAAGTGATTATATATCACATTTCCATCCCACTGATCATCAATAATTGTGGAAGAGGGCCTGGAAAAGTGTAGGAACCAAAAGAGATAGATAACAACAAGAAAAATGGTCTCTTCTGAACATAGAAAAGTAGCTTTACATTTGAAGTCACAGCAGTTGTGTCAGCATGCATAAGAATTGTGAAGGTTCAAGACAAACCAATCTCAGTATGGAAAATGAAGCTGGGCATGAAGGTCCATACCTATTCCAGGAGCTATTGTCAACTTTTAGATACTGGGAGAAGAAAGGTCATTTTTCTATAAGATATATAAGTGCATATACTCCAGTGGAATATCCCAGAATAATGTGGCAGCCTAAGTTAGTCTTGAAGAAAAAGAGGACAAAATATTAGGTGGGAAGGGAAGGGGGACTGGGTTTGGGAATGTTGGGGGTATGGGTAAAACAAATACAAAATTCTCAAAGAACTAATAAAATATAATCATAATATTAAGGAAGAAGAAGAAGAAGAAGAAGAAGAAGAAGAAGAAGAAGAAGAAGAAGAAGAAGAAGAAGAAGAAGACTATAACTGATCAGAAGTTTTCTATATGAAATCTAAGTTACTAAACTAGAAGAAAGGAGAAAAGAACAGGAGGGGCAAGTTATCAAATTTGTGTCTCAGGGAGAAAAGTAATAGAAGGAAGCTCACAGTCAGCTATTAGATGGAACACAGGGTTCCCAAGGAAGAAGGAGCTAGAGAAAGTACCCAAGGAGCTGAAGGGGTCTTCAACCCTCTAGGTGGAAGAATAACCATGAACTAACTAGTACCCCCTGAGCTCATGTCTCTAGCTGCATATATAGAAGAGGATGGCCTAGTTGGCCATCAGTGGGAGGAGAGGCACCTTGGTCATGCAGACTTTATATGCCCCAATACAGGGGAACGCCAGGGCCAAGAAGTGGGAGCAGATGGGTAGGGGAGCAGGGCCGGGAGGGGGGAGGGTATAGGGAACTTTCTGGATAACACTTGAAATGTAAATGAAGAAAATATCTAATAAAAGTTGAAAAAAAAAAAGAAATCCATATAATCCTCACCTTTCTCCTTCAAGCATCCTCTATCTCTCTCCCTCCCTCTCTCTGTCTCTCTGTCTCTGTCTCTCTCTCTCTCTCTCTCTGTGTAAAAAATACTTCAGGTTCATGAGACCTCATCATAATTCAAGAATAATTTATGTGAACTTAACACATCATTAGTTCTGTGTGTTTTCTTAGATCTCACTGGTGCTATTTTCAGGTGAATAATTGCTAATTTAATTCTTGCTGAGGAATAACATAATATTCAAATTCCTGTGTGGGGAAAAATAAGGCATTAATGACTAGAGAGACTCAGGTTTCTATAGCAACATATTGCTCTTGAGGATCAAATAGGATATTAAAGCAGTGATTCATTAGATGGTAAAGGTTCATTTTTTAACATATATACTATATAGAAGCATCAGTAATACAGCCCATGATTTAAGATCTTCACTGTGTCTTCTAGGTAAGTGGAAAGTCTTATCTTTTAAGGTAGTTTACTTTATAAAAGTCATTTCAAATCTGTAGCAATAAAATTACCTTTTCCTTCAAATCCTTTTCCTTTATATAGATGAATATATCTGCTCATCTACCCACTTATATACCTACCAATATCTTTGTCTATTTCTTTTAACATACCCACCTACTCATCTATCAGCAATGAGTGGCTGCCCATCATATAAAAAAACAAAGTCTTGAAAATGGATGAATGACTCTCTGTGTACCGGATATGAATGTCAATCATTGAAATATTCAGTGGAACTGACACTAATTCTCTGAGGACTACGATCTCATTATTCCATTTCTTTTATTTTTTGAAAAAAATTTTTTAGGTATTTTCTTTATTTACTTTCAAATGTTATCCTCATTCCTGATTTCCCCTTCAACAAATCCTATCCTATCTCCCTTCCTCCTGCTTCTAAGAGAGTGTTCCATCACTCACCCACCCACCCACTCCTGCTTCCCTGTCCTGGCATTTCCCTACACTGGGGCACAGAGCATTCACAGGACCAAGGACTGCTCTTCCCATTGATGTCCAACAAGGTGATCCTCTGCTATATATGCACCTGGAGCCATAGGTCACTCCAGGTGTACTCTTTGGTTGGTGGTTTAGTCTCTGAGAGCTCAGAGAGTGGGGTCTGGTTGATTGATATTGTTCTTCCTATGGGGTTGCAAATGCCTTCAGCTCCTTCAGTCCTTTCTCTAACTCCTCCATTGTGGACACCAAGCTCAGTCTGATGGTTTGCTGTGATCATCCATTTCTGTATTTGTCAGGATCTGACAGTATCTCTCTTCTCAGACTGTATTAAAAAAATTATCAAAAGTAATTGGCCTCACACTTTTTTCATAATACAGCTTCTTAGTTACATGTCTTCAACATACATTTCAAGTGGATCTAGGGACCCATTGTTGACTTATAGTAGACATGGGTATGGGCTTTTGTATCTTATCTATTATCAGTAGCACTGAAATCAGGCAAACCAGTCTTTGTATCCCACTCTGTCCTCTATCAATTACTTATGTGTCTTTGAAACATAAAATTTCTTCAAACCTTTTGTTTAATTTATAAAATGAACTTATAGTCAATAGTTCTTATTTGATAGATTTGTAAAAATAGTTAAGTGTTAATTGACAATAATGATTACCATTACTGATTGGACAGTATCGCAGACTTCTATGTATTCCCACTCCTAACTACATCTTTCTACAGTGCCTCCCCTCTCTCTCCCTCTCCCTACCCCCTCTTTCTCTCTCTTTCTTTCTTCTTTTCCTGTTGGACTCCCTGAAGTTTTCTTAAAATTTTGTTCAAAATTTGTGACATATCTTTTCTAGAGTACTACTCAGCTATTAAAATCAATGAATTTATGAAATTCTTGGGCAAATGGATATATCTGGAGGATTTCATCCCTAGTGAGGTAACCCAATCACAAAACAAGTCACTTGATATGCACTCACTGATAAGTAGATATTAGCCTAGAAACTAAGAATACCCAAGATAAAAGTTGCAAAACACAAGAAAATCAAGAAGAACTAAGGCCAATGTATGGATACTTCATTCCATCTTAGAAGAGAGAACAAAACACCAATGAGAGGAGTTACAGAGACAAAGATTGGAGCTAAGACGAAAGGATGGACCATCCAGAGACTACCCCACGCAGGGATCCATCCCATAATCAGCCACCAGACCCAGACACTATTGCATATGCCAGCAAGATTTTGCGGAAAGGACCCTGATATAACTATCTCGAGTGAGACTATGCCAGTGCCTGGCAAATACAGAAGGGGATGCTCATAGTCATCTTTAGGATGGAACAGAGGGCCCCCAATGGAGGAGCTAGAGAAATTACCCAAGGAGCTGAAGGGGTCTGCAACCCTATAGGTGGAACAACAATATGAACTAACCATTACCCCCAGAGCTCGTGTCTCTAGATGCATATGTAGCAGAAGATGGTCTAGTTGGCCATCATTGGGAAGAGAAGCCCCTTGGTCTTACAAACTTCATATGCCCCAGTACAGGGAAATGCCAGGGCCAAGAAGTGGGAGTGGGCGGGTAGGGCAGCAGGGTGGGGGGAGGGTATAGGGAACTTTCAGGATAGCAATTGAAATGAAAATAAAGAAAATATCTTTTAAAAAGTCTTTAATTTACTTTGTTTTAAAACATAGTCAAAATAGTAGTCACACATACAATAGAACACTCCTTTTTATTTTATAGCTTCCTATAAGTGCATTTTATTGTACTTAGTTTCAGAATTTTAATTAATATATTACTTGATTTTCCATGAAAACAAATAAAAATGTTTCATTGTTTCAATAACCTTAATATACAGCATAGTGTCCAGCACTTAATTAAAAACTCAATAAAATGCATAAATGAATTTAGTAGATATTGTTATTTGATATATATGGTATGTTAGATTACTTTTAAGGAAATAGACAATATTATTGACTTCAGGTTCATAAAAGATGCATATCTCTTTACCTTGGTATCTTTTTTGGAATGTTATCTGTGTATGATTCACAGCTGAATCCCTCTCTGCCCCAGGCATTTTCCTGATGGGAAAGATGTACCTTCTTACCTCAGTATCTTTGGAGAATGTTCCCTAATATGATTATGACTCAGAACTGAATCTTCCTGTATCATAGTAATTTTTCTTAGCCTAAGAAAAATGCTTTACCTAAGTGCAACCATCTTTTAAGAAGCATCTCTGATTCAAATGGCCGGACATGTCAGTAGTAAAGAAGTCCAAATATTGTCACAATTTGCAAGCAGCAAAGCTTTAGACATTATAATGATCTGAGAACTTTTCTTTAAATACGCCACAGTTTTGTTTCTTTTAAACTTGCTTCCTACCTCTCTCATAGGTTTTGTTATGAGTATACTCACACAACTAACAATATGTCAATCAAGGCTTCAGATTTTTTCATAGAAAGAATATTGTATACTATAATATGTTCATTCATCATATTTTAACCCTTTCCAATACTTTCTTAAATTCAATTCCTATCCTATTCAGGTTAATTTGGATAATGAGCTTTTATATTTGTAACAGAAACAAATAACATAAGTATGTTTGCACCTGTACTCTGGTTTGTTACCACATAGAGAATAAGAGACCCACGAAGTTGACTTAGACCTATGTGGCCTTGTAATCAAGCTTAGTTAACCTACCTTAGATTAGCCAAACCACAAGTGACTAACAATTCAAGAGAAAAAATCATTTTGTTCCGCAGGATTGTTAGGATGGTTTGTTAAACAACGTTATTTCATATAAAGCTAACTGATCTATTCAATATTTTTTCTGTATTTTTCATAGTTGTCATGTTTTGATCAGCTTTATTGATTTGTCAGAGCCTAGAGTCATCTGACAACCAAGGAATTCCCTAGATTGAACTATCTTGTGGGTTTACCTGTTGAAGATTATCTTCCTTTTTAATTGATGTAGAAAGGCACAGCCCATTATGGGTGACACCATTCCCTGGAAAGTCAGCCTTTTATAAGGAAGCTAGTTAAGCCCAGGTCGGTGAGCAAGTTATCAAGTAACATTCCTTTGTGGTTTCTACTGTAATTTGTTAGCTGTCAGTGTGTTTCTGCCTTGACTTCCTTCAGGATTAAACTATAATGTTATATAAACAAGCTTTCAAGTTTATTTTTAGTCAGAATGTCTTATCACAAGAAGAGAAAGAAATCTAGAATAGGGTAAATGCTAGGTTAGTTTTTTCTGACCTTATCATAATATCCATGTGACAAAATTGTAGAAAGTGAGGTGTGAACAGAAGTCTACTAGTCAAATCTCAGATATACATTGTTCTGTGCTCTTTAAGTCCTCCATAACTCTGTCTTATCTTTGATAAAGGAAACACAAAATTTCATAGTAGTAGTTTCTTACCAGGAATCCCCAGGAACTCAAAGATAATCTTCTGATTCATCATGGGGAAATGAAATGAGAAATACACCTTTGACATTTTACTTTTCTCAGACATTTTTATGCATAATAATGTGGCCTTCCTGGAGTGATAGATTAAATGAATGCAAAAGTTATCAGATGAATATATTACACTATGAGTATATTCAAAAAGGCATGGTCAATTTCCACTGAGCATTTCTGGGACAACCATGAAAGATACTGATGAAGGGAAATCTTCACAGTGGTAAGAACGTTGAGTAATACACATGATATTACAGTTTGTTTGGAACAAAAAATAGCAAAATGCACAATCATGGGCTGTAGCCAATGGATTGGCTGGAAGGTCAGGGACTTGGAAAGATCAAGATTGGAATATTTGGGAGAAAGACGTGGTAAAGAAGTATGTAGATAGATCTTTCCAAATGGGCAAAGGGTGTGAAGATATTTGTGTCCCATATAAATCACCATAAATTGATGACTGCAGCCAAGAAGGAGTTCAATAATCAAATAAATAAGATGATCCATTCTGTGGACAGTCAGCTTCTTTCCCCAGTCATCCCTGCCATTGCCCAATGGGCACATGAACAAAGTTGCCATAGTGGCAGAGATGCTGGTTGTGCTTGGCCTCAGCAGCATGGACTTCCACTCACCATGCTGATGAATGCCAAATCTGCCAACAACAGACACAAGCACTGAGCCCCAGATATGACACCATTCCCTGAGGTGACCAGTTAGCAACCTGGTGGCAGTTTACTATGTCAGACCACAATGTTTTATTCTTACTGGAGTAGATATGTATTCTCATTTTGGATTTGCATTTCCCACAAGCAATGCTTCTGTGGAAACCACCACATTCCAATCTAGCCTGACCCAACTCATACTCCAAGTCCCCGAGAAAGCCCTAATCTGAATATGAGTCCAGGAGTGAAGAGAGTGGGAGAAATTGTCTTGCCCAGGGAAGTACACACAAATGTGAAATGGTCAATCCTATATAAGAGCAACATTATGAAGTATCTTTTTTTAAAGACTTTAATCTCATTCTTAAGGAGAGAAGTCCCCATGATCTATTCATATCTCACAGGTCCCATTTCTTAAAATCATGTTATTGGTGATTAAGTTTCAATATTTCATTTTGAATGGGCGATGTTCAAGCATAGGAAGATCAAATAACATTTTTAATCAATTGTTGATGATTGACAGACTCAAGGTGAGTCAAAGCTGTCTGACTTTAGAATCTAAAATATTTATAAATTTATCTCATAGATATTTCATGTCATATATGGTTTCATTCAATTTTCATTACTAAAATTCATGGCAAATTTTGTTCCCATTTAAAGTGAGATTTATCTTCTTCCAGTCAGTGCTAGCACCCAGTGCTAGCACCAGGTTACCTTGTGTGAGGAGTAGGCAGACACTCCCAAGGTCCCTAGAGGACTCTCCACGTGATCTTAGGACCACTGGTGACTGGAACACAACTTCTGTTCCAATCCAATCATGCTGGACCTGAGACAGCATTAGAGAAGCAGAAAACCAGCCTGATCGGGGCACAAGTCCCTTCCTTCTGGTCAGCACCAGTACTGGGTCACCTTGGGCACAAATTTGATAGACACCCCCATGGTCCCTAGAGGACTCTCCACATGATCTTAGAATCACTGGTGAGCTGAACAAAACATCAGTTCCAAACCAATTGTTATGGGCCTGTGACAGCAGAAACAAGGACAACAGAGCCCTTCCTGACTCAGGTTCCTTCTGATCAGTTGTGTTTTTATTTTTGTTTCGAACAGACAAGACAGCTCCTCAGTCCTCAAAGGAGACACCAATTTCAGGCACTGTAACATGTCCAGGATCTTAGGATAAAAGGATCCCAGGATAATAGGAGCTGGGTCACAACAATATTTCAGGGTCTCAGAGGAAATTGACTGCCAAGAACTCTGACACACCCAGAATCTCAGGTTCACAGGAGCCCACAATCAAAGAATTACAGAGAAAGCTGGACTCTGAGAAGTCCTGAATCAACTGGGATATTAGGAAGGACAAACTCCAATCAGATATATTGAGGACAACAAGCACTTGAGATAATCAGATGGCAGAAGGCAAGCTAAAGAACAGAAGCAACAGAAACTAAGGTTACTTGAAATCATCAGAACCAAACTCTCCCACCATAGCAAGTCCTGGGTACACGATCACATCAGAAAAGCAAGACATGGACCTAAAGTCACTTCTCATGATGATGATGTAGGACTTTAAGAAGGAAATTCAGGAAAACACAGGTAAACAACAAGAAGCCTTTAGAGAGGAAACACACACACACACAAAAAAACCCTTAGAGAGTTACAGGAAAACACTACCAAACAGGTGATGGAATTGAACAAAACCATCCAGGATCTAAAAATGGAAGTATAAATAATAAAGAAAACCCAAAGGGAGACAACTTTGGAGATAGAAACCCTAGGAAAGAAATCAGGAACCATAGATATGAGCATCAGCAACAGAATACAAGAGATGGAAGACAGAACCTCAGGTGCAGAAGGTTCCATAGTGAACATGGACACAACAATCAAAGAAAATGCAAAATGCAAAAAGATCCTAACTTAAAACATCCAGGAAATCCAGGACACAATGAAAAGACCAAACTTAAGGATAATAGGAGTAGATGAGAATGAAGATTTTCAACTTAAAGGGCCAGCAAATATCTTCGACAAAATTATAGAAGAAAACTTCCCAGAAAGAGATGCCCATGGGCATAAAAGAAGCCTACAGAACTGCAAATAGACTAGACCAGAAAAGAAATTCCTCCTGACACATAACAATCAGAACAACAAATGCACTAAATAAAGATAGAATATTAAAAGCTCTAAGGGAAAAAGTTCAAGTAACATATACAGGCAGGCCTATGAGAATTACTCCAGACTTCTCACCAGAGACTATGAAAGCCAGAAGATCCTGGACAGATGTTATACAGGCACTAAGAGAACACAAATGCCAGTCCAGGCTACTATACCCAGCAAAACTGTCAATTACCATAGATGGAGAAACCAAAATATTCCATGACAAAACCAAATTCGCACAATATCTTTCCATGAATTCTGCCCTTCAAAGAATAATAACAGAAAAGCAGAAATACAAAGGTGGAAACTATGCCCTAGAAAAACCAAGAAAGTAACCCTTCAAAAAACCTAAAAGAAGACAGTCACAAGAACAGAATCCCAACTCTAACAACAAAAACAACAGGAAGCAACAATTATTTTTCCTTAATATCTCTTACTATCAATGGACTCAATTCACCAATAAAAAGACATACACTAACAGACTGGCTATACAAACAGGACCCAACATTTTGCTGCTTAAAGGAAACCTATCTCAGGTAAAAAGACAGACACTACCTCAGAGTAAAAGGCTGGAAAGTAATTTTCCCAGCAAACGGTCCCAAGAAACAAGCTGGAGTAGCCATTCTAATATAGAATAAAATCAACTTCCAACCCAAAGTTATCAAAAAAGACAAGGAGCAGCCCTACATATTCATCAAAGGTAAAATCTTCCAAGATGAACTTTCAATTCTGAATATCTATGCTCCAAATGCAAGGCCAACCACATTCATTAAAGAAACTTTAGTAAAGCTCAAAGGACACATTGTACCTCACACAATATTAGTGGGAGACTTCAACACCCCACTCTCATCAATGGACAGATCCTGGAAACAGAAACTAAACAGAGACACAGTGAAACTAACAGAAGTTATGAAACAAATGAATTTAACAGATATCTACAGAATATTTTATCCTAAAACAAAAGGAAATACCTTCTTCTCAGCACCTCATGGTACCTTACCCAAAATTGACCATAAAATCGGTCACAAAACAGGCCTCAACAGATATAAAAATATTGAAATTATCCCATGCATCCTATCAGATCACCATGGACTCAGGCTGATCTTCAATAACAACAGTAATAATAGAAAAATCAACATTCACGTGGAAGCTGAACAACACTCTACTCAATGATACTTTGGTCAAGGAAGAAATAAAGAAAGAAATTAAAGACTTTTTAAAGTTCAATAAAAATGAAGCCACAACATACCCAAACTTATGGGACACAATGAAAGCATTCCTAAGAGGAAAACTCATAGCTCTGAGTGCCTCCAAAAAGAAACTAGAGAGGGCATACACTAGCAGCTTGACAGCACACCTAGAAGCTCTAAAACTAAAGGAAGCAAATTCACCCAAGAGGAGTAGACAGCAGGAAATAATCAAACTCAGGGCTGAAATCAACCATGTGGAAACAAAAAGACCTATTCAAAGAATCAACCAAACAAGGAGCTGGTTCTTTGAGAAAATCAAAAAGATAGATAAATCCTTAGCCAGACTCACTAGAGGGCACAGGGACAGTATCTTAATTAACAACATCAGAAATGAAAAGGGAGATATAACACCAGATCCTGAGGAAATCCAAAACACCATCAGTTCCTACTACAAAAGGCTATACTTAACAAAACTGGAAAACCTGGATGAAATGGACAAATTTCTAGACAGATACCAAGTACCAAAGTTAAATCAGGATCAGATAAATGACCTAAACAGTCATATATCCCCTAAGAAATAGATGCAGTCATCAATTGTCTCCCAACCAAAAAAAGCCTCGGACCGTATGGGTTTAGTTCAGAGTTCTATCAGACCCTCAAAGAAGACCTAATTTCAGTTCTTCTCAAACTATTCCACAATATAGAAACAGAAGGTACTCTACCCAATTCATTCCATGAAGCCACAATTACCCTGATACCTAAACCACATAAAAACCTAACAAAGATAGAGAACTTCAGACCAATTTCCCTTATAAATATCTATGCAAAAATACTCAATAAAATTCTCGCTAAACTAATCCAAGAACACAGCAAAACGATCATCCATCATGATCAACTAGGCTTCATCCCAGGGATGCAGGGATGGTTTAATATACAGAAATTCATCAAAGTAATCTACTATATAAACAAACTCAAAGACAAAAACCACATGATCATCTCGCGAGATGCTGAGAAAGCATTTGACAAAATACAACACCCATTCATGATAAAAGTGTTGGAAAGATCAGGAATTCAAGGCCCATACCTAAACATAATAAAAGCAATCTACAGCAAACCAGTAGCCAACATCAAACTAAATGGAGAGCAGCTAGAACCAAGCCCACTAAAATCATAGACTAGACAAGGCTGCCCACTTTCTTCCTACCTATTCAATATAGAACTTGAAGTTCTAGTCAGAGCAATTCGACAACAAAAGGAGATCAAGGGGATACAATTTGGAAAGGGAGAAGTCAAAATATCACTATTTGCAGATGATAGCATAGTATATATAAGTGACCCTAAAATTTCTGCCAGAGAACACCTAAACCTGATAAACAGTTTCAGTGAAATAGCTGGATATAGAATTAACTCAAACAAATCAATGGCCTTTCTCTACCGAAAGGATAAACAGGCTGAGAAAGAAATTAGGAAAACAACACCCTTCACAATAATCACAAATAATATAAAATATCTTGGTGTGACTCTAACTAAGGAAGTGAAAGATCTATATGATAAGAATTTCAAGTCTCTGAAGAGAGAAATTGAAGAAGATCTCAGAAGATAGAAAGATCTCCCAAGCTCATGGATTGACAGGATCAATATAGTCAAAATAGCTATCTTGTCAAAAGCAATCTACTGAGTAAATGCAATCCCCATCAAAATTTCAACTCAATTCTTCAACGAATTAGAAAGGGCAATTTGCAAATTCACCTGGAATAATAAAAAACCTAGGATAGCAAAAACTCTTCTCAATGATAAGAGAACCTCTGGTGGAATCACCATGCCTGACCAAAAGCTATACTACAGAGCAATTGTGATAAAAACTGCATGATACTGGTATAGCAACAGATAGGTAGACCAATGGAATAGAATTGAAGACACATAAATGAACCCACACACCTATGGTCACTTGATCTTTGACAAATAGTTAAAATCATCCAGTGGAAAAAAGACAGCATTTTCAAGAAATGGTGCTGGCACAACTGGAGTTTATCATGTAGAAGAATGAGAATTGATCCATTCTTATCTCCTTGTACTAACGTCAAGTCTAAGTGGATCAGGGAACTCCATATAAAACCAGAGACACTGAAATTTATAGAGGAGAAAATAGGGAAAAGCCTCGAAGATATGGGCACAGGGGAAAAATTCCTGAGTAGAACAGCAATGGCCTGTGCTGTAAGATCAAGAAAATCAAGAAGGAAGACCAGCACATGGATACTTCATTCCTCCTTTGAATAGGAAACAAAATACCCATGGAAGGAGTTACAGAGACAAAGTTTAGAGCTAAGACAAAAGGATGGACCACACAGAGACTACCCCACCAGGGGATCCATCCCATAATCAGTCACTAAACTCAGACACTATTGTATAGGGCAGCAAGTGTTTACTGAAGGGACCCTGATATAGCTGTCTCCTACAGAAGTGGATGCTCACAGTCATCTATAAGATGGAGCACGGGGCCCACAATGGAGAAGCTAGAGATAGAACCCTAGGAGCTAAAGGGGTCTGCAACCCTAGAAGAGGAACAACAATATGAACTAACCAGAACCCCCCGAACTCGTGTCTCTAGCTCCATATGTAGCAGAAGATGGCCTATTTGGCCATCATTGGGAGGAGAGACCCCTTGGTATTGCAGTCTTTATATGCCCCAATACAGGGGAATGCCAGGGCCAAGAAGTGGGAGTGGGTGGGCAGGGAAGCAGGGCGGTGGGAGGGGGGAAGGAACTTTCGGGATAGTATTTGAAATGTAAATTAAGAAAATATCTAATAAAAAAATTGAAAAAAGAAAAAAAAGAATCGACAAATGAGACGTCATAAAATTGCAAAGGTTTTGTAAGGCAAAAAACACTGTCAATAAGACAAAAAGGCCACCAACAGATTGGGAAAGGATCTTTACCAATCCTAAATCAGATAGGGGACTAATATCATATATATATATATATATCATATATGATATATATATATGATATTAGATACTAATATCATATATATACATATATATACATATATATATGAATGTATATATATATGTATATATGTGTATATATGATATTATATGATATATATATATGAAAGGTGGACTCCAGAAAATCAAATAACCCCATTAAAAAGGGTGCATAGAGCTAAACAAAGAATTCTCATCTGAGGAATACCGAATAGCTGAGAAGCACTTGTAAAAATGTTCAACATCTTTAATCATCAAGGTAGCGCAAATCAAAACAACCCTGAGATTCTACCTCACACCAGTCAGAATGGCTAAGATCAAAACTTCAGGTGACAGCAGATGCTGGTGAGGATGTGGAGAAAGAGGTACACTCCTCCATTGTTGGTGGGATTGCAAGCTTGTACAACCACTCTGGAAATCAGTCTGGTGGTTCCTCAGAAAATTTGACACAGTAGGACAGGAGGATCCCACAATACCTCTCCTGGGCATATACCCAGAAAATGTTACAACTCATAATAAGGACACATGCTCCACTATCTTCATAGCAGCCTTATTTATAATAACCAGAATCTGGAAAGAATCCAGATGTCCCTCAACAGAGGAATGGATACAGAAAATGTGGTACATTTACACAATGGAATACTACTCAGCTATTAAAAACAATGAATTTATGAAATTCCTAGGCAAATGGATGGATCTGGAGTTTAACATCCTGAGTGAGGTAACCCAATCACAAAAAAACTCACATGATATATACTCACTGGTAAGTGGATATTAGCCCAGAAACTTAGAATACCCAAGATACAATTTGCAAAACACAAGAAAATTAAGAAGGAATACCAAAGTGAGGACACTTTCCCCCTTCTTAAAATTGGGAACAAACACCCATGGAAGAAGTTACAGAGACAAAGTTTGGAGCTGAGATGAAATGATAGACCATCTAGAGACTGTTGCACCTGGGGATCCATCCCATAATCAGCCACCAAATGCAAATACTATTGCTTATGCTAGCAATATTTTGCTGAAAGGACTCTGATATAGCTGTCTCTTGGGAGGCTATGCAAGTGCCTGGCAAACACAGAAGTGGATGCTCACAGTCAGCTATTGTATGGAACACAGAACCCCCAATGGAGGAGCTAGAGAAAATACCCAAGAGGCTAAAGGTGTTTGCAACTCCATAGGTGGAACAACAATATGAACTAACCAGTACACCCAGAGCTTGTGTCTCTAGCCACATATGTAGCAGAAAATGGCCTAGTCAGCCAGCATTGGGAAGAGAGGTCCCTAAGTCTTGCAAACTTTATATGGAACACCAGGGCCAAGAAGTGGGAGTGGGTAGGTAGTGGAGTGGGGGTAGGGGTCAGGAGGGTATGGGGGAGTTTTGGGATATCATTTGAAATGTAATTTAAGAAAATACCTAAGAAAAAATTGGGTGGGGGGGGGAGGATATTCCATGTAAATGGAAAAAAAATCAAGAATTGATGTGCCTTTTTGTGTAGTTTAAACAAACTAAAATAAAATTGTAAAAAGATAAAAAAAAATAAATAAAGTGAAACTTAGAGACATGAAACCATGTGTTTTATCTCACATAGTATACAATATTCCCATTAGTTGCTTTCTGAACTACTCACATTTCTTGGTTTAGATCAACACTTTTCAGTAACTCTGCTTGTGATCTATTTGTATTTTGAACTGAAAGGCACTGAGATATTTTCCTTACATAGAAAGTCATAAGCTAGCATCTCATAGCTTTTAGGATGCTGACAGAAGATATGAATCTCCTCTCTGAAGTCAAAGAACTTACTCAACCTGGCACAGCAAATAACACAATCCCAGTTGTCACACAGTTCCTTTCTCTCATGAGTATCAGTAGTCTTATTTTGAATATTCCATGCGCATGCTACGCACAGGTTAGCATTTTAACTAAGGAAGTCTCAATTTAAGGAACTCCAATATACTTTAAAGGGACACAAACAAATTTACCTCTGCTCTGGCTAGAGAATACCTGTATTACCTAGATTTGTTTATTGAATATTCATAATATAAAAGCTACAGGATATGATTTCTCTTACCTAAGTTCTCCACAGTAGCAGTATCAAAATGAATGTACTAAAGGAAGATGCAAGATAGAAAATATTGCTGTTCTTAAAATTTTAATCAGCTACAAAATCATGTAATAACCACATACTGAGCATTTATCTTAACTCAGGATATATATATATATATATATATATATATATATATATATATATATATGCATATATATGATACATAGAGTAACATTGATGCTAGCATAATGAGTTACATACCTACTGGAGGCAGTTAGTCTATATGTAAGTTGAAAGTTATGGAGTGATGTGTATTCATGGTACAGGTTTATGTAGACAGCATAAGAATAAAAAGTTGTTTTGAACCAAGCCAGTGAGACAATAGACTTTGGATTTTATCACCCCCAACTGTCCTCTTAGTTGTGTGACCAAAGATAATTTGTCCATGTTCTATCACATAATCCTCACTCAGGCTCATGCTGTCTTATTTAAAAGCACAAAATATTTCCATAATGATTTATTGTTTGGGAATTTTTCTTATTTTTAAATTTATTAACATATAATAATTAAATTTCTTATGTTCTTCTTTTTATCTCCAACCTTTTCCCTTGTCCAATCTTTCCAATCCCTTTCATGCCCCCACCTCAAATTGACAACATATTTTCTTTGATTATTGTAAAGTCCCTCCCCCACCAGCCTGCTTCAGGTGGTGTGCAGTCAGTCATAGGAAGCCACACACGGTGTGGCTTTCATTATCTTGCTAAATCACACCTGAGCTACTCTGGTGCCCTGCTGTCTGTCCTGTGCCTCTCCCAGGATTACCAAGGGCCGAGACATTCCAGAGCACCCTGGACCCTGGCTCCGCCCAGTTCACCTGCCTACAAGCTGGGACATCCCACAGTACTTCAGGCTTTGTGCCAAATTCCAGGCGCCTGCACAGAACTGANTTTCATTATCTTGCTAAATCACACCTGAGCTACTCTGGTGCCCTGCTGTCTGTCCTGTGCCTCTCCCAGGATTACCAAGGGCCGAGACATTCCAGAGCACCCTGGACCCTGGCTCCGCCCAGTTCACCTGCCTACAAGCTGGGACATCCCACAGTACTTCAGGCTTTGTGCCAAATTCCAGGCGCCTGCACAGAACTGACTGGGGCGGGGCCTTCCCTCTTAAAACCAACAAAGAACCCTAAATAAAGTTAGACGCTTTGATCGGACGGACTTGGCATTTGTGTTTTCTCCCACCCTAGTTTTTAATTTTAGCCCCAGAGACCATCTTCCAGAAGACCCAGTTTGTAATGTAGATCGACCTCCGGCGGTAGCCCCCTACATATTATTATTATTTACATATATATGTATACATATGAAAAATATAAATAAAACCTACAGAGTGCATTTTTGTTGTTTATGTGTATATAAACAAGGATAACCACTCTTAACATAATAGACAATTATACAGAAGCATTAGCATGTCTGAGTGACACAGCATGGGTGTATACATGTTTGCATTTACATAGCTAGATTTCTGTCGATGATAACATCTGTACAGAAAAAAATGTATAGAACAGTTCTTTTCATTTTTCTGAACAATTCTTAGCTTCCCTTCTATAATCAGAAGAAACAATGGAATCACTTATATTTTAGAAGAACTACTCTATTTTAGAGCTTTGTGATTTGGATTTCAGTGTTATAAGAAATTAGGGATTATAGGGATTAGGTCAAACAGGCAAAGCAGTTTAAAATGAAACAAAGGCTGAGTTAAGGATTCCCAGCCCAGTGCTAGAAGATGTGATTCCTGTTTGCCTATATCCAAGTGTGATTGCCAAGGGACTGCACAGTTTCTGTCTTAAAAGCTTGTCTTGTGCATAGTATCCTAATATTTGTGAGATTCTTTACTCTATCTCTTTAAAGTGAAACACTCTTTATAAAAAGAAAAAAGCCAAAGAGTTCCTTGCTCCTTCCTTTCTCCCTCCACCCATCTTTCCTCCTACTCCCTTCTTCTTTCTCTCCCTCCTACCCCTTGTCCCTTCTTCCCTCTTTCCCTCCTTCCCTCTTTCCCTCCTTCCCTCCCTCCCTCCCTTCCTTCCTTCCTTCCTTCCTTCCTTCCTTCCTTCCTTCCTTCCTTCCTTTCTCCCTCCTTCCTTCCCTCTCTCCCTCCCTCCTTCCTTCTTTCTCTCTTCCTTCTTTCTAATATTTAGTTTAAAAATGCAGTTAATTGCCAAGTCACATTTGAGTTGAAAGAGGTTATGAATAATGCAGGATATGAACAATTTGGATTACGGTCATTGCTCTTTGTTTTATTCCTTTTAGCTCCCCCAGTTGAATTACATACTCCCTTCTCTAATAAATTTTGCACATACCTAGAGTATCATGAAAGCTTTTGTTTACATGCATCTCCATCAGTGAAAACAACACTCCAATCCACACTGCTTCTCTCTGTATCTGTACACAGCAGATTTTCCATGTGTTGAATGAACATAGGAGGCCCCCCTTGGGATTGATGGGCAGCTAGTCTAGCCAACTGGTGAGGTCTAGGTTCAGTGAGAGATCTTGGGTTGAAAAGATGACTTGACACATGATGGAAGAAGATATCATTCATGAACCTCTGGCATTCACATGCATGCACATATGTCCTGCACATATATGTCTATGCATATGAAAATGTGTCATGCATACATAGTATGCACACACACACACACACACACACACACACACACACACACACATTATAAAAATTTCTGTTCCCATCCTGTTATACTGAAACTTGATGAGGTCAAAAGAAATGATAGAACTTTGAACTTTGAGAGATAATTTTTTTTTGGCTCTTGCCACAGAGCCACTCCTCCCTAAAGAAAGACATCTGTGTCAGACACTGGGATGCAGCCTAGAGAAGACATGGCTATTCTAGCTTTCTCTGTGGGTTTTAACTGTATTCCACTTGCAATGCCAATGCATTTTCTTTTTCCAGCCATGATAGTGGGGTTTAGCCTTTCCTTACAAGGGCCCACCCTCTCACCTACCCAGGAAGGTGGGAGCTTAGCTTAAGAAGAGTGGCTTTCTCTGAGGAGCATAAAGGGGATGACAGTGCTGAAAGAAGGTTTTCAGCCATGACACTTCTCATGTGGACATGAAGTCCCCAGCCTTGTGCTGGGCATGGACATAAACAATGTCATTGGCCCTCAGTGGCTCCCAACAGTAATAAGCTGTAGTTTGTGAGCTAACCTTTATGCCGGGCTCTAAGGACAAGAGTTAGTCCAACTCTCCCTGTGTTAAAGAAGTCCATGTTTGAGCATGCTTGAGGAATAGAGATTACACGTTTACATTTAATCAAAGCACAACATACCTTACACATACATACACATTTGGTTTGGCAATAGAAACTCAAAAACATTAATTCTCAAGAAATAATAAATATTCCTCACTCATTGTATGCAAAGGATGTTCTAGGAACCTTAGGTGCATTATATAACTTATTCTTCATTTATTGGTGGGCTATCATTTCTTAGAGGTAGACAAATATGGAGATGGGAGACTGAGACTATGTTCTTCTCTACCACACTAATGCCACTGATATGGCAGAAGTTCCTGTTGAGTGACTGAGGAACCGCAACACAGGAGATAGAAGCACTGTTCAGATGGCAGAGATGGCATTGAACCTAGAACTATTTGGCTTCAGAACAGAGGATATCTTAATGGTACTGGCCATGGAGCAAATGGGCATAATTATAGGCAAAATTAAGTCACATTCCTAGCTATGACACTTCTCATGTGGACATAGAGAAAATCAACTGGATATTATTAATTGGTTTTCCTTGATATTAGGTCATGTCTGTTAAAGCTACAAACCAGTTATGTCAAATAGAGATCACAATCATGGGTCTCAGGTTCTTCTCACATCCATGTAGTTTGGTTCTTTGGTTTTAGGTGGACTGCTTTTCATGAGCATCCCCCACGCCCCCATTGCAGACATCACGGATACTAGTACATATTATATCAGCTTTTTTTTTTTTTTTTTTTTTTTTTTTTTTTTTTGGTTTTTTGAGACAGGGTTTCTCTGTGTAGCCTTGGCTGTCCTGGAACTCACTCTGTAGACCAGGCTGGCCTCGAACTCAGAAATCCGCCTGCCTCTGCCTCCCGAGTGCTGGGATTAAAGGCGTGCGCCACCACGCCCGGCTTATATCAGCTTTTAGACATGAATTGAATTTTGAACTAGATGGCACTGTTTCTGGCCTTTGACTAATCTTGGGCTGTGTTTCCTCCATAGATTTTTTTCTCACTAGGCAAACTAGATAGCAAAAGGTGACACACTGAGTGATCCTAAAGATTCATTTTAGAACTTAAGTTTAATTCAAGTTTATCTGGAGAAAGAGTTTTCTGAGAAATAGTCACATTCTATTGCTCCAAATATAAGGGAATTTAGGATATAAATTTTGGAAAATTATAAAATCAGTGAGCATGATTGAATAGGCCACAAATGGAAAAATACTAGAATATACCCAGAGACACAGCAATTAAACAAGAAACAGATTAATATTCTAAAGGAATTGATAGAAAAAGTAGTGATGTGCTCAACAGCTTCTAAAAAATCTGTTAAAAGATTTATGGCTAAGAAAAGTGGGGCCAAAACTTGGGAGATGAAAAACTATAGTAAATCAGATTTTAAAAGATATTGAATAAGGGCCAGAAAAATTTGTGAAGCACTGTTAGATAACACTAAACTCTAGGGAATCCTTTCACACTAAGGTACCAACTGTGAGCAATTAGTGGCATCAAACAAAATCTCTCACAACCTCTGTGGAATTCACATCCCATGCAATATGACTTCGGGCTTTTTTTTTTTTTCCTGTACCATGTTTGAGTTCCCAGCACACAATAGAGTAAAATTACTGTTTTGAAACTTTGGCATGACATGTTTGTGGTAGAAATTACAGGCATAAGAGTGAGTCTAAATACAGACATAAGTTAGAAATAAGAAGGCCACTATAACATAACACATTATTTGAAGCCCTGGACCAGGCCATTTTCTATTGTACAGAGAGTCGATACTCATCACTATTTTATGGCATAAGTGTTCAGCTAGTGTCCTTGCATGTGAAATCAGAAGAGTTCTAGTGCTTAAAATATAAATTTATCTTCTTCAAACACACACACACACACACACACACACACACAGAGAGAGAGAGAGAGAGAGAGAGAGAGAGAGAGAGAGAGAGATGGGGGAGGAAGAAGAAAAACATTACACAACTGTAACAAAAGTATCACATAAGTTAAAATCAGAGTTCTGGGGGGAAAGTGGATAATTCTAGGTTTTCCAGAGAAAATACATGGAAACCTTGATGTATCTTTTGCCACAAAGCAAGAAAGATCAGGGACCATGGTAGTTAAAGCATAGAAGCAGCATAAAGAACTTCTGTTTTTCACCCTTTGCAAATGAAAGCACTGAACGATTATACCATGGTTATAAATATGATGCGTTTTAAAGTATATTAATTTATAATAATGGGAGTGGGTAAGGGGAAAGTTAAAAGAGGAAAGGAAAACAAACAAAATCCTCTTTATGCAGAAGACAGCTTGAATACACGGAAGGAATTGCAGAGTTAGAAAATCAACTCTTGTTTTGATTGGTTTAGTCAACAACCATCATTAGTGGATGAAGGATCAGATTCTAGTAACCAAGCATTCACTCCAAATATGTGACCATTTCCTGATAGCCACTGTTATGTGATGATTCAGCTCAAATCAGACCTTCTATGTGAAACAAGACTCCTTCCATTGCATTTGTCAATTATGAGTCCCTGAGCCCCTGCGCTTCAGTTGGCCAACTATAAATCATAACTTCTCATCACTCTCCCCTTGGGGTTGATAAACTATTCAAGGAATTCAGGAATTGACTTCACTTACATTGCTGATTTATGAAGAATATAATCCAGAAACAGTACAATGAAATAAACATCTATTTGGTCCTTTTGGTTTTTTTTTTCTTTTTCATGTTATTGTAATTTCCTGTTTGACTTTAAATATATCTTGTATTTATTGGATAACACACAAGGGTCTCTAGCATTAAGCAAGTCTCCCTTTTGATTTCCCCAGTTAGTGACTGTCTAAGCCACCAGCAAAGCCTTGACTGTGTGGGAAGCTACTGCAGATTACTTCCTTCCTAATGGGCTTCATCTCATTGCTCCCCTCTTCAGGATCACTTGACTACTTTGGAAGCTGGGGACTGTGGGATTTCCTGCTGCCTGCTGTGAACTCCAATCAGCCACATAGCTATGAAGGAAATCCATTGGTTCCGAATACTTGGTACTGAAAGGTCTGAGGAAAACAGGCTGGAGGTGTTAAAACTGTAGTCTCGTCACTATCAATCAACATTTACTGGCATTTGGTCCAAATTCACTTTACTTTGAGAACTTGAAAATCATCTGGATAGTTCCACTGCCACTGTCAAAAGTCTCTCCATGCCCCTCCTTGCACCAGGTTTCCACCTGTGCTCTCAGAGGTAGTCTTAACAGAAAAAAAGAGCCTGTCAACCCAACAGGCAGCTGAAAGTGTCAGATGCAGATATTTGCACCCAACCAATGGACAGAAGCAGCTGACTCCTGTTGTTGAATTAGGGAAGGCTGAAAGAAGCTAAGGAGAAGGGTGATCCTATAGGAAAGCCAGTAGTCTCAATTAATCTGGACCCCTGAGATCTCTCAAACACTGTATCACCAAACAGATAACATATACCAGCTGATTTGAAGTCCCCAACACACATATAGTAGAGGACTTCTGAGTCTGTGTTCATTCAGAAATGATGCATTTAACCCTGAAGAGACTGGAGACCCCAGGGAGTTTGGAGGTCAGGTGCTGTGGGGGGTGGGGGCATTCATGTAGAAACAGGGTGGAGTGGGGAGGATGTATGGGATGTGGATCAGTCAGAGGGTGGATTAGGGGGAGAGGCAGGAATGGAATATGGAGTGCAAAAATAAATTAATAATAATAATAATAATAATAATAATAATAATAATAATAATAGAGCCTATCGGAAGGAGTGGATGAGCCTCATCTGACAACTGGGCTGAAGAGACACTGCCTGTCTCTTAGGTTTTTGTGGATGGAAACACAATTCCTATGTAAGAAGATTGTTCTGCAGATATGAATTATATCTTACACCAGGGTTTTATGTGATAGTATTCATTGTCCTGAGAGTTCAGAGATCAGAGTCCTAATCTTAGCAAAGCTTGTATATGCCTCCAAATTTGGAAAATCATTCCTTGTACATGGATGGAGGCTCTCTGTCATTATGTTTAGGAGGGTATGTCTTATAGTGTCCATGTATGCCTTCCATTTCATTACAAAGCTACTTACATGTCCACTTATGGTCCTGTTTTGATTATAAGTCATAAAACTACTTTTACACACCTCAAAGTATTAACAAGTTTCTAGAGGGAGATTTTCAATCTGTGTCAACAGCAAATGTGCAGCATAGCAGAAAAAGAAAATAGTAATGAAAGTAAATATTAACACAGAGAGATGTATCTGCTGACTTTGGTAATATTATCTGCAAAGACTGAACATGTCAGAACTTGAGGAATTTTATTAAATTTCTTTTTGTTGCTGTTCATGACAGTAAAATGTGGCAAGGAAAGCCACACAATTGCTTATATAACCTGTGACAGAGCAATCTTACCTTAATGTGTAATCTATGCATACTATAACTGACCTTGTATTCTGTTTCTGTTATTCTTTTATGTTCTTCCCCCATTATAAATGGAACAAAGATACATAAAAGATTTAAGTATCACTGTGTTTTTAGTCCCCTGAACAGTTTCCAGTGAAGAATATGAAGAATATTCTACTGTTGAGTTGAATAAAATTGATTTAAATCTACTTCTTTAAACAAATCTTGGAATTTGCTAATTGCAAAATTAGAACCTTAGAATCAATGAAATTTAGAGACACATACACTGAGAGGAGATGTATTTAGGGCTCCAGTACAGAGAGGGGAAGTGGACACACAATTCAATCCTAAAGCCAAAATCTGCAATTAATATCCACTTGTAAATGAAAAAAATTTTTCTCCAAGGGAGTCTCAATGATGAAATAAACTACTCTCAAGGTTGGACTGCATGCCCAGCAGTGTGCAGCCGATAAAATGTGAACTTCATGGCACCTTGAAGGTTCCTTGTCTTATACTGTTGTGGCAGGCTGCTGTTTCTCCTTCTTCTTCTTCTTCTTCTTCTTCTTCTTCTTCTTCTTCTTCTTCTTCTTCTTCTTCTTCTTCTTCTTCTTCTTCTTCCTCCTCCTCTTCCTCCTCCTCCTTCTTCCTCTCCCTCATCCTCTTCTTAATTTTTTTTCTTTTCTGTTCCATTTTTTTGTGTGTGTGTCTTTGCAATGAATGGTATTTTAATTGTTACAAGAAAATGAACATATGCTACTGGAAAGGATGTTTTATTTGAATGAAAGGCTAGATCAATGGCAATTTCCCATGGATGGAAAATTGGGGAATAACAATCTATTAACAAACAAAAAGTTATTGCATACTTATAATCCCAAAGAATTCTCAAGAAAGCTACTAGAGCTAATAAAATATGTTTATCAATGTTGCAAGGCACAAGATCCATGAACAGAAATCGTTAGTATTTCTATATTGTACTAATAAAAAACCTAAAGTGAAAATTAAGAAACAAATTCAGTTTCTAGTAGTATGTCGAAAAACTTAAATATTATGAATAAATCTAACCATAAAACTAGAAATCTTAAATACTGAAAACCAAAATTCCTTGCTGAAAGAAATCAGGGAGAATCTTAATTAGATAACAACACTTGCTCGTTCTAGCATAGATTTTAACATTGCTAATATGTTAATTTTTCTCTGAGCAATTTTCAAAGTTAATCTAATTTCTATTAAAATTCTAGCAATCCCTTTTTCAAAAATGTAAATGCTAACTACAAGGAGCTCATACAACACTTAGGAGAAAAATATTCATGGAACTGGATTAGGCAATGGTTTGATGAATGTGAGACCAAAAGCACAGATACCAAAAGGAAAAATATATAAATAGAACTGTATAAAAGTTAATAACTTTGTATATCAAGGGACTTTATTGTGAGTATAAAAAGACATCCAGCAGAATAAAAACAAACATTTGTAACGTATGTTTCTGATGAGGAAGAGCCAGACTATAAAAGCCTTCCATGACTCATTGAATAAAACCAAAACAAAATAAACACAATTCCCATAAATAGAAGTTTAAAGATTTAAATAGACACTTCTCCAGAAAAGGTACCCAATCTGCTAATGATAACAGATACACAGCAGCATCCATCACTAAGAAAATACAGATCATAACGACATTAAGATAGTAGTTTATACTTATAAACATTTCTATTATCAAAACAAACAAAATAAAACAGAAAACAGGAAAGTGCAAGTATGAGTGAGGTCATGGAGAAAATGTTACTCCTATGATGTGCTGTGGAGATGGGAAATGGTCTAGATGCTGTGAGAAACAGATGATAATTTTCCAAAAATTTAAAGTTAGTTATCCAACAATTACAAATTCCATTTCTATATATTTACTCAAAATATCTAATAACAAGAATATATAAATATGCAGAAACATATAGCTATGTGCATGTATATATTAGTGTTTATAGCAATATTTTTCACAGTAGCCAATAGGAAACAATTAATGTATCTATAGACAAATGAATGGGTAAAAGAGGTGTGGTAAAATAAGTTATATATCCTATCACTGTGACAGGATAGTTGATAAAAGCAACTTAAGAAAGGAAAGGCTTCACAGACCACATGAAACTCAAGAAGAAGGAAGAGCAAAGTGTGGATGCTTCAGTCCTTAAAAATGTGAACAACCAAAAAAAAAAAAAAAAAAAAAAAAAAAAAAAAAAAAAAAAAAAAAAAAAAAAAAAAAAAAAAAAAAAAAAAAAAAAAAAAAAAAAAAAAAAAAAAAAAAAAAAAAAAAAAGAGCCGGGCATGGTGGCGAATGCCTTTAATCCCAGCACTCGGGAGGCAGAGGCAGGCGGATTTCTGAGTTCGAGGCCAGCCTGGTCTACAAAGTGAGTTCCAGGTCAGCCTGGGCTATACAGAGAAACCCTGTCTCGAAAAACCAAAAAAAAAAAAAAAATGTGAACAAAATAATAAAAAAAGGAAATACAGAGGCAAAGTGTGGAGCAGAAACTGAAGGAAAGGTCATCCATAAATTGCCCCATCTGAGGATCTATCCCATATATAGTCACCAAACCCAGACACTATTGTGGATGCCAAGAAGTGCTTGCTGAAATAAGCCTGGTATAGCTCTCTCCTGAGAGGCTCTGCCAGAGCCTGACAAATACTTTGGTGCATGATCGCAGCCAACCATTGGGCTGTGCATGGGGTCCCAGAGAACATTTAGAGAAAAGACTGAAGGAGCTGAAGGAGTTTGCAACCCATAGAAAGAACAACAATGACAACTTACCAGAGCCTCCAGAGCTCCCAGGACTACACATGCAGGGACTCATTGTTCCATCTCCATAGGTAGCAGAGAATGGCCTTGTCAAATATCAATGTGAGGAGAGGACCTTGGTCCTGCGAAGACTTGATGGATGCCCCAGTATAGGGGAACTCGAGGGTGGGAAGAGCTGGTGGGTGGATAGGGGATCATCCTCATAGAAGCAGGAGGGGGGGGGAATGGGATTAGAGGTTTTGGGGGGATTGGGAAAGGGGATAACATTTGAAATGTAAATGAAGAAAAAAATCTAATAAAAAAAAGAAAGAAAGGAAAGGCTTGTTTAGGCTCACAGTTTAGAGGAATCAGTCCATCATAGTGAAAGATCCTGGGAAAATGTAACAGGTCTCAAAGACCCCGAAACTGGGAAAGAGATTTCATTATTAGTAGAAAGCCTTTACATAGCTAAATATAATAGCCTGAACATTTCTTGAATCTGTGTGCTTGCCCCTACTGTTCTTTAAATGCATGTATTTGCCAACTGCTATAGCTCACTGCCAAGAGTTTGTGAGTTAGTTGATAGATTGAGATGCAGCTCACTGCCAAGTGTTTGTGGTAAGAATTTCACTTTGCACCTGTGCACCCGAGCATAAAAATCTTCCGTGTACCCATTTCTTCTGTAGAAAGAATAGATATTGTCAGATATTGTCAAATCAGAAAAATCCCCTACTCCCTCCTCCTCCTTCTCTCCCTCTTGAGGAACCATAAAAACCGGGTCCTCTTTTCCCTCAGGGTCGACTCCTCTATCCACTTCTGGGATATGAGTCATCCCCAGAGCTCTGGCTTTCCCCAAATAAAGCCTCATGTGATTTACAGCAAGCCTGGTCTTCTGTGAGTTCTTGGGGAATTCGCCAATATCCCGTGACTTGAGTGGAGGTCTCCCTACGGGGGTCCTTTCAATAGTAAGGAAGACATGGTAATGGTCAATCATAACAGGAGTAGGTTATGGTTTATTACACCCCAGAGGTTGTAAAGAAACATAAAACTGGAGTTGAAAGTGGTGCTAAGCTATAACCCTAAGTAACATGTCTGTACCAATAAACCAAACCTTCTGCCTCAAAATCATTACAGCCCCTCTCCAATATGCCATGAGTTGGAGACTAAGGGTTCAAACACACGAGCCTATGGGACACAGTGTATATTCAAGTCATAATAGTGAACTACAAATATGGTGAGTTAGTATTTTTTTTAAAAGGATGATATTTTGGTGTGGAGAGCCTTTTGGGGTGCTGCTTGGCAGGAATCTGACATTGGCCAACGATAAGGAAATGGGCATCAGGCAGGAATCTGGCATTAGGCCATGACAAGGAAGTAAGCTCAGGCAGGAATGTGATAAGGAAGTAAGTTCAGGCAAAAATCTAACTTTAGGTTATTATAGGGAAGTAGGTTAAGGCAGGAATTTTAATCTTAGGGTAAAACAAAAGAAGTAGGCTTCAGGCAAGATTTTGGGATTGGACAAGGAAGTGGGCTTGGGTATTTTAGTCACTCTGACAAGCCCTTGGAAACAACTGTCATGGGAGTAATCACAGGACTCGGCTTACTGCCTTGGTAGTTCCTTATTCTACTGCTCACTCTCAATACTTTCATGTACTTAAAATGGTATGAAAGTGGATTGGAAAAAATTAAACCTGCCTTCAGTCTCAGAATTGGCTGGGGTCATGCTATATTGTCTAAGCATCTTTTTTATTTTTTAATTCTCATTCCTGCACTGGAGAACCTGTTGACTGAGTGGGCTTCATCATTTTGGTACAAGTTACATGGTAAACATAATGAACATAATATACTAAGTAACAAAACAGTTATATATGAAAATGACTGTTGGATGACTACATTCAACTTCATAGGGACGGAAAGCAGAAGAGGGGTTATTAGAAGGTGGGAAAATTATGAATACAGAGGTGTTATTTAATAGGACAGTTTGTGTGAAGGATGATAGTAACCTTAGATTGTTCAAAACCCACTTTAATAAGGGTTTCTAAAATTCTTTTATCTTCCTTCTAGCCCACAGTCCAAAGGAATGGAGAAAAGATGGTAAATAGGACAAGAGGAAATATACCTGTTTATAAGGTCGGTGGGGTGATTCCATTCTCTGTTTGTCAGAATACCAGGAGTCCAGTCCAGTAATCAGTATACCAACTCTCCAGTTCAAAAATGTCACTAAACACAAACCAGCTACAGGGGCATGATCCAGCAGAAACCACTAGGCCCCACTGAAATGGGAAGAGTCAGCCAGAATGGCCAGATGGCATGTGAGGAATTCTCTGCCATGCCTCTCTCAACTAAATGAAGATCAGCAAAAAACTAGAGACCACTAAAAGCTGCACATCTAGCTATACCAGCACCTTGTCGCTGTCCTTTAAGTCCCATTTATACCCTTTCCAAACATTATGTGTCTTTCCATGGGACTTGCCTCAGCAAAATACCACTTGAGTTGATATCACATGACACAACCAGAAACTTCCACTTCAAATGATGAAAAAGTTTGGAGTAGACACAGTGGTGATGTTACATAGCATTGTGAATATACTCAATACCATCAGATTGTACACTTAATTTGTTAAAATAATTATTATGTTTACATATTTACCACAATAAATAGAGAATTATCTATAAGGAAATTTGTTATTTTTATCTTAATCTTTGGTCATCTGCCTACTCACCAACTGAAAAATTAAGTAGGTTAAGGTTAGGCCTAAGAGTCAGAAGTAAACTTAACTGATAAGGCCATGCAGATTGCTTAAATACAAAAGTATCATTTCCTAACCAGTCAGGAGAAAGCTGATGAGGCAAAGCCACAAGATGCTCATTGAAGAGATATTTGAGTGAAAATGAGTTCTCTGTATCCACACATGATTGATCTCTTAAATCTTTTTTACATTAGCAAATCATTCACCTGACTGCATCAAATGCAATTTTTATCTGCTTCTCTAAAATATCATTACATCCCAATGAAGTTACTTCATGTAGATTTCCTGTAGAAAGCTAAACATATGCTGTCCCCAAAGGAGTAATCTCTGAGCAATTATACTTGAATTTGCTAAGTTGTTGTTAAAACAGATAGTGTACAGGATTACAGGATGTGTTCTCATTTCATTAAATATTTTTCAAAATAGAAATTGCTGTTTATTATTAAAACATTTAGATGCTTCATACCTATTAGTTTTTTATTATTTTGAATCTTAATTTTACAGTTGCAGTCAATAAAGAAACTCACACTTCTACTCATCTTGTGTCACAGCCATTTTGCAATGTGACTTTCTTTAAATATTTGCCTATTAGAGCTGAGTAGTTCGATAGCCCATGGGTCTACATGATGCACTTTGACTAGTCAAAGAGGGTGGCTGTGACATGGCAGGTCCTCCTCCCATCCCTCAAATGCTCTCCCACCTTATTCATTGTGTTATCTATTCAGTGGATATGGAGCTCTTCGGATGTGGGGGAAGTACATGAGTATGTGTGAGATAATCTGTTGACTCATGAAGTTTGACTCTAAGAGAAGGGGATTATGACTCCCTTAGCGTTGATGACTGATGGCTTGGGAATTTCTAGATTTAGGCCTCATAGCCTCTAAGTATTGGAGAAGATAGGAAGGAGATAGAAGAACATTATGCTTCATCCCTCATGCTGTCCTAAGCCTGTGACATAATTCCCCAGCTACTTGTTCTTTCTTTTAATTTCCTGCAAGGCACTTACTAATTTACTATTCCATGAAAGACTGATTTGTTTGTTTGTTTGTTTGTTTTGGCTTTACGAGACAGGGTTTCTCTGTGTAGCCCTGGCTGTCCTGGAACTCACTCTGTAGACCAGGCTGGCCTCGAACTCAGAAATCCACCTGCCTCTGTCTCCCAAGTACTGGGATCAAAGGCATGTGCCACCACTGCCCAGCTGTTTATTTATTTATTTGGTTTTTCAGGACCAGGTTTCTCTGTGTAACAGAGACCAGGCTGTTCTAGACTCTCTGTGTACACCAGTCTGGCCTCAGACTCACAGAGATCCACCTGCTTTTGCCTTCTAAGTGCTGGGATTAAAGATATTGTAGTTTTCTTTCAAAAGAAAAAGTATGAGAAATATGTTGAGTTAAAAGATTTGGTACAGCTCTTTCTACTGCTTTCTATTAGAATGGATAGGCACACATAACAATAAACATATATTCAGTTATATACTTTCGCATATATATGGATTCTTCACTCTTTAAACACAAGGGCTATGCAAATTTTTTTAGTGGATCTTTGTGGAACAAAATGAAGAAAAGCATGAGATTTTACTTTATCTAAATAAAGGCTTAGAAACAAACTTATGGTGGAATATGATACTTTCCCTTCTAATACTAGCCATCAAATTCAAGAAAGTACATTAGTTCTGACATGCTGTCCTACTTATTAAGCCTGTTGTGTGCGGCAGAGGATATCTAGATTAAAAGATAATGGTTGAGATAAAGATGGATTGTAGGATACTAAAAAAAAAGCCTTTATTGTTTATGAGAAGTTCCAGTATAGTAGGATGTATATTAATCCTGGATTATGAAGGCTTTCTAGTCAATCTTATGAGAGAGATAACACAAAGGCCATATTAAAAGAGTTGGCTTTCATAATCTAGCATCTAAATTTTAAGTATATTCATATTCATGTGTCATGGAAAAAGAAAATCAATAAGTTTTTTTTTTTTTTACTTTTAATGTTTATATTTTCCAGTTTGCCATACAAGAAATGTTTTAAATATTTTTGCTTTTTGTTTTTGAGCAATAGTCTCCTGCTATATAGCCCAAGATGGCCTGGAACTAACTATATACCCCTGACCAGGCTTTAACTTGTACGTCTTGCTTTACCTCTCAAGTGCTGGGATTGAAGGCAGGAATCACTCACTATATCTGGCCTATAATGTATGACTTTAGAGTTTATAAAAACAGAGCAAAGTACTTACGAGAAAGAGAGAGAGAGAGAGAGAGAGAGAGAGAGACAGAGAGAGAGAGAGAGAATGTGTCCTAGCAGTGGCATCAGTTTTGTGTGTGGTTTCATGTGAGTGTTTTCCACTTTTGTTTTGTTGTTGTTTAAATCTTTACTGGTATCCTCCAAACTTCTTAAATCTTCTTAAAGATTTGGTATCTATCAGTAATCCCAATGTTTTGTATGCTTGTTTGGTTAGTTGGAATCAACCAATCAACCAATCAACCAATCAACCCACCGAGAAAACTACTCTCTTAAAGACAATACGTACATAGTACGGAAAAATTTTGTAGGCCGTTAAGTTGGAGTAATTTCGAGTCAGAAAGTAAAACACAGTACTGACTCTTGAAGACCTTCTAAAGAAGTGATCGTATATGGGGAGGGGTGATATAGAAAGAGGGAAGCTGTAGCATTTGTCCTTCCAAGGGTAACAGAAAATCTAGCATTAGAGTGCGTTTCAGGGGGAGTTATTCTTTTCTCCAGATGGGAACAAGGCACCTAAAAGCTTTTTCTTCTAGAAACCAGGCCTCATTATAAACACTCGGGATATGTTTTATTAAGGTGAAGTTTCCATGTCTATGTCGGAGTTCTGAAAGTATGGAGGCTCTTTTAAGACTATGGCTCAGTTTGGGAAGTAGTTGGAGGAGATAGTAGGAGACTTGAGAGAAGTAGGAGAAAGAAAAAGGAAGGATGTGCATAATGGTTTAGTCAGAAAGTGGGACTGTATGAAAGGATTAGAAAGATCAGACCTTGTTGGAAGAATGGGTTTTGAGGTTTCAAATACCATCATGGCCCAGTGTCTGTCTGTCTGTCTGTCTGTCTCTCTGTCTGTCTGTCTGTCTGTCCATCTGTCTGTCTGTCTGTCCTCTGTGTGTGTGTCTGTCTGTCTGTCTCTGTGTCTTTCTTTCTCTCTTTATCTTTCTCTATCTGTCTCTCTGTCTCTGTCTGTCTCTCTCTGTTTCTCTCTCTCCCCCTCTGTGTCTTTCTTTATCTTTGTATCTCTCTGTCTCTGTATTTTCTCCAACTCTGTCTCTGTCTCTCTGTTTCTCTCTTTTTTTCTCTCTCTCTGTGTCTGTCTGTCTGTCTGTCTGTCTCTGTCTCAGCCTCTCACTTTCTGTGTGCATGTCTCTGTCTTTCTATCTTTGTCTCTCTCTTTCTTTGCACATCAGGATGTAGCTCTCAGCTGCTTCTCCAGCACTATGTCTGCCTGCTGTTATACTTTCAGCCATGATCACAATGGTCTAAGCTTGTAAAACTACACCAATCCCCATTTAAATGCTTTCTTTTAAGATTTGCCTTGGTCATAAGTCTCTTTGGCAACCAAATAGTGACTAAGACAAGAGATGTGATTCAATTATATTTTAGTTTAAATTTTTAATAAAACAAATACTAGGGCTCCCAAGAGGTCCCCACTCTCGTGCCTTAATACTCAGCCCCCAGAAATGTGTTGAAATTACTACCTCAGTATATTACCAGAGTTTTTGTATTTTCCAGAACTCATACAACTTTCTAATTTTGGATTGCTCCTTTCCCTGTGACCTCAGTTCTCCCATATAGCCAAAGAAAATTGTTCAACAGAATTCTCACCTTTTCTTGGTGTGATCATGTGAATAACAATTTGTGAAGTCTTTATTTGTTTGAACACAAAACTACAGAAATTCTTCATCAAGCAAAAAGCTAGCTTTACCTTTCTGAATCTTCTGACCTTCTAATTGCTCACCTCCTTTTTAAGGACTTGATTCCAGATTCTAAACCTCAGTGAAGCGTTAGGATCTTTCTAGGATAATCTTCAGACTTCTGAAACCCAGCATATCTTATCTATTCCCATTGTAGAAGAGGGCAAATGACGGTGATGTTTTATTCTGTTCCCTGTCTTTCTCTTTTCTGTCCCAGTGTGTTGTGTGTGTACAAGACTCTTGAAGACTCTATGAATTTGGGGCTGTGCTGGAGCCAGTTTATGTTGAGAGAGGGAGACAGGGATGAAGAAAGGGTGGAGTGAGGGAAAGGAGAAGAAGGAATTAGAAGAAAGGGAGGAGGAGGAGTAAGAGAAAGAAGAGGAGAAAGAGAGAAGGATAGGGGGAGGGGAAATGAGAGGAGGGGGAGAAGAGAGAGAGAGAGAGAGAGAGAGAGAGAGAATGGGATACAGAGATCATGAATAAATTGAGGGTTTTTGCAGTTTACTTTTTTCAACAATGAGAATCTCTAAAACACAGTCAGTTTTGACAAAACAGAAACAACTAACATTTATGCTCAGCGCACACATGAACAGAAAGACAATGGTGAGAAATCACTGAAATAACCCATGGTCCTCTTGTGATATTTCTTATTTGATTATCTGAGGTCTGAGGTCAACAGGACCTAGGACAACAAGGAAATGAGGTCTTCCACAGTTCTCATTAGATGCTCAGGAATCAGACTACTGACTGCTGAGCTGAGCATTTCCGGTGTTTGGAAAGAGAAGCAGAGCTACTCATCTCACCACCTTCATTGTGCTGGAGGAAATAAGAAACAGCTCAGAGACTAATAATAACAGAAACAGCTTCTAAGGCAGAAGAGCTTGGTTGCACTTTCTAACGGCAGTATAAATAATTAAGTGTCTCTACAGGCAAACCAGTAGGAATAAAGGAAAAAGAATTGCAACGTGCTGATGCCTTTTCAACTCAGTTCTGATCATTCTCTTTAAAGGGAAAAAAGGAGTTTAGCTTTCAGTAAAACCTCAGGAAAGAAGATGTATTTGTTCATCGACTTATTCATTTATTCAGCCTTTATTGAGCACACAGCATAAACCATTCCTGACACTATCTGCTAGCAAATTCAACCACGTGTATTCCATGTCTTCAATGGTCAGATAAAGAGTCATCTGCAGGGTGATTCCACAAAACCAGTGTCGAGCCAAGGATGAGGTTCGGATTGTCCAAACCTCAAAGGCTAGATAGTGTTCCCCAGAATCTGTTTCAACCATGTTTGATTTTAACTCTTAAAAATAATGGCTTATGTCATAAAGATAGTCATGATATTTACAGTAAGATGGAAATAATTTTGTTAAGTATAATACTCCACATCAGGGAAGACAAACACTATGTGCTTTCTCTCATGAGCAGAATATAGATGTGTGTGTGTGTGTGTGTGTGTGTGTGTGTGTGTGTGTGTGAGAGAGAGAGAGAGAGAGAGAGAGAGAGAGAGAGAGAGAGAGAGAGATTAAGGCAGAAAGTGAGCCATGAGAGGGGAAGAAGCTACTTTTAAGCTGTGAAGGGAAGAGATAATAGTGCTATACATGTGAAAGGGAGGGGCTCTGTGCAGGAGGGAAAGCGGTCAATAGGAGAGTACCAAAGAAGATGGAGCATCCAGGGAAAGAAATCAAGAGATTTGTCCTGTAGATCTTGATTGAGTCATGAGGGTCCTGCCCCACTGTGTGGTTAACGCCCTTACACAGGGGTTAAGCTTGTTAAGAATAGTCTCTTGTCCTTCTTTTTGTGCAGCCCTGTGAGAAGATGGTGTTTTTTACCTCCAGAGGTGTGGCAATAAGAGTCGGTCATCACACACCAGGCCTAACAGAATCGTGACCTTGAACTTCCTACGTTCTCATGCCACGAGGAAATAAGTTTCTATTGTAGAACTTTTCCAGGCTCAGGAATTTGACTCTTAAAGATACAATGAATTAAGACAATAAGAATTTTCATTAATGCTCATGTTCAGTGTCAGCTGCTGCGTACCTACTATGACTCTTCTTGGATGCTTTCCTGTTGGTGCCCAGGCTGAATTGCTAGATCACCTTTGGAGAATACCATTGCCCTGTGGAGAAAAGCAAAGGGAATTCAATAGAGAACTTCAATTGCTTTTTTGTTGTTGTTGTTATTGTTGTTGTTTTCAAAGCAGTACTCTTACTTTATTGCAAGTTTATTGAAATAAAAGTAAACATTTCTTTAAGCAAACTTTTAATTTCAAATGGAGAGAAAGAAACTTATTGTAGCTTCTGCTAGTTTTTACTGTAGAGAATTACTTTTGAACTCATATGTTTTTGTTAACTTGCAATCTTTATAAAAGGTTTATCAAGATCATAATATTAACTGTACTATTTCCCTACAATATTGGCCTTAAAAACTTCAGCTTGGATATAATAAATAACTCTTTTTGCTCACGTTATATTGGGTTAAGTAGGTGACAAGGTTATAAAGACACCCTCATGACATGGTGTTCTTTCATGGTGAAGGTGGTCCAGGCTCACAGCAAGTAAGATCAGATGTGTGATCCTTTTACATAGAAGTGAGATGAGGTATAATGATTGGTGACAAAGATAGAACCAACTACAAGCACATCTACATATCCTCTTTAAGTAGGGAATTAAACCCGGTCAACATATTCATGTGACAATACCAGAGAAGAGGAGAGTAAAGCCTGCTGTTAATAAATAAATAAATAAATAAATAAATAAATAAATAAATAGTAATTGCCAGCTTTTGTTTCATTTGCATATATCTTGGTTCTGGAGTTTTCTATTTTTGTCATGCTGTGTGTGATACTTAAGTTTACCTATCTCTAAAGCAATGGTGAAAAATGTTCATCTTGAAAGATTGCTATTTGCTTATAATTGAACCTTCACCTCTTAGTAGTCTTTTAAAAAAAGACGCAGCACTACTTTGTTCTCCTACCATATTTATTTAGCATAGAGGGTGTCATCTAACTGACTGTTCATGTCACACCCCAGCTCTCATTCTCTACTTACAGTAATTGGTTAAAGTCCAGTGTTTCTTCCATCCAAGCGCTAATTAGGCCTGACCTGTCTAGCTCCCAATATCTGAGGTGTTGCCATAGAATGCATCTAGCTTTTCTCTGTTGAGGAAGGCTATCTGCTGCTATATTTGCTGTGAACTTGAAAGAAAAAAAAACACTTTAAATTTTTGTTTAAAAGATAAGCAGACAACAACACAAAACAAAATACTGTGCATGGACCCACTGAAACCTTCCAATGGCATCATTTGACTCTTGGATGGAACCCAAGTTATTTAGTATAACCAGTCAGTATCTTGCTCCATTCTCCACATCTTTGTATATTTTCCCTTAATAGTCAGAAGAAATTCTTTAATACAAAGTTCTGTACATGGCTGTATCTTAGCAGGATTCTGTTAAATTTATTTCCTACTGATATTAAACTATTTGAGGGCAGAAATGGAGTCTATTTTGTTTTCTGTTGTATCTTAGGCTACTAAAGTGCCAAATGGATGACAATTTGTAAATATTTTCTGTAATAATTCTGTAGCAGAATTTTGAGATCATATTTAGTCCATTTCTCATACTCAATGACTTTTTCTTTTGTTTCAAAGTCCTATCCTCTTTAAAAAAGAGGTTATTTTCTAAGCTATACTCTTTTCTCTATGATATGAATTCAACAGACATTTATTTGATACTCACCAATATATTAAGTGTACCAAGGGTAAAATATAAGCATGGCATTGTTATAAATAATGAATATTTTCTACTCACATGTTCACATATCATTACATGTGTAATCATAGTAGTGCCACCAAAATGTATTTCTCCTTGGAAAGCTAACTAGCTAGAGGAAAACCAATGCTGCCTGGGTAAAAGGAAAAGAAGATATATTACTAACTGAAATAAACTTTCTAAGAGAATTTTTTTTCCAGGTGAAGTGCCGTTATTGACCCTGATTTATTTTAAGTATCTGCACTTTAGGGAAATTGAGATGAATGATAATGACATGAGCTATGCCTTGAGTCCTTTGAAAATGGAATTGGTGACAGCATGTGATATGCCTGGAATAGATGAAACTTGAATGACCTCAGAGTTCATGGCTTGTGTAACTGTCCAGATGAGCCTTTAGACACCAGCTGTTTGACCTGCAGTGTGTCTCTCACCCTTCCTATATCTCGTTTGCACATTCATATGATTAGAAAGTTGAATGGCTCTTTAGGCTCTTTCCAAATGCCTTACTGTTTGCTTATAAGCTAGGAAAAAATTATCACTTTGCTTGCAGTGCCTAATGCCACTCAAGTTCCCTGTTTTGCTGGCCTTGTGTCTAGACATCTGCCATACCATGGTCAACGTGACATTGTTACTGGCTGAATATTGACCCCTTCCAGCTTTCTTGATGGCACTGTGACATATCACTCACAACAAAATAAAGAACAGAGACTGTTTTCATAATCAGACCAATTTTTAAGCAATTAAATAAAAGTCTTGCATTACTTCTGTCAGGGCAATTGGTTGTACGTGAACATATCATATTCAGTTGCCATACAAAATGAGGAATCCGAGGGATGATGTTTACTGGTGATGTATTTACTCTCCTGACCTGAAATGGAAACGGTAGTGAGAAGGCTTACTGAACTGAGCAGGGCAGTAGTCGAAGGACAGTCATGCTTTGTGGGGAAATGAATCTGAGACATCATGTCAGCATATACCAAAGTCCTTTGCGCATACGTTAGAGTGCCGACCACAGCATATTCCCATGTCCACCTCAGGAAAATTAAGAGGCACCCTTCTTGTATTATTCTCTCAACATTCAAGAAAGCAACTGAGAAAGATCCAGAAGGAGCTGACTGTTTTGAGATTCCACTAAAGACTCAATCCCAGGTCTCTTAATGGTTTATTAAATACCTTTTGTTATCTCTGTGATAAAGTATCTGACTAAAGCCACTTAAAGGAAGAAGGTTTTATTATGGTAGGAAAAGGGAGTCAGCTGGTCCCATTTTATCTATTGTCAGGAGAGAGATGAATGCTGATAGATGATACCCAGGTTACTTTCTCCTTCTTCTTCACTCAAGGACACTCAGGAACATCCACACTTAGAGTGAGTCACCCCAACTTGCTTAACTCAATCTAGAAATTGCCTGACAGACATACCTCATTCATGTAGCTCAAGGAGATGTAGAGATTGGTGATGAAGGTTTACACTTTATCTTTATCTTTACCTCACCTATGGCCAGTCTAGAAGAAAAGCTTGGATGACTAGACAAAAAATATCACCATTTCTTGTGCCATTTTCTTGAACCATAAAATAGGGAAATAGTATAGCTGAATGCTCCATTGTCTGCTAAACTTCAGACTAGAAAATGTTCCAATTTTGTGATGTTTTTAGAATTTTGAAAGTAAACATGACATACAACCATAATAGTTTATGTATATCATAGAATGTAGGAAGGGTTATTTAGAATACTCTTGTCATGAAAATATCAACAATTTGATGGGCAAACAAGTAGGCAGAGTAGATATGTTAAAGATTAACAATTAATAGCTCCACATCACTGCAGGCCACACAATGTGGACAAAGGAATTAGAAGCTAGTTTATCCTCATTTATCTGTGCTATATATGTTTCTGAGTTGTACTGAAATTTATCATTTCTTTTTGAATTTATGTATGTGTGTTTCTTTAAGTGCACAGATACATATGTGCTTGTCTGCATGTTCTTGTGCTTGCATAGAGACCAATAGAGGCCAGTAAGTCCCTCAGAGGTATATAGACACTTGGCTTTTTACATGAGATATGACCTTCAGTCCTCATGGTTTTGCACCCAAAACTTAGTCAGCTGCTAAGCCCTTTTCCTTTAGCGTTTGTTCTGGGAGCAACCAGAAAAAGAGCTGTGCTCTGAGAACAATGTAAGCTTTTAAATCCGAGAGACTTTGATGCAAATTCTAGTTGAGCACTACTCCTGTTTTGGTTTCAGTGTTTATATCCCATCCTGAACATGCTGAATCCTATCTCTAGCCCCTTGGTACTGAAATTTACAGGATAAATTCATAGAGCTAATATTATTACATGACAAATTTAAACTGCTGCAAAAAAGTCTATCTAACATTAAGTGATTAATTGGAACAGTTCTTACTCCTGCAGGTTCAATGATTGTAACAATGAGCCAGTAGAGCTCCACTCTGTCCCAGGCCACAAAGCTTTGTGTAGCTACCTTTGCTTATTTGGGCTGCTACAACAGACACTAATGATTTAGAAATAATTTATAAATTATTTAGATAGTAATTTAGAAATAGTCTTAAATGATTTCCCCATCACAGTTTGTAAACTGAGAGGTCTAGAGTCAGTGTGCTAGCAAGAACAATGTTTGGTGAAGGTTGCTCTATGTTCCAAATGTGGCCACCTGTGTCTGTGTTCCCTTGTGCTGGAAGGCAGGAAAATGGTGCCTAGAATGTGTCCTTATCAGTGATGAGATGTAAGAGCTAGAAAACTCTCAACAACCTTTGTTACAAGAGCATTAATGTCATTATAAACATTAATGCTCTTGTAACAAAGGTGGTTAGAGGGCTCATTACTGAATCATCCTCCCAAAGGTTCCAGTTCCTGCCATTGCAAGAGGATTAAGTTTCAATAAGCATTTTGTTGGGTGGTTGGATATAAACACTGAAACCATAGCAGTGCTCAATTGAAATCTATATCCAGTTCTCTTGGAGTTTAAAGCTTATATTATTCTCAAAATACCACTATCCTTCTAATTGCTGTCAGAACAAAATGCTAAAGGAAAAAGACTCTCTGATTTCAAAATCACTACAAACTAACAGTAATCAAAAAGACTATGGGGCTGGGATGAAAATAGATGCATAGATCATTGGCTAGTTTACAGATTCCATAAACAAACCTTACCAATATGATTTAAAGTGTTTTTTATTTATTTATTTATTTATTTATTTATTTATTTATTTTTATTTTTATTTTTTACAGGAGTGCCAAGAATATTCAGTGAAAATAAAAATGGTCTTTTCAACAAGTGAAAAATTTGAATCTCTGGATAAAAAAATCAATGAAATTGGGCTATTTTCAAACACATAACTTATCTAAAAATGGACCAGATACCTATGTATAAGACCTAAGACAATATAATTCTTCATGGAAACAAAAACATAGGGAAAACTTCCCCACACTGAATTGTCAGTGTTTTCTTAGAAGGAGAGTTAAAGTAAGAAAACTGGCACTGAAAAGAAGTTAAAGTAGACTCATGAAAAATTTAAAGTATTAGTGCAGCAAAAGACAGCAGACTAGAAAGAAAACTCCCAAAAGAGAGAAATGTTTGCAAACTATATTTTCTAAACTTAATATATAAGCTACAGTGGAGTTCTAAACTTCAAAAAAACAAAAACAAAAACAAAAACAAAAACCAAGCACCTTGATGACCAGTGGGTACAGAGCTTGAGTATAACTTTCTTAACAGTTACAAAATATTCACTGGGGGGCCAGAGAGTTGACCCCATAGACAAAGCACTGGTTACACAAGCATGAAGAGTGGAACCCAGATCCCAGAACTCACCTACTGTGCATCTGGAACTTCTGTGAGTCTATAAGAGATGGCAGTACAGAATAGAGAATCCTCAGAAGTCTAGTAGCCTTTCATTCATCTTTATCCCATTTGTGGCAAATAGTGTTTTTACTGTGAAAATGTGCTTTTCATGACAAGTTCTTGTGCACCAAGCAGTAAAAAAGCAAGAAACCTTGTCTCAGAGAAGTTTAAAGTCAAAGACTGGCATTCAAGACTGTCCTCTGTCCCCTACATGAATGCTATGGCAAATACATCTGTAGAGAGAGAGAGAGAGAAAGAGAGAGAGAGAGAGCAAATGCCCAATGTCCCTAGTCATTGAGAAGCCATATAATTCCCTTTAGGTTGGTTAGGTTAAATGAGCAAGCAAACTAACCCAGAAGGTAAATTCTGGAGAGAATGTGGCAATATTGACTCATTCCTCACTGTAGTTTGGAGCACAGAACTGTCTGTCTTCTCTGAAATCAGTCTAATGAATCCTCAGAAAAATTACAGTAATTTTTCCATGTAATCCAGTAATTCCACTTATGGGTATTTAGTTTAACATCTGAAAATGGGGCATTAAAAAGCTATCTGTCCACCTATGACATCAGATTCACAATAACGAAGAAGCAGCAGAAGCAGACGTGTTTATTGACACATGTATAGTTCTGCCAAATTTTTTTTCAAATTTTTTATTAGATATTTTCTTAATTTACATTTCAAATGCTATCCCAAAAGTTCCCTCTCCTCTACCCCCGCCCTGCTCCCCTGCCTACGAACTCTCACTTCTTGGCCCTGGTGTTCCCCTGTATTGGGGCATATAAAGTTTGCAATACCAAGGGGCCTCTCTTCCCAATGATGTCTGACTAGGCCATCTTCTGCTACATATGGAGCTAGAGACACGAGTTCTGGGGGTTCTGGTTAGTTCATATTGTTGTTCCTCTTATAGGGTTGCAGACCCCTTCAGCTCCTGGGGTTCTATCTCTAGCTTCTCTATTGTGGGCCCTGTGTTCCATCATATAGATGACTGTGAGCATCCACAAATTTTCTAAGTACAAACAGTAGAATATTATTCAGCATTAAAAATGAAAGGAAATTCTGAATGTACTACATAAAATGCAATAAGTTTGAGGATATTGTAGTAAACAAAATAATCCAATTCAAAGCTGATGAATATTGCACTGTTTGGTTTCGACAAGGTACATATAAAAACCAAATCAAAAAGACAGAATATGAAGTGATGACCATCAACCATCAGGAAGAATGGACAATGAACACTTACTACACATACACTATGTAAGTTCTATTTATTTCTACTTTGATTTATTCTTTGAAACCCTCATGAGTGCAGTGCATGTCTCTTGATCACAGCCACTCCTGACAACCTCCCTCCAACCCGTCCCAGACGGACCACCACTGCCACATCTTCATCTCAGTTTATGGTCTCCTTTTATAATTTTTAATTAATTAATGTTTAACTAAATGTATCTAATCAGGGTTGACGTTTTGTCCATGGGCGTGGGGAACCTACTCATGGCCACACTCCTAAAGAAAAGTGACTATCTTTTCCTGAACAGCCATCAAATGCCTTAGCTCATTAGCTAGAATTGGGATATCAGAAGCTCATCCCTCTAGCTTGAATTTTTAAATGGCTTGATCTTATACAAATCTAATGTAAGGAACCCTAGCTACTGTGCGTTTATTTGTCATACTCAAAGAGCATTTTACAGTTCTCTTCCCCATCCCATGGCTTACATTCTCTGTGACTTCCATGCTGTTCACTGAGTCCTGAGCAGGGAGTTGATGTAGATGCCCATGGATTGCTGAACATTCAGTCATTTGTCCTCAGCATTCTGAATACTAGTGCATCTTCACAGTAACCACTGCATGTTGTAGTTAGAAGTTTCTCCAACTGTGACAGCACAAATCACTTAAGGATAAATATTTAGAAGGCAGTTTGCCACCACCACCATTTAGTAAAACAACATCAACAAGTTCTTCACTGAGGTGTAAGTCTTCTTTAAATATGGGAAAGCCATGTTTACAATACCAGACATGAATTACTGACTGTGAGCAGGCATCAAATCCAATCAATAGAACAGTTGTTTAAGCACATCAACAGTCTCATTGCTATTTGCCTTGCCTTGCCTTGCCTTGCCTTGCCTTGCCTTGCCTTGCCTTGCATTGAACTGCGTTGCTATCTTAGAATGCAGAACTCATCAGTGGCAGGTCCAACAGTGGATAAAATCATTGATATCTTATTTCATCTAGAAGCTTACATAGAACCTCCCATCTATCAGCAACATGAGAGAGCAATCTTTTCCTGGAAGTACAGGATTGATTTCTCTGTGCCACACAATCAAAATGTATGGTGTTTTTAGCAATACTTTCTTAACATCTAGTTATTATGAATAATCAAGAGCAATGGCAATAGCCTGTGTTTCTTGCCATTGGGAACTCTTGACCAAGAATTCATAGAAAACTAACATGTGCCTTATATCAAGATTTTCATTCAATAACCCATGCCTTCTGGGGAGTAATACTGCTAAGTATTGTGAGATGCTTCTGTTCAAACTATTTTTTTTTAATTATATTTTGGGCTGGTGAGATGGCTCAGCAGGTAAGAGCACCCAACTGCTCTTCCGAAGGTGATAAGTTCAAATCCCAGCATCCACATGGTGGCTCACAACCATCTCGTAACGAGATCTGGCGCCCTCTTCTGGAGTGTCTGAAGACAGCTACAGTGTACTTACATATAATAAATAAAATAAATCTTAAAGGAAAAAAAAAAAAAAAAAAAAAGAAGCCTCGCTACAGGATGAAATGCTCCAGTCTCAGGGGAAACGGTCAGCTAACAAACAGTTCATAAGGCTCCCAGAGGGCTTCTGAGAGAAGAGGTGTCTGGAAACGGCAGAAACAAACGACTGGAAGTCAAGTAGTGGGTCCAAGCTAAAATTATATTTTAACTTCCAAACTAGTGAGATTGACTTATACATTGATATTATTTAGTCATGTATGTTTAGTTTTGGGTAGCCCAACCCTTTCCCCTCATTTTTTCCCTCCCCTGTACCATTCCTATATAAACCACAAATCAAATCCTTCATTTCTTCCTGTATCTGTTCATGTCAAATATGTCTCACTATCTTCAGTCACTCTTTTTTCACTTTGAATATAAGACAATGGGTTCTCAAATAGCTTCTTTGTGCATATGTCACTTTAGTTAGGCCTTGTTGTGATATCTTATTTGCTAATTTCCATCAATCTGCTACCTTGTAAGACTTAATCTCCTAAGTATTTCCTTTTTTACTTTTATTTCACCCATATTTTTATATCCCATTTCCCTAATTGTTCTTCCACAACCCAGTTTTATTTTCTTAACTTCCACGTGTATTTGATGTTAATTACACAAAATAAAAATTAAAGTTATGAACTCAATATTAAAAAAAAAAACATAAAGTCTTTCTGGGCCTGAGTTACCTTGCCAGGTATAATTTTATCCATTTCCATTCATTTACTTGGAAAATTTACAATTTCACTGTCTTTATATCTTAGTACTATTTCAGTGTTCATATACAACATATTTTCATTACTTACTCATTAGTTGATGGATGCCTATGTTTAATTATTTCTTTGTTAGAGTGACAAGAGTAGCAATGAGCATATACATGTGCATATCTCTATAGTAAGATATAAAGTCATTTGGGTATATACCCAATAATGGTACAGCTGTCATACAGAAGATGTACTTCTAGTATTTTAAGAAACTTTCAGACTGAAATGCAATTTTATAAAATGCACATTCATGAAAAAAAATTTTAGTGATGTTTTCACAACACTAAAAATGTATTTGACACCATCAACTTACTTGAAAATGGTAGAGATTGTTGATTTTATCTGATTTTTTCTATGACAAAAATTTTGAACAAAAGCATTTAGTCAGACTCATGCTATTTATACTCTGTTCTCTGATAATGATCACTTCAGCTCTGACTTCTTTTCACTAGAGGTCATGCTCCAGAATGTGGTAGAGTGTCAGTAAATATAACTAATGATTGGCTGAATATATAGCAGTTCCAGGTATACTTTAAGCTCACTATATTGTGATTCTTGATATTTTCAAGATAGGTGTTCTATTATTACTGTTTTATGGCTAAAATATCTAGGATATATTGACCAAATAAGTTTCCTGAAAACACAATAAATATCTGGGATTTTAGCTCTATCTGTTATCTATGCTATTAAAAGTATTGTTCATGGTCCAATATCATTATCCAGGAGCTGGTTAGATGCTCAGATACTCACACTGCATCCCATAATATGAAGCAATTTAACAATGTGTTATGCAAGACCTACTCTACATCTGACTCCTGTCGCATCTTTCATTCAATGCCCTAGAAAGGTTTATAAGGTGATAATCTCTGTAGTAATCATTCATCTCTGGAAATGACAATAGTTAAATGGTGACCAGTTTTGGTTAATTTCAGTACCTACCCAACACTGCAGTCCTAGATTAGCCCTTCTATAATGATTTTGCTTCTCTCTCTCTCTTTCTCTCTCTCTCTCTCTCTCTTTCTCTCTCTCTGTTTTCTTTTCCAGATTAAAAATAAAGCTCTAAGGGGCACCTTCAGATACATTAAAGAGACAAGACTTTTTAGATTAATAGTCACTTAGCAATTACTATTGAAGGCATTGATGAGAGAAAACATACATATTGAAATTATGGACAGAGTCCTAGATGAGTTGAACCAGAGAAGATTTTAAAGAATGCATCTTAGTAATTTGTTAACTGGGGTGACTTATCTTTCTAAACCCTTCCATCAATCACAAAGAAGACATGACACACAAGTTTGGTGAAATAAAGGACCCTGTTTATACTCTTAACCATGATGTATTTGGAATGGAATGCAAACCTGTAGAAAATCCAAGAGGTCAAGTCATTAAACACCTTGAGATTTGTCTCCTCTTTGCATTTTATTAATTGTGCAATGTCACTTGTCACTCTGCCTGGTTATCTATGAGATAAAAATAAAAATCTCTATCTGGTGAGAAAGCCAACACAGTCAAAGGACCTGCACAAATTTTAATATGTTCTGTAAATGTTAGAAGTCAGCCCTATATTTAATCTTGAACCACATGTGCGACGCAATTTTGAATAAAAACTGAAGCATGCTGAAACTAAGTCACCTGCTTCCTTAATTATCAGGACAACTTTCATGTACTTTGGAGAAAAATGAGAAAATTGCAGGAAAATAGGCTAGTATCCAGACTGATAATTTCAAAGAAATACCTAAGAGATGCCCCAGGGGAAAATTAATTCAATTACATGTGGAATATATATTTTTTATTGTTCTCTTGCCTTGATAATGAGAATTATCCTTAACAAACAACATGGTGAAAATCAACTTATATTTAGTGGACAATACCCTATGGAAAATACTAAATGAAAATCCCACTGCCAAGAAAAAGCTACCTCCCTGTGAGTTATCAGTCAGTGAGGTGCTGGGGGAACCTAGGCTATGGCAGTTGCTCTTCATTGCCCACTGTAACTAAACGGTATGACAATATTTCTAAAGACGCTACATGCTTTTGTTGCAGGACAGAGAAATCAGTCTTGGACTGATCAGGAAACTCTCCTGCTGGTGACAGTACACAGACTGAAAAGTGCTATGTAGGTTGATGGGGGAGATAAGACATTAGTGGTTTTACCCTGCCCTGGACCATGTATATTAAGATACTGGCATGACAGGCAATATAATATGACTCTTTTATGGGGCACTCGTATATATCAGTGAAACTAGCTGAGTGGCTCAAGAACTTCCCCAAAGCCATTCTGAGAGTCTCTTAGGGATCCAGTTCTTCACTAAACTTTCTCTTAAACTATTATGCACTTTATACTGTATCACATTGATCTTATTAGTCACACAGTCACACTAAATTTTGAAAATAGGAATAAGTATCATCATTGTTCATTGTTTACAGTGTTAATATGGTATAGAATAAATTAAACTTACTCTGAAGGAGTAACAGACACAAGTAGGATAATACAAAAATATGTAATATGAGGTAGATGGTAAAGGAAATTTGGAAACTTGAGCTTAAGCTGTAGGCTAAGAAAGATTTGCCAAATAGTATGGTGTTTTAGAAGACTATAGGATAATTCATGAGATTTCAGGACTGAGGAAGAAGTTGAATGGTAAGATGTGAATTGGAACTTGAGAAAGATCCTAGATCAGGTTAAAAGGGACTGTGTTCAACATGTTGGGGAGTCATGAAAGTGTTGCTGACTCTGTGTTGAAGGATGGATAGCCTTTGATGATTTCAATTTAGATTTGTATACTAGAGACATAATTCAATATTTTGAATACTGAACTTTAAGAATTTTAGTTATAAATGGGATGAAAGTGATCATAAGAGAGATAAGAAAACAAGCTAGCACCTATGGCAGATAGCATTTGTTTCCCTCCTGGACCCATGTGTAATTTTGTTGGGTAAGCTGACCTGTATTTGATTTTAAGTATTAAATCCCTTTCATAGACACAGCCGACATACTTCAGTTGGAGTTATTTCACCTCAGGATTCAGCCATGAGCACGCAATGAATTCTAAGGTGGCCAGCCAGAGTATTACATATTTCTGGTGATTGATTTGTGATGATTTTTCATTAGAAAAATCAATGAAATTCAATGACTTTTTGTTGACTAAAGTTAAGGCAGAAAGTTATTTTTGTTATTGGGCTTAAATCTAGGAGGACTTAGACTTAGTGATGTGTCACCACTGGGAGTTTGAAGATGAGAACAATATAGATTTGAGCAAAGCCAGGAGAGAGAGAGACATAGCCAGTATTAGGTCAAGCCATGCATGAAAGCTATACAGGAGATGTATTCAGCTAATCATTTCTATACTTTCTTGAATACTATGTTGAAGTGGAAACATCACATGTGCTCTAAACCAGATGAAACCAAGATGGTTTTGAGGAGACAGCCTCTGGCCATATTACTTCAGAGTCTCAGCCTGGTCTACAGCTTGAGCCACTTGAGTTGATTCCCCTTCAAACACTACTCAGTGTCAAGTGTCTTAATGCTCTGTTCCTGTGACAGAGATGTGAAGTTCCCTCTTGCCACCTAGTAGAATTTTTTTTGCAGTTTTCTTGGTTCCATTAGTGGCAGAGCACTTAAAATATACTATGTTTTAGTGGAAGAGTCATAGCCAAAAGGAATTTCTCAAACAACCGCCTAATTATTCTCCTTTATGGATAAGTTCATAAGGGCCCTGAGTTGGCTATACATCCACTTCCCTTCACAGTAAGGAAGATAGTTCCATGAAAAATTCATTAGTTCCTTGGGTCTCAAGTGCTCTATTCCCCTGCCCCAGAGGGTTCATAACTCCAGCTGAAAAGATGATAAATTTAATCTGCACAGAGAAATGCATTTCTTAACACTCCATCTTTCCAGACAGATGGTAAGATGTACATTTGCTTCTTGTGATGTGCACCACATTACCTGTCTATTCTTTTGTTTGTAGCAATAAGAATGTGTAGAAAAGTTATTAACAGATGGTAGAAATGAGCATTTGTTTGAATTATATGGCAACATTTGCAGAGGAGAATTTAAAATCCTGTACTTAGGCTTTCGTGCATGGCAATAATGTGGTGGGTTATACTCCTAATGTTTTAGAAGCAAGTAAAATTTCTCTCCTTTATGATGTAGACTTGATGGAAACATTTGGTATATTCGCCTAATGAAGTCATGCTTCATCCATCTCAGAGAACACATTCCATTTGATTCAATTCTTCTATCATTACTGAGCTCTGCATTGGTTTCTAGGAATATAAACGTGAAAAAAAAAGGACTTTTTTGTTTGTTTTTGTCAGGCTCAAAAATTGGAAGTGTTGAGAAGCAAGCAAACACAGCTTTAGATCACATGCAGCTGACTAGGGCAGTCAAAGCTCATGACAGTCACACACATAGAGATTCTGGACTGTACAAAAGGAATAAAGAAAAGGTACAGTACTTGGAATGGGCTTTAGGAAAATAAAGTGGAACTCATAAATACTGCTGGAGTTCTCACTGGACTCCAGAAGGAAAGCGTAGCCTGTGCAAAGATAAGGGGACTTATGACAGTGTTTGACTGATGCGTGGCACATTATGCATGAAGGACAGTATCCAGAAAGGGTATGTGTTGAGAAAAGAGTGTGGGAGTTTGCCAAAAAGATAAATAGGAAGGCAGCTAAGATATCGCAGATGAATTCTGTGTGACAGCATTCCTAGTAGGAAGGAGAATTGGGGTCAGCAAGGCATTGGGGAAGTTGGAATAGACAAAAAAGAGTGGGCATGTCAAAGTCGTTGTATGGGTCTGTTTAATGACTGAGAATGTTCTCAAGTGCCACGTGTGCAGCCTGCGTCTCTAGGGCACACATTTCCATCCGCGTTGGTTTGGCTTCATAGAAAGAGAGCAGGATCTTCTCCCCTACAGATTGGGATATTGTTTCAGGAACAGTGAGTCAACTTTCAGAGAAGTGTTCACACTAAAGTGATAGTTTTTTTCAATCTTATTAATGTGGGTGAAATTTGCTTTTTCACTAACATGACTTTTGTACACATTTCATTTTAACGGCAGCTTAGAGGAAGAAGAAACTCATTGGTAAGTCCCTTCAAATGGCAAAAACCTCAAGGTCAGCTTTTGATTTTCATTCATACTCAGCTGGCCATTTTCCCTTCAATTGATTGGAAGACTGAATGTCTTATTTGGGTCAAGGAAGGGCTCTGTCCCAACTTTATTTTCTCCTCTAGAGTGTTCCCTGCCTATCAGTCTTCTATCTTTAGATTTCCATCCTCAGCCCTTGGATTTTGCAAAGACCATACATAGCTATACACAACTTCTATACTTGTAGACACCACTCTCTACTGAGCCACATGGCTACAGTTTTCTAGCAGCCAATCTTAAAATAGATATCTACTTGGGGAAGGCTCTAATGTGTCTTTTCTCAAAGTTTTACACAGCAAAATTTAAAGTAAAAAAAGTCATTTAAAAGATAGAAAACTGGCTAATTCCAAATAGCTAATAGACATCCTATCATTTCCTAGGGTTATCTAATTGTGCATTTAAACTGATGATAAATCCAATAAATTTAAGGATCATTAGGTACATACAATAATTTAAAAAGTGACTCCTACCCATTTTTATTGTCAAGTTGATTCTTTATCCAGTGGAAGAAAGGAATTAGGTGGATGTGTGGTTTCTGCTATTCTCTAGTATTCATTATCTAAGTTTGAAGTTTTTCTTTTGGTTCATATATATATTCTTAAAAGGTACAGAGTCAAAAGCTCAAAATGTTATGTAAGCTGTCTGATACACAACAATTAATAAGTATGAAATAGGATCTGTAGCCAGGACTTCAAAATTCATGTCCTTTTAAGAAAGAGAATTACCCAGGGAAATTTCTTTCTGGTCTAAAAGGGTAAAAATGCAGTAATGGGTCTGAATTCCTAGGAGGTCTCCATTGTCACCTTTGTGCTTTCAGAAATAGAATAGAGACAAATGTATTCATCAACTNCAACAATTAATAAGTATGAAATAGGATCTGTAGCCAGGACTTCAAAATTCATGTCCTTTTAAGAAAGAGAATTACCCAGGGAAATTTCTTTCTGGTCTAAAAGGGTAAAAATGCAGTAATGGGTCTGAATTCCTAGGAGGTCTCCATTGTCACCTTTGTGCTTTCAGAAATAGAATAGAGACAAATGTATTCATCAACTCCTTTTCACAGAAGGAATTCACACAATGAAGAAATGGGAAAAGACCCAAATGACACTATTATAAGCATGGAGGAAAACATCTATCCGTATTGAAAAAAAAAAATGGAACCTTTTAGACAATTCAGGAGAAATACTCTGAATTCAAAACCAGGAATAATTTCTTTTCTGAAATGAATCAGTTTATGGAGTTTAAATTTTACCAGAGAAACTTGCACAATATTTTATGTGTCTGCCTGGGGCAAGATAATTTCATCATTACAATTAAGTCAATAATGATAATAAAACCTAGTAACATGAGTCTCTTTCCATAATAACTGTTCTCTTGAATATAGGTGCCCCTCTTTGCATACAAAGTACTTTTGTTAATGCAAGTTCATTTCACCCTCACAACCAAGCAAATAGGTATTATTAATACTTTGCTTGAAGTAAAATGCTAGGGCTCCTAGAGGGAAGACATTAGAGACGATGGACAGAATTTTGATCTCTAAGCCCTCTCCTCTATTATATGCTGCTTTCCTCCAAAATAGTTTTCCAAACTGTTAGCATCATTATACAACATCTAGACTTTGATTATTATCTTTAATTTTAATTAAAACATAAATAAATCAGTATCTATTTCCCTTCCCTATCTTTAACCCTTCCCATGTTCCTTTCCACCAACCCCCTCTCTGGGCACCCTTGTCATTTCCTCTCAAATTTATGGTGTCATTATTATTATTATTATTATCATTACTACATTTATAAATATATATAAACACACAATATATAAGTAACAACCTGTTGAGTTTATTGGTATTGCCTGTTATGTATATAATTTCAGGGCTGATCACTTGGAATTAGATAGCCAAATAGGCGGCTCTTCCTTGGGGAAGTCATACTTTCTTTTTCTTGGTATTCCTTAATTACGGATAGTTCTTTATCTAGGGATAGAGCTCTGTGCAATTTCACCCTTCTGTTTTAGCATATCTAATGGTGCTATCATTGCTCAGGTCTTGATTAAGCAGTCATATTGTTGAGGTATCATGAATATAGCTTCTCTGTCATTTTCAGAAAGCATGATCTCACAGAAGTTTTCTTGGTCCTCTGGTACCTAACAACATTTTTTACCTCCTGTTGTAAAATGTTCCCTGATCCTTGGGTGCAGGAGATGTGAGATAGATGTCTCTGTTGTCCGCGCAGTCAATGATTACTAGGATAATCTCTGCATTTTTACCAGCTGTCATTTTCAGTAATGATCTCCATTTGCTGCAGAGAAGTTTCTTTGATGAAGAGTGAGAACCACACTTACCTGTGGGTATAGAGGTAAATATTAAAATTCAGTTAGGAATTACACTGGTTTACTAAAGGGTTTGAGAAAAAAAGGTTCTCATTAAGATTCATAGCATCACTAACCCTAGGTAATTGGCTGGGTTTCTACTACTAAGCATGATTTTCCTCCTGTTTGTAAGCTTGAAATCCAGTTAGACAGCTGTTGTTTAACACCAAGGTGTGAGTACCGCTATTATATCTTTGTGTGATATGTTTGAATTCTAAAATGGATTGATATTTTTCTGAAGATTCCCTCATATTCAGCATCCCTACAATCCACCTAATTTTGGAATAAATAGATAGGGGAGTTGACAGTCAGTAGGATGCTTAACTCTTTCTTTGATGATTAATATAAAAGGTGTATGCTCTTGGGGTCACAGCTGCAGGGAAGAAGAGTATACATTATTTAGGGTTAGTTAGTAATTTAATTTAATTGAAGATCAAACAGAAGTAATATAAAACCTTTTGTTTTCATCTGGCTACTTTGGGGTTCAGTGGTAAACCTTAGCTGCCCAGAGCTAACATACTCTGTCTTGGAACAAGAGCAAAAAGGCTATGAAGGAAAAAGAGAAGGATTTCAGTGGCTTAATTCTAAATATTTTCAAAAATAAGATCTTGTGAAGAAAGTTTAGGAGAAACAACCACATGATTTTTTAAATTTTTGCTCTCTTTTTTTTATGGATGCACATAGGTTATACTGGACACCATTTTTATAAACACAAGATCAATTTTTATAAAGATGCAAGAAATGTTTTATGTAACAAAAGAACATGACAGAGACTCTTAATTGTAAGCTTTTGTCTTTTTTAGGCACACATAAACTTATGGTGTGACTTATAATCAATTAGATTTATGATGTAACACAATTTACTGTGGAGATAATGGTAGAAAGCTGTAGAAATTCTCTAAGTTATTTGATAGATGCCACATTACTAAGTCAAATCTTCAAAGATGACTCCAAGGAATATATTTATCTGTGATATACTGAAGCTCTTGTGGTCATAACTGCAGGGAAAATGAGTGTACATGATTTAGGGTTAGCTAGTAATTAAATTTAATTAAAGACTGAACAGAAGTAGAATCAAACATTTTTCATTTTTATTGGGCTACTGTCGGGTTCTGTAGCTGCCTAGAGCTAATATATATTGTCCATCTGTTTTTCTTTTACTTAATTATTGTTTACTTTAAGATCCCATGAACATTGGTTGTCAATTTTACAGGAACTAGAATCATCAAGGAGACAAATTTCAGGACAGTATTTTTAAGGAAGTTTCCAGATTATGTTAACAGAGATAGAAGGGTCCATCCAAACTGTGAGTCACACCATCCATGCCCTGGGAATCTGACTGAGTTAAAAGGAAAAAAAAATGAGGCGAGCACCAACATTCTCTGCTCTTCGAATATGCTTGTGATGTGACCATCTGCATCATATGTTCCTGACACCATGCCTTTCCAACCATAACAGGCAGTGGCCTCTAGAACTGTGAGCCAAAATATCCTCTTCTTTTCTTAGATGCTGCAAAATTTGCCTTGTCTACAATAAAGAGTTTTGAGTCACTTTATTAATTCTTTTACAACCCGATGGCAACATTTGAGAGAAACTGGTTCTTAAAATTGTTCTATCTATCTATCTATCATCTATCTATCTATCTATCTCTCTATCTATCTATCTATCTATCTATCTATCTATCTATCTATCTATCTATATCTATCTATCTATTTATCTCTATCTATCTATCATCTATCTATCTATCTATCTATCTATCTCTAACTATCTATCTATCTATCTATCTATCTATCTATCTATCTATCTATCTATCTATCTTTATATGAGATATATATCTATATCTATATCTATATCTATCTATCTATCTATCTATCTATATATATATATATATATATATATCTCACTAATTGTGGGTTTACAAATTAGATCTTTGTGAAATTAGATGTACAATTATCGTAACACTGATGGTTTTCCAGGTTAGAAGCAGAATTAGTTTACGTGCCCTGACTGCTTCTACGCTGTTCTTTTTTTTTTTTTTTCCTTTTTTTTTTTCAACTTTTATTAGATATTTTCTTCATTTACATTTCAAGTGTTATCCAGAAAGTTCCCTATACCCTCCCCCCTCCCAGCCCTGCTCCCCTACCCATCCACTCCCACCCCTTGGCCCCGGCGTTCCCCTGTATTGGGGCATATAAAGTCTGCATAACCGAGGGGCCTCTCTTCCCACTGATGGCCAACTAGGCCTTCCTCTTCTATATATGCAGCTAGAGACACGAGCCCAAGGGGTACTAGTTAGTTCATGGTTATTCTTCCACCTATAGGGTTGAAGATCCCTTCAGCTCCTTGGGTACTTTCTCTAGTTCCTTCTTCCTTGGGAACCCTGTGTTCCATCTAATAGCTGACCATGAGCTTCCACCTCCATGTTTGCCAGGCATTGGTATATTTTCCCCCGAGACAGCTATATCCGGGCCCTTTCAGCACCATCTTGCTGGCATATGCTATAGTGTCTATGTTTGGTGACTGATTGTGGGATGGATCCCTGGCAGCCGCAGTCGTTGGG
>LR750446.1:70000-218109 GCA_902729485.2 Mus minutoides | reverse complement strand
GTTCTGATTATTATGTGTCGGGAGGAATTTCTTTTCTGGTCCAGCCTATTTGGAGTTCTGTAGGCTTCTTGTATGTTTATGGGCATCTCATTCTTTAGGTATGGAAAGTTTTCTTCTATTATTTTGTTGAAGATATTTGCTGGCCCTTTAGTTTGATAGTCTTCCTTCTCATCTACTCCTATTATCCTTAAGTTTGGTCGTCTCATTGTGTCCTGGATTTCCTGGATATTTTGTGTTAGAATCTTTTTGCATTTAGCATTTTCTTTGATTGTCTTGTCTATGCTCCCTATAGAATCTTCTGTACCTGAGATTCTCTCTTCCATCTCTTGTATTCTGTTGCTGATGCTCATATCTATGGTTCCTGATTTTTTTTCTATGGTTTCTATCTCCAGGGTTAACTCCTTTTGGTTTTTCTTAATTGTTTCTACTTCCATTTTTAGGTCCTGGATGGTTTTGTTCCATTCCATCACCTGTTTGGTATTCTTTTCCTGTAACTCTCTCAGTATTTCCTCTTTAAATGCTTCTAGTTGTTTATCTTTGTTTTCCTGTGTTTCCTTCTTATAGTCCTCCATCATCATCATGACCAGTGATTTTATATCCATGTCCTGCTTTCCTGGTGTGCTGTTGTATCTAGGACTTGATGTGGTGGGTGAATTTGGGTCTGGTGATGCCAAGTACCCTTGGATTCTGTTGCTTCTGTTCTTGCGCTTGCCTCCTGCCATCTCTGCCGGAGGAGACCTGGCGTTGGTGCAGACCAGAAAGGACCCGCTGTTCTGCCCTGGGCCTTTATCAATCTCCTGGCTGATGTCTCAAGTTCCACGAGATTGGGCCGGAACAGAGGCTGTGTTCCCCTGCTCACCTCAGGTCCTCAGATAGCTTGGAGGGTCCTGGAGGAGCCTAAGAGAGTGCAAAGCACCTGAGGCCTGAGCCTTGAGCTCCTGATGTGATCTTAAAGTCCTGGAGTTGCTGGGCTCAGAGGAAAATGGTGGGGTGGAGGGTGCTCTGGCTGGGAGAGGCCCAGCCTCTGGTGGGGCGGAGTTCTTGGATCCTGCCCCTGGGGGTAACTGTTGACCCACTGGTCCCAATGAATCTTAAAGTCCTGGGGTGTGTGAAGCGCAGGACAGGCCCTAGCTGTGTCCGCTGGGCCTCTACGCTGTTCTTTTCTGAGTCTGTACACACTCAAGTGTAACATGTCTTCATTTTTCTTACTCTGTTTTTACTGACATGTAGCTATCATACTTATTGGACAGGTTAAAATAACTAAGGCTTTAGAGAAGTTAATTTATGTCAGGAGGCTCTGACAAAATAACAGAAGTATAAGCATTTGAAATATAGAATCATATGAGAAACAACACAAATTGACATTGGCATTTTAAGAAATATCCCAATGCTGCAAAAATAATACTTAAAGTTCAGCTATAATTTATCTATGATATTATATATGGTTTATCTGATATCACATTATGTATATATAATATATATAATATATATATGAGATTTTTAAAACTTTTCCTCACATAATCTTGCTGTTTGTTTTAATATACTAGGTTTTCCTATAAATGTAATATGCATTAATGCTGTCTGTCAAACTCCAATATACTCTCAAAGTAAAGAAAATTATTTATTGCTTTTGAGCAGCATATTATTAGAAACAAACAAACAAACAAAACCTGTTCACAGGGTGGCAATGCCTAGAAACATCCTGCAAATGTTGTATTCTATCATAATTTCATTTAGGAAATATTAACAAAATACACATCATAATTTCATTTAGGAAATATTAACAAAATACACAAGTAAAATGGTTTAGATTAATGAACATCTGCATTCCTCATCAGGTACTGATCTCTACACTTTGGGAAAATTGTTGTAAAATTTGTAAAAATCTGAGTCTGGTAGCACAGGTGATGACCTCCATGTCGGGAGGCAGAAACAAGTAAGCCATGTGTGGAAGCAATGCTTGGGATGCAGGATGGACTTCAGTGTAGCCCAGACAGCTTAGGACGATCATGGGGGCTCAGGGAAATGGTCCAGAGGGTAAAAACATTTCCTTCAAGCATGAGAACCCGTGTTCAAATTTCTGGGACCCATATAAAAACAAACAAAACAAAAAATAAAAAGGCCTGTAATCCTAGTGACACAAGCAGAGGCACTGAAGTCAGGAGAATCTCAATAACTTTCTTGTCAGGCAGTGTAGCAGAATTCATGAGCTTCTGTTTCAGTGAGAGACTTTTATTAAGGATGTGACAGAACAAGACTCCAAACATCCAACTCTGGTTTCTGATTGAGATGCACCATCTTCTGCATCAGCACACACATATGCATTCAATAACATGGACATCACACACACACACACACACACACACACACACACACACACACCAACCCTACAGGAATTGGGACATGAAACTCAATTTTCTTTACCCATCCCCAGAACAAACATGCAAGAGTTTCTTTCTCTCTCTCTCTCTCTCTCTCTCTCTCTCTCTCTCTCTCTCTCCCTCCCTCTCCTCTCTCTCTCTCCCCTCTCTCTCTCTCTCTCTCTCTCTCTCTCTCTCTCTCTCTCTCTCTCTCTCTCACACACACACACACATACACACACACACACACATCTGGACTGCAGTTTTCCCTCTGACCTCTCCTCCCAGTTTCTCTCTCCCACCTGTCCCTTCCTCTAGCCACCTGATCTATTCCTCCTCTCTTTCACCTTCAGAAAAGAACAGGTCTCCCATGGATATCAACCAAACATAGCATTTGAAGTTATAGTAAGGCTAGCCAGTCCCAAAGGCAGGCAAAAGAATCAGAGGTTGTTCTAGAATATTCCAGACACAGAGACACTTCAAAGTCTTGCCACAAGGAGTCACTGTCTTTACCTATAACATACACAAATTAAACGAAGGATCTTTAGTACAGATCTCCATCCCATGTTCCTCACCCTGTTGTCCTCGAGTGTTGGGTAGCTGAATTCATTGATCCTTAGGGAAATGACTATTGTCTCCTTCCCTGAGCAGTGTCCATCCCTCCTACCTTCCCATCCAGAGTTTGTTTCTCACGAGGATGCTAGCGCCAGCCAACCATTTCCATGTGTCGAACATGCACACATAATCACATACACCAGAGCAGGACTCTTCAGATGAGGCTAGACTTGAGGACCACAGGAAACACATCCCTGCACCTAGAAGGGCTTTGAGATCTGGGGTAACCTGGTGGGGGTAAGTAGGATCTCCCCATCTGTACTGAGTCTCCAACCTTGCACCTCACCTGCCCCTCACTGCACAGGACCATTCTGGCTGTGAGCACCTCCTCTCTGCACCAGATTCAAACTCTGATCTTTCACTTTCTCTCTCTCCTGAAGGAACTCTTCTGAGTGGCCTTACCTAAGCAGGCAGGGCCAGCAGGGACTGCTACATGTATCCTTCTCTGGTGGGTTGCCACTTTGCACGTCTACTCTTCCACCTGGGCACTACCCCCAGCTCTCTGCCTTACCTGTGTCATGAGCACCTAAGCAGAAATACAGCATCCATTTTTAACCAGCCTCAGGTTGTTTCTATGGGGGTGTTGGGGGTGGGGTCTTGAGAGGGGACAAGAGTGGGTAAGATGAGGTCTCTAGCTGTCTGATCATCTCCCTAAGTTTGGGGTTACTGGGTGTGCCCCCCATCTCTGGTCCCCTATGGGGAGACCACTAGCTCAGATCAACTTTGCTCTCCCAGTTCTGTCCCAGCCAGAGTTAAGATGCCCACAGACTCAGCACGCCTGCCGATTCCATCTCTGCACCCTAAGCAAAGGTAGATGGGAAAGGGAATCTTTCTTTTTCTACCCTGCCAGACTGCTTGGGGCTTCAAGGTACCTGGTGACCATGATATGCAGATTCAGAACCAGAAAGGTAGGAGCTAGCAGGCTGGGTACACTTGTCCTGGCCTGTGTTTGCCTCACCTGTCCTTTACAGTGTATGCTCAGAACATCATGGGACTTTAGAGTAGGGATGGATAAGAAGCAGTGTCTACTTCTAGAGCCTTCTGCTGGTAGACACCCCTACTGATACAGGAGGCAAAGACTACTCACTTCTCATCTAGGACTCAAGCCCAAGTATGTCTGCTTCATGACCTTTTGGGGTGCCTTAGCAAACAGAATCTGAGATCTTGTTCCCACATCCCACAGGGTCCAATGTATAGGGCTAAGCCCAGGCTATCTTCCTTTTCACCTGGGTTGGTGAGCATGAAGTTGGAGTGGTTTCTTCCTGCACGTAGTAGCCACGGAAGGACAAGGGACTAGAGGGTCTGAATGAGGCCCAGACTTGTCCCTTTTCCCCAGCCCATCACAGGATGCTGGTTGCACACCAAACCCACTGACAATGTCCCACAAACATCCAGGAGGCATTCTCCCAAGGACTTTGAAGCAAATAAAACATATATTGTTCAGAAGGGGAAAAAAAGATTCAACACAGTCATTTGTTGCTTGTTCATGTCCTGAATTCACATAAGTAAGTCCTTATCGCAGAGGCTTCTGATAGAGATGCTAACACCCATGTGAAGAAAACACGTCCTTCCTTAAGATGTGCACCCTTTTACTAGGTGAAGAAAGAACTGGGACAAGAGGGAGACCAGAAAAGCAGATCATAAGAAAAAGTGTCAGTGGGCAGAGATGAGGATATAAGCCGAGGAAGTGGGCTGGAGAGAAGGAATCAGAGTGAAGACGTTTTAGCTCATAAAGCTCAGAAACTATTACTAGTCACAACTAGAGGTAAGGAAGAGGAGGCACAGCACACCCGAGGGCCACAGATTGACAGACAAGGGAGACAGAGAGGACACCTTATAATCAAGATGTATTCATGAACGTTGCTCCTCAACCCAGAGCAGAAGGCCAAGAACAGCCTGTAGAGATGGTGTAACATTTTGGCATGGATGTGAGTGTTGGCAGACATATCTCCAAACCCAGGTTTGAGGGGGACTTTTTAAAGTATAGACTTTGTCTCCTTCTCCCTTTCCCCTTATTCTCTACAAAGTTATGAATGCTTTGAGGGCAAGCAGTGTTTCCTTACCTTATCATTATTATCATCTATCGTAAGGCCTACCTACCTATAATAGGAACTAACAAATAGGCTGAATGATGCTTTACGAAACCGAGTGTGAACTGACTCCAGACACATGGACTAAATTCTTATCTTCTAAAGGCTTAAATGATATCCAAGGTGTGTCAGCTGAGACTACTTATCAAGACATGATTCATTCACTCCCAGTGGTTCTTTATTTTCTCTTTCAGTCTCCCTATATAAAAATTTAAATATGTGACCATTGAACTAGATGGTCATAAATAATGTTGGGTATTGATTTATTTAAAATACTACTGATATGGGTAAATGTACCAGGTTTTGATCACAGACCTTTTCTATATATCAGAACTACAATTTCTTGACCATGCACGGCATGCACTAAGTATCAGGGCAGGATGATTTAGGAGGGATTTCTTCTATGTCAGGTATAGTCGTCTGGTGAAGGACAGTGACATAAAGATGGCACTTACAGTTTCAAGTTCAGCCTTCCTATGAGACTTCTGTTGGTGCACATATAATCATATCTGATAATGGTTACACACAATGACAGCTTTCAATAATGACCGAAGGCAATTTTCTGGGGGATAGATATTCCTTATAATAAAGATGCTAGAGGTCAGATATTCCTCATAATAAAGAACACCAAAATTGTTTAATTGAGGAGAGCATCATACATGAAACCCTGTGAAGGGCTCTGAATTTCCTAACACCATATACCTAGTATTTTTATGGTTTTATGAGTAGCTAGTGCTTGCTCAACCCTTCAAAGTCAACCAACCATACTTCACACATTTTTTGTGTGTTTATTCAGCAAATAAATTTTATCAAATAGCAGCCAGAGTTGAGGGAACAGAAAGAAATTGTGACACTTAAGAGATAAGAATCCACCCTTGTAAGACATGGCCCAATGAATGTCCTTTTTGTATTTTTATTGGCAAGTCTGCCTCTTTTGGAAAATGGCTACTGAGGGTAGATGCTGTGGACAGGAGATTGGAAAGTGATTATTCCCTGGACTATGATTTATGTGTGGTTTCAGTTTGCCACAAATGGAAATTTAATCTCATTATCAGGTACTAAGGGCTAAAAACTTAATCTAATTATAGTGGGAACTTTAGGAAGTGATTAAGACTGTATGCAGTCATTAAGGTTGAGTCCACATAATTAATTTCTAGTAGTTTTCTACCTTTATAGCAGTAGGGGAAGAAACTAGAGCAGACACCCACGTGTTCCTTGTCTTCTGACATATAATGTCCTGTACACACACACACCTGATTGTCAATACAATTATAGATGAGAGAATGCAACTATTTGCCCATGAACCTACATATCTGTAAACCATAATAAAGCAATTTTAAAAATAACTGACCTGGTCTATGTTATTGCATTATTTTTTAACAGGAAATGTACTAAGAGAACCAGTGAGCTGAAACACGAGTCTTAGTGGGACAGCCATATTAGAAAAGAGACATCTTCAAAACCAATTAAGAAACATTACCACCAAGAGGTATAGGAGGAGTCTGCAAGAGGAAGCCATTTAAGGTAAGCCCAGCAGAGATTGCCATGTGGACAAGGTAAAAGCTCATGATTTTATTTCCTTCGTATCAAAATTGGCTTAGAATTGAATCACTTGGCTCTCTCTCTCTCTCTTTATTGCATCTCAGTTCAGAATGCTCACATCTCTTACCAGCCAGCTTTCTCTTAGATCTGCACTTGGGTTTAACAGTCCAGTCTGTGCTAATCATGTTTGTAGTTTGAGCCTTTTGTGCAGAAAATAGGCTTAGTCTGCCCACCATTGGCACTCTGTCTCCTGTCATAATGCCACTTTCCCTGGGCATACAAAAATTCCTTGCCCTTCTTTTACTGTGTAACTTTGTGAGCTTTTACTGTTTACTTTGTGTGTCTTGCCACATTTCTTGTAGAATATCCAGTGGATCTCAAGACCACTTACTCTGTTTTCTGCAGTGATATTGGTACAGAAATATCACACGGACACTTTTAAACCCAAATAGAAAGTCTTTATGGCTAAACAGCAGCCACACATGAAACTTGACTGTATCATGCAGCCCTCTGCCTTACAGTTCTTAGCCTTTAATGCACCAAAATGATATTTTGGATGGCACACTTCAGTTAGCAAGATGTACAACTACAGAAGCAAAAGGAAAGTGTTAGTGCATTTAGGGACTTGTCACTTCTCAGCTTCTTAGGCCACATGGAGGAAGTGACTTAGACTTTTGTTCCTGTTTTGACAGACTGGTTAGGTCTTTGTTTCTTTTTTTTGGCAGATAATGTTGCCTAGGTGCTGGGTTTCAAGGACTGATTGGTGTTTCTGTCTTAGTGTCAGTTGTGTTACAGTATGGAAGCCTATTAAAGGCAAATCCAATCAGGATAGGTCAATAGAACAAACATGGTAAAAGAAGGTCTATTGTGTGCAGTGATAGGACCTACCATGCCTGCTACAAGATCCCTGAGTCCATTGTAAATGATCAGAAATGGGGGCCCAGAGGAGGTGGACTGCTTTCCCAGGATCTGAACGCAGTAACAGCCTGCCTATAGTAACCACAAACTTGTACTAAATAAATGTTCTCCCTATGCCCTTTAAAATAATGTCAGGCATCTGATTTGTATCATAAACTGTTTCAAGTTTTTTTTTGTTTTTTTGTTTTTGTTTTTGTTTTTGTTTTTTTTTTGTGATATACACTATTTAGTTTCTTCCAGCAATGAGATGAATGCTATGTTTCTGCTTTACAAATGAGAAAAGTGAAGACAGGCAGAAGCTAATCACAAACTTACTATGAAAGCTAGAGATTTCAATCTAGTTTTCTTCTAGCATCTGCAGTCTTAACCTGTGTGCTGTGTCATGTATCTATCACCACTTGTCCTCTCAGTGTCCTTATTTAATGAACTTTCCTGGAACTTGATTTTAACACAGAAAGAAATTAACTGTAGGAAGACAAGGCTTAATATCAAGTAATAAATAAATAAGCAAGAAGTGAGTGGAGCTCTCTCTCTTTTTCTTCTCTCTCCTCTCTCCCCCCTCTGTCTCTCTTTCTCCTCTTCTCTGCCCCCTCCCCTTACCTGCTCAATAAACTTCTTCCACATGGGGGGGGGGAAGAAGTGAGTGGAAGCCTGTCGCTGTTTGTATTATGCTAATTAAGTCCCCCCCAAAAAACACAAAAACAAACAAACAAAAAAAACCCTGTTTGCTGAGTCCCTCAGGTAAGACTGAGGGACCACGCCCCCACTTGATTTTGATTGGTAAATAAAGTTGCTGGCAACCAATGACTGGGCAGGGAGACAGAGGTGGGACTTTTAAGATTCCCAGGCAAGGAATAAGGAAGGAGGAAGAGAAGGAAGGAGAGGCATGCTCCATGCCAGGAGAAAGTGAAGGAAAAAGAAGAAGCTGTGCTCAAGAAGGTGTGGAATAGAGAGTAGCCCAGCCACTGAACTTTTTAAGTCATATCAAACTATGAAGCTCTCTCTCTCTCTCTCTCTCTCTCTCTCTGTGTGTGTGTGTGTGTGTGTGTGTGTGTATGTGTGTGTGTGTGTGTGTATGTGTATGTGTGTGTGTGTGTGTGTGTGTGTGTGTGTGCCTGCTCGCTCGCTCTCTAGGGCCATATTGAGTAGCATTAATTGGGTACTGCCACAGAAGCCTAGCATCCATATATAACAATACTGTCAAACACATGAATGAATTTGTGGCAAAATAGGAGAAGTTACAAAACTGATAATGATAATATGCAAGAAAGGAGAGTGATGCTGTGGTGGTTTGAATATGCTTAGCCCACGGAATGGCTCTATTAGGAGGTGTGGCCTTGTTGGAGTAGGTTTGTTTTTGTTGGAGGAAGTATGTCATTGTGGGGTTGAGCTTTGAGACCCTAGGTGCTTGGAAGAGAGTCTTGTCCTGCCTACATCAAGATGTAGCTCCCTTTCCAGCACCATGTCTGCCTGTATGTTGCCATGCTTCCCACCCACACAATGATAATGCACTAAACCTCTGAAACTGTAAGCCAGCCCCAGTTAAATGTTGTTCTTTAGAAGAGTTGGAAGAGTTGCCATGGTCATTATGTCTCTTCACAGCAATAAAACTCCAACTAAGACAGATCATAAGGGTTATGTGCTTTGTGTCCTTATAAGATTCAAGTAGGCATATTTATACTGAATCTGTATCTTCCAAGTGGATGTTAATATTTAAGCATAATCTAAAGGAGATGTAAACTAAACTTTAAAATATGGAGTATAGTATATATGTATACAAATTTGCATGCAATAACAACTAATAAAAAGAGGCCATAAATTTAGTAGATGATATATAGGGTAGTTTGGAGAAAGGAAAGGGAAGGGAAAAATGTAATTACACTAAAACTTCAAAAATAAAATTTAAAAAGAAAAAAATTCTTAAAAAATACTGGAAGAAATAGATAATGAATGGAAAAATATGTGCTCATTCAAAAGCAGGCAGAATAGAATTAAAAGCTAGAAAAATTACAGCGTTGTATAAGATGCCACAAAAAATTAAAAACAAGATATCTACAAATTTCAACATTTATTATAATAAGAAGAATTTTGGTTATTTGCCTACTCCCTGTATGAATATAGTCTTGAGAAAAGCTAAGGTACTTGTAAAATGTAAAATATGCAAATGCTATACAATGAAAAATTAATAGCAGAATTTAGATGAGAAAGTGATTGCCTTAGATGGTCCCCTCTTGTAGCTATGATAATATAATCTGAGGAAAGAGGCTTAAAGGAGAAAGAGTTTGTTTATATCATAGTCCCGAGTTACAGTCTATCATGGCAGGGATTTTAGGAATTTTAGACTGCTCATGTTATGTCCTCAACCAAGATCAGAGAGAAATAAGTTAAGCATGCTAGCGCTTGCTCTTTCTACTTTATACAACTGAGGATCCCTGCCCATAAAAAAACAAAAAAACAAAACAAAAAAAAAAAAAAACAACAACAACAAAAAAAACGTTTATCCCCAATTGACATATGTCTTCCATATCAGTACATAATCACTGCAGTCCCTTATAGACATCACTAGAGGCTAACCTTAATCCAAATAACTTCTTATTGTGCCAAATGTCTGCCTCCTATGTGTCAAGTTGGCAGTTGATGCTAATCATCACAATAGTTATTAGGAATTTGAAGAAAAGGTCTTTGTAGGGACAAAAAAAAGTCACTATAAAGACACTGTACTAAATTTATCAAAGAGCATCCTTAAAACAGAATTGAAAGTAAAAAGTTACAAAGACATTAATACATCAAATATTTTGTTCTCTTCTTAGTGATCCATAGAGGAATCAACACTAAAGTAATGAACTTGCATATATTTGGATAGCACAATATCAAACTCCATCTAGTATATACATAAGGAACTTTAAACCTGAAAGTTATTGGTATTGCAAACTTTATATGCCCCAATACAGGGGAACACCAGGGCCAAGAAGTACGAGTGGGTGGGCAGGGGAACAGGGCGGGAGGGGGGTATAGGGAACTTTTGGGATAGTATTTGAAATGTAAATTAAGAAAATATCTAATAAAAAAGTACATGTTATTATCAAGAACAAAGGAAATATCCATTCCAAAGAGGCAGATATGAAGTCATAAAATCTGTGTGAGTAACAGGAAGGTGATGTTACTTTTTAAAAATCTATTGACTTATATTAAACTAAGAGGCAACATCTGGTATAGAGTGGGTTATGCAATAATACTATATATTAAAGGATAGCAACATTATTCTAGAAAGGAATGTGATGCTACGATCCAGAGTGAAACTTGGAATTATCCAGGTGGAACAGTAAAATGCTAAATGAAGAATAGAAGGAAGTAATATCTTCTCAGCTCTCCAACTGCTCGGGTGTTCTTTGTAGAGGGTTTACATTACTATCACCCTATGGCTTCCAAACACCTGTTAGTGTGAGGCTTGGGAGGCAGATTCATTAGGGAAAAGTATAAAATCTGGGGAGCATTCTATTCTCTGACATGCTATTGAACTGGGAGTTTTCTGTACTATTCCTAAAACTTTAGTTACACTCAGCAATTCCATGAAAATTGATAACTCTCTACTTCACTGTCTATCCCTGCCAAAGGAAATGCTCTACTTGTGAAAATATTTGCAAAGAACTCCAGGCTAACATATTTCAATTTCTCCTTGAAATAGGATGGTAATTACCTTGCTTTCTGAGCCACTGGCTGTAAAAGGAAATCAATGTAGATTATATTTGGGGCTAGTAAGAACTTACTCCTACAGTAATTTCAAGTATATTGCTTTTTATTTATTCAATATGTTTTTTTTTTCAGCCCATGGAGCATTGCACTGCCATAATCGGGTCACCAAAAGTCATCAGAAGAATTATTTAAGAGAGAACACAATAGTCTGTAGAAATTTCATTCTAAGAAATTTCCAGTTTCAATCATACTTTTAAAACATTCAAAGCTTTCACATTTATACCTAAATTTAATAATGTAGCTTTCAAAACATGATGTGTGAAGTTTAAGAACACACACACACACACACACACACACACACACACACACACACATACACACACACACACAAAGGTTTGAAGTCTCACTCTAGAATGGAAGAAGTGGTTAAGTATAAAAAAAGCAAAGCAGTTATTAAGGATAACCGACAATTGAGCCAAGAGGTTCTGCAATTCTGGATTTCTTCACATTACATTTCACATTTGAAGAACTGAAAAGATATCTAAATCAAAAATCCCCTCACACTCAGCAAAGTGTAATTGTAAATTATCAAGGTAAATCAGCTAATTTGTCCCCAAGTGAAACAAGGTAAGCATTCCATCATTCTGTTATCTAGGTAAATATTTTTCTACCAGTGTTCTTTAGTGTGTTAACTTCTACCATTTTAGATTTTTTGAGAAGAGAATCAAGCCTTCAAATTAGCATAGGACACTCAAGCAATCCAAGTCTAATCAGTTTTCCCTGTGCACATTTGTAAAATAAATCCTTGTGCCACTAAGAATCAACTGATGCCCTCCTGGGGAAAACCCCTCACCCAGATATTAGCTCAATATTCTGAAGGTGCATTTCCTCTATATTTCCTCTATGGGTACCTTTTTTTCCCTTACTTTTTGGCAGGCCAAGTTTGTTTCTGACAAATAGAGCCAGTAGGATATGGATAATTTAACTTTTATAGCCCCAAATACCTAATGGAAATAACTTTGAAAAGGAAAGACTTATTTTAACTCATGGACTTTTATAGCCTTGTGCTTTACCTGAACATTATGGTAGTGAAAGCACATGGAAGAGAACAATTTTTAACTCATAAAAATCAGGAACTAGACTAAGAAAGGAGGCATGGGCAGATACAGCTTTATATGACCTCTTAAGGGTCCAGCTAGGTCCCATCTCCCCAAGTTTCCATCACTTTACAATATAGTCACCAACTATGACACAGGATTCAGAAGCTTATAAACATTTCATAATACAAAATTAATTCTCTCTCAGAAATTCTGTAAATATTTGTAGCATTATACAATATTCAAGCCTAGGGTCTCAAACAGAAAATTATATATTGCTAAGAAATGAGAGCATAAATCAACATTTCTATTCTAAAATGGAAGAATGGAGGCTTAGAAAGGAAAAATGGGATCAAAGAAACACCAAAACTCAGCAAAGCATACGCTGAGTACTTAGCTCTATGTCTGACAACAAGGACATATGGCAGCATAATATAAGTTCATGCTTGAGCAGCCGCAGTATTACACCCGTGCCATTTCAAACCCACACAGATGCTCTCTTGAGCTGGTTGATCTGATTGTCTCTGGCTTTTTTCTTTCTTTCTTTCTTCTTAGGATTTCTTAGCTTCTCCAGAATCTTGAGGTCTCCATCACAGTTTAGATCACCCACCTTCAAAGCTTCACAGATTGCTTGCTTTGGGCATGCAATAAGGATTATGACTCTGCCACGGATTGCACAGCCCCCAATGTTTTCCTTTAAAATCTGGATGGGAGCACCAATGATCCTGTCATTGTATTTTATGTATCTGAAAACCTTGAATCACAGAGATGATGCCCAAGCTTGTTGCCTACCTTCTCTGTAGCTGGGTCCTCTTAGACCATGTCTGCATTAGCTTCTGTATGCCTCGGAGGCTTGACATGGCAAAACCTCCGGAGAACTAACTTGCTGTAGATGGCTTGTAGGATGAAAGTATCTGAATGATGCTGCTCTTCACAAGGGAAAGCACTGTCAGTGAACTAACTTTTCTATACACTTAAGCTTATGGTGTGTGATACCTGATACACTCCCGAGGTAAGTTCAAGGCATCTTCTTTCAGTTGGTATTAACTTAGGCCTAACTAAAATTTGTGATGCTCTAATTGCATTTTGGAGGACACTCTGGCTTTGTGAGTTCCCCTAGAATCACCTATTAACTCTTTATTTACCAATGTAAGATTTCTCTAACCTACTTCATGAAATTGCTCAAATTCCTTCTACTAGCCAGTTTCAGAGTCTTAAGAACCATGTAGTGAGGCTTATCCACTGTGGTGATCCAACTTTATGATTCTGAATTTCTTTGCTAGGTGTAGTTTTTAGCTGCCAGGGCCCAATGCCTGGGAGAAACAACTTATAGGAGAAAAGATGCCTTCTGGACCATGGCTTAGTTTATGCAACTTTACCCTACTTGCTTAAGATAGAACATCATGATGGTGGGAGCATGTGGAAAAGGTGATTATTCCTCTCCTGATAGACAAGAAGCAAAAAAAGAGAGGAAAGGAGCAAAAACCTGGGATAACCTTTAAGATAAAGCCCTAGCAACCTTTCTCTATCTGAATCCGCTTTCCAAAATTTCCAGCCCTCCAAAACTACTGATATCAACAAGGTATCATTAATGGAACACATGGACTTACAGGGAAGAGTTCAACTTCAAATGATAACATATAAGTATATATAGATATGTATGTAGAAAGGAAGAGAGAAATGAAAGACACAAAAACACCCCCACACACACACACACAGAGAGAGAGAGAGAGAGAGAGAGAGAGAGAGAGAGAGAGAGAGAGAGAGAGAAAATAATGTGGGTGGGTATACATGTTATGTGATTCAAGGTAAAATATCTTATTACAGAACTATGAAAGCTGAATACATCATTTGATCTGAGTCTTGATAATCAGGAGCTTATGCCTGGAGGTCAAGAAAAGATAGATGTAGCCGGGCTTGGTGGCGCACGCCTTTAATCCCAGCACTTGGGAGGCAGAGGCAGGTGGATTTCTGAGTTCGAGGCCAGCCTGGTCTACAAAGTGAGTTCCAGGGCAGCCAGGGCTACACAGAGAAACCCTGTCTCGAAAAACCAAAAACCAAAACCCAAAAACCAAAAAAAAAAAAAAAAAAAAAAAAAACAAGAAAAGATAGATGTCTCATCTAAAGAGAGTAAAAGTCCATGTCTCTTATATTTTTGGACTAGCCCTCAACCTCAATGATGGATCATCATAACACAGTACACTGAATGAAATGCTAATGTCTTCCATGAACATTATCATAGATACTCATATAATGTTTTACTAGTCATCAGTAATTTTAACCCAGTCAACTAAGTATATAATGTTCACCAACATGATGTACATTGAAACATGGGTTTCAATATTTTTTGATTATTGCTTTGGGCATCTTAGGTTCAATTCCAAGAAATTCGGGGAAGGCTTTCCTTCTAAAGCAAGATAGTATTGAGAATTCAGTAGGCAATGTTAGTCCCATAATCTAGAAAGTATAAACACTTTGGTTGTTTTGGGTGTGGGCATATGTAGGGATCGTTGATCAGAGTCATATCAAATATTTCACATGGTTACAGAAGAACTATATGGTAGATATGGTTGGAACAGCAATGACATTACATGTAGACATCAATACATGACAGACAATATACACCAACCATAAACATGTCCACTGCATATGCTGTGTAGAGGATGAGTTGGGCAGAGTAGGCCATATTTCCAGAAACATAACATAATCTTTCTTCTGAGATTTAGTCTGTAAGCAATCTCTGCCAACAAAGAATCCAAGTTGTATCCTGGACACAGTTCTCCCCTTTAAAGTATATTGATATGTCTCAAAGGTTCTCACGACTATGCCTTGCCCACTTCCACTTTATCCCAGAAGGAAAATAATCAAAGAAAGATGGGAGACTCAAACTAGTTCATCTTATATAGGCTAGCACACACAAATGAATCAATGTAAGTAAATACTTAAAGACATAGGGCTCAGACAAGGAGAAAATATGTGACTAGGCCGTGTCAGAAGGGAATTTGGCTGATGGTAAAACAATATCAGTATAAATGTTAACTCCTCTCTGTGTAATACCTGCTGAGGGGCTTGGAGTTGCCAGGTTAAAATACAAGCTCCTCAGAACCATGAAAAAAAAAAGGAAAACCACTTATTCTTTCTGATGCAGCGCAAAGTGTCAAGTACATATTATACAGTTGATAGACACTTAATAAGTTAAATAGAGGCCATCACTGTCATATTAATTACACAGTGAAGAGGTGAAGACTGGTATGTGCCATCTTGAGTGATGTCAGGGGAACGGAGCACAGTAGAGACAGCAGAGCAGCCTGATTAATTCATTCCTTCTCTGCATCATGGGAGGGCTCTCAGTTACACCTGCCTGACTTCCTTGTCAATTCTGCATTGTTAAGGCTGCGGTTGTATGCAAGATTTGTACAGACTAGGTATATATCAATCCAGCCTATTTTTCTCTTTGATTCTTTGCACCAAACGATCCTAGCCACAAACAACGCAGGAGTTAAAAATGCATGTGCATCTTCAGTGTGAACTTGTAAGGTCAATAAAGGAATAACGAAAGTGATTTACAGTGTCTCTGAGTTCTAGAAGGAGCAACCATGCTATAATGTCAGGTAAGGCAGAAACCCAAATAGGACAGATACCTCATCTGCTTCAGTCACTATTCTTTAACATGCCAGATTGGATAAAGTTTTTTACAAACCAAGTTCCATGGGAGGTTTTTGAATCTACATGTTAAAAATTAAATAAATGTTCAATGTTCCATTGGATAATTAAGTGGTAGATTAATACACAAATAACAATCTTTTCCTGTCACAATACTATACACAAAAGGGAAAAATATTTGCCAAACATAACTATTTGGCATGTGTGAGCTCCAAGTTATATCTTCCATGTGAGTTTTGTATCTTTTAACACTTTAACAGTTTATACCTCAGAATGTATCCTAAGTGATTAGAAACACTAGTAAAGACAAACAAATATACTTAAGTAATTTATCACCTTAAAAAAAATCTGTTTCCAGCCATTGGATCCCTTCCCACTACCTAAACTGCCTGGTTGGGCCTCAGGAGGAGAGGGTGTGCCACGTCCTGTTGGGACTAGATGATACAGGGTGGGGTAAAATCCAAGGTGAGATCACGATATCTAAGGAGAAGTGAGAGGCAGTTAGGGAAGCGGCTTGTAAGGGTGGGACTGGAAAGAGGAGGGAGAAGAGCTCTGATCTGGATGTAAAGTGGTAGTGGTTTGAATATGCTTGGCCCATGGAGTGACACTATTAAGAAGTGCAGCCTTATTAGAGTAGGTGTGAACTTGTGGGAGGAAGGCTGTCACTGTGGGTATGGCCTTGAGACCCTCTTCCTAGCTGCATGGAAGAGAGTCTTCTCCTGCCTGCCTTCAGATCGAGATGTAAAACTCCAGCACCATGTCTGTTGGGATAATGCCATGCTTTCTGCCATGATGATAATGGACTGAACCTCTGAAACTATAAACCAGCGCCAATTAAATGTTGTCTCTTATAAGAGTTGCCTTGGTCAGGATGTTTCTTCTCAGCAATGAAAACCTTAACTAAGACAAAAGTGAGTTAAAAAAATATGTTATGGGAAAAAGAAACATCTCTAAATGAAAATGAAAGGATACAAGGCCTCCATGACCATAGTAGAACACGTTCCCCTGTGTCATGGTGGGAAATCTTTTGGGTTTATGCCCAAGAGTGCTATAGCTGGATCTTCAGGTAGCTCTATTTCCAATTTTCTGAAGAATCTCCAGATTGATTTCCAGAGTGGTTATACCAGTTTGAAGCTGGAAACAACACAGTTGTTCCACAACAGAAGAATGGAGACAGAAACGTGGTTCATTTACACAACAGAATACTACTCAGCTATTAAGAACAAGGACATCCAGAGTTTTGCAGGCAAATGGATGGAACTAAAAAATATCATCCTGAGTGAGGTAACTCAGATACAAAAGGACATGCATGGTGTGTACTCACTAATAAGTGCATATTAGCCACACACACACACACACACACACAAAGTACAGGATACATTTCACAGAACTCAAAAAGGTTAACAAGCTGAAGGGCGCAAGTGAGGATGCTTCAATCCCACTTGGAAGGGAGAAGAAAGCAATCACAGGAGGGGGGAAGGAGGGTCCGGGTGTGAAATGGGACAGGGAGGGAAAGAAGGGAACATGATCAGGTATGGGGGGGGATGATTGAAGCCCTGAGGGCCAACAAAAAGAATGGGAAAAGGCAGCCTCTGGAGGTAGGAGCTTGGGGGAACCCTCCAGAATGTACCAAAGACCTGAGAGGTGAGAGACTCTCAGGACCCCGGGGGGGGGGGGGAGACCTTAGATGAAATGCCCTACAGTAGAGAGAGGGAACTTGCAGAACCCACCTCCAGCAGAAAGACAGGGCATTGAGTGAGGGATGAGGTTGCCATCCCACAGTCAAAAACTCTGACCCATAATCGTTCCTGTCTTACACCCAACCAATGGACAGAAGCTGCTGACCCCTGTGGTTGAATTAAGGAAAAGCTCGAAGAAGCTGAGGAGAAGGGTGACCCTGTAGGAAGACCAGAAGTCTCAAATAATCTGGACCCCTGAGATTTCTCAGACACTGGACTACCAACCAGGCAGCATGCACCAGTTCATATGAGGCCTCCACTACACATACAACAGAGGAATGCCTGGTCTGGGTTCAGTCAGAGAAGATGTTCTAACCCTCAAGAGTCTGGAGGCCCCAGAGAGTGGAGAGGTCTGGTCAGGTGTAGGGGGACATCCTTGTGGAAATGGGATATGTATGTGGGATGTGGAGCAGTCAGGGTGGACTGGGAGGGGGAAAAATCTGTAGTGTAAAAGAAAAGATTAAATAAAAATTTAAAAAGGAAAATGGGTACCATGTCACTTAACATGTTTGCTATAGTTCCCTCATTCATTCCATATTTGAATAAAGTCAAAAGTTTTTTTTTTCAAAATTTCTTTTTTTTTAGATATTTTCTTTATTTACATTTCAAATGTTATCCCCCTTTCCTAGTTTCCCCTCCGAAAATCCCTATCGCCTCCCCCCTCCTCCTGCTCCCCAACCCACCCTCTCCTGCTTCCTGGCCCAGGCATTCCCCTGTACTGGGGCATAGAACCAGAAGGTTTTTAATATGCTGTCAAAATATAATTTTCCCTGAAACACTTTTGGTTTATCTCAATGGAGACTTTCCACTCATGATTCACTGAAGTGCTGTTCTCAGTTCCCTCGCTATAAAGTTTTAGAGGTTGTATACATGGAAGCATAGCTAGATGCAGAGGATGCAGAGGCTTTTAGGAGACAGAGGCAGGCAGCCATGTGAGAGGCCCTGGGCATGCCCTTCACAGCATGAGTCCCCTCAAAGGGCCTCTGCTTCCTGCTCTCTGCAGTGCAATGGGTTCCTTCTATAGGTGGTTAGGGAACTAGTCAGTTGTTTCTAAGTAAAACTCCATTAAGTTAATGGAGAGGTAACTATGCAGACAGAACCTAGGCACAGTGGGCACATCCCTGCAATTTGAACGTGTGTGAGCTAGAAGCAGTTGATTAATTGCTTGATTGTATCAGTTCTAGGCTATCCTGGAGGACACACAATACACACACACACACACACACACACACACACATGCACACACAAAGACACAGAGAGTCAGAGAGAGACACAGAAAGACAGAAACAGACACAGATACAAACAAAGGGAGAGAGATGCAAAGACAGAGAGAGACAGGGACAGATAATAAAAGATTCATTAAGAGAAGTGAAAAAAGTAAACTGAGACAAATAGTTTTACACTGATAACTACAGACACAGACATCTATTGCAGTGTGATGAACTGTATGTGTTAATGGTGGCCTTCAAGGGAAAATTTTTCAGAGATTTGCTTGGGGTTTTGTTGGAATAAAAAGATCAACATTTTCACCAGTGTGAGAATTACAGTGTGGAAATTCCACTGGAGGAGAGTTAAGATGAGCTGTGTTTGAGGTTAGGATGAAGAGGAGGAGGGAACTGGCTAGAAGACAGATCTGAGATTAGCAGAGTCTGCAGCTTATCTGCATAATTTGGATATTAGCCGTGTAGACACTGGACAAAATACTAGACAGTCAATGTCTAAACAATGGCTTTTTAATTCATAGTAGATAAGTGATTACTAAAACAACCTCATCACCACCAGTAGCATTATAAACCCAATGGCACACTTCTTTTTCTTTAGTTTATCATCGTCGTCATCATCATCACCATCACCATCTTCATCATATCATCATATTGCCATCATTATCATCGATGTGTGTTTGTGTGTGTCTGTGTGTGTGTGTGTGTGTGTGTGTGTGTGTGAGAGAGAGAGAGAGAGAGAGAGAGAGAGGTGGGAGTACGTGACACATGCACATAGAGATCTGAGTGCTGCTATATACCTGTGGGGATCAGAAGAACACTGTCAGCAGTCAGTCAATGTTGTTTCTCTCCTGCATTTTTGAGAAAGGGTTTCTTTTGTTGTTTCTGCCATACTGCTCCTGGATTCTATGTTTCCAGACAATTCTCCTGTCTGTGCCCATGTCAGCACAGAAGTGCTGGGATTATAAATGGTTCTGGCAGTGGAACTCAGGTTGTCAGCCTTAGCATAGCAACTGTTTTTATCCCATGAGCCATCTCTCTCCCCTCAAAGGAAGATTATTTAGCTCACTGTTTTAGAAGTTATAGGGCAAAGGGCTGACTTCAGCTCAGCTCTGACTGTAGTTTCAGATAACATCACAGATTGGTGGGGGGGGATCACTCTTTAAAAAAATGATTATTTTATTTATTTACTTTTTAACTTTTCTCTTCTCTTCTCTTCTCTTCTCTTCTCTTCTCTTCTCTTCTCTTCTCTTCTCTTCTCTTCTCTTCTCTTCTCTTCTCTTGGGTATTTACACTAAAAATGTTATCCCCTTTCCCAGTTTCCCTGCATGGAAACCTCCTATCCTATCCTCTCTCCCCCTCCTTCTATGAGGGTGCTCCCCCACCCACCCACTCCTGCCTCTCCAACCTGGCATTTCCCTACACTGGGGCATCAAGCCTTCTCAGGACCAAGGGCCTCTCTTCCCATTGATAGCCAACAAGGCCACCCTCGGCTACATATGAGGCTGGAGCCATAGTTCCCTCCATGTGTACTCTTTGGTTGGTTGTTTATTCCCTGGGAGCTCTGGGAAGTCTGGTTGATATTGTTGTTCTTCCTATGGGGTTGCAAATCCCTTCAGCTCCTTCAGTCCTTTCTCTAGCTCCTCTATTGGGGACCCCATGCTCAATCTAATAGTTGGCTGCATCTGTCTCTGTATTTTTCAGGCTCTGGCAGAGCCTCTCAGGAGACAGCTGTATCAGGCTCCTGTCAGCAAGCACTTGCTGGCATCCACAAGAGTGCCCAGGTTTGGTGACTGTATATGGGATGGATCCCCAGGTGGGGAAGTCTCTGGATGGTTGTTCCTTCAGTCTCTTCTCCACACTTTGTCTCCATATTTTCTCCCATGATTATTTTGTTCCCCCTTCTAAAAAAGACTGACACATCCACACTTTGGTCTTCCTTCTTCTTGAGCTTCATGTGGGCGGTGAATTGTATCTTGGGTATTCTTAGCTTTTGGGCTAATATCCACTTATCAGTGATTGCATACCATGCATGTTTTTGTGTATGTGTTTGTGTGTGTGTGTGTGTGTGTGTGTGTGTGTGTGTGTGTGTGAGATTGAATTACCTCACTCAGAATATTTTCTAGTTTCATCCATTTGCCTAAGAATTTCATGAAGTAATTGCTTTTAATAGCTGAGTAGTACTCCATTGTGTAAATGTGCCACATCTTCTGTATCCATTCCTCTGTTGAAGGACATCTGGGTTCTTTCCAGCTTATGGCTATTATAAATAAGGTCACTATGAACATAGTGGAGCATGTGGATCACTCTTCTATTTTGGAGTGAGGGAGATCTGAAGTATACCTTGATGATTTGCGAGTAACAAAGATGGATCTGCACCTTCTTCTTGGCACAGTGCTGACTACACTTCTTGACTACAGTGCAAACTACTTAATGTTATTCCCTGTTAATGAGGAGAAACATTTCCCCACCACACAAAAGGATGCCCCTCCATGCCCAAAGATATCAACATCTAATTAAGGAATCATTTGAGCCATGGAGTTGTTTAATGTAATGTTTATTCTCATAACAGGCCTGTCATTTCCCATATAATACAGACATGTCATATTGAAAAGGACAACATTTAACAGGATCATGAAATGAAGAGGTAATCTTTATCTATGTCACTTCTGCCCATCTCTGATGTGGGTTGGCAGTCAAGCATAGCACATTTCCAGCTACTGCTAGGCATGATGAAGAACACAATGTAAGAAGGCCTGAGGGGAGATGATGCCAGCTTCCTCTGCTGTGACCCTCAGAGAATGCTTTCTTTTCTGGCAGTATCTGCACTTGGGGAGCTGGGTAGAAACACAGAACTATAGAACTTATCCCAGCAATTGGATCAGAATCTTAATTCCAACAGGCTTGCTGTGTCCTAGGACTGCATAGTCTGGCTTAAGATTCATAGCTCTGTGTTAGGTTTAGATTCCAGGTACAGCCAGATAATGAGAAAATGTTTATGCTTGCTAACTAATTAATGTTTTGAAAGAGAAATTTTAGAAACTTTTGCAAGGTTTTTATTTAAAGAATTAGAAGCCTTCCCCTACACTTTTTGTCTGTTTTTAATACTTTTTGTTTTTGAAATTATAAGAGAATTACATCAGTGCCTCCTTCGCTCTCCTCCCTCCAAGCCATCCCGTATACCCTTCCTTGTTCTCTTTCAAATTCCTTTGTCCCACAATTTTAAGATGGTAGAAGGCCTAGAAATCACAACATTTTACTGACTGTTCACTCTTAACAAGGAAAACCTGCATTCACACCAATATCTTCAGAGTCTAAGTTCATTGTGCTTATTAAAATTTGGGGGATATAAGGTATAGCTCTGGCTTACTTATTACTTGCTGGCTGACCTAAGAGATGCCATTTTGCCTTTTCTCATCTTTACTTTTTCTATTTGCATAACAGAAAAGGCTGGTCTGTTTTGCATTGACCTCCCAAAAATAACTCTCTCCATCTTGTCATACTTGGATATTCCCATGCATGTTTTTAAGGGAGTGGTGGTAACTATACCAGTCCCTGGCATCAACTTCTATCTTAGTCACTTTTCTATTGCTATGAAAAGACAACATGACCAAGTCAATACTTAGAAGAGAAAGCATTTAATTTGTGGCTTATAGTTTCAGAGAATTAGTCCATGATCATTATATCAGGATGCAGACAGGCATGGCAATAGAGCAGGAGCTGAGAGCTTTACATCCTGATCTGTGGACAGCAGGCAGACAGAGAGGTAAGGAAGACTGGGCCTGGCATAGACTTTTGAAGCCTCAAAGCTAGTCCCCAGAGTCCACCTCCTTCCAGGCATTGCCTACTGCACCAAGCCACACCTCTCTATGCTTCCCAACAGTCCTACTAACAAAGAAGGAAGAATTCTAACATGTGAGGATGATTCTCATTCAAACTTCCCTTGGTGATGTATGCATAAAGTAAGGAGATTATAGTGTGTTTTAACTTGGGGCAGATAATACAAATGTAAATTAAATTTGCCTTAATACCTGCTTCCAATTAGCATGACCCACACACTTACTTAATTATTTCAATCATTGTTTTTACCATCCATTAGTTCATGGTTTTTACTTGGCTGTCAAAGTAATTGCAGCTGCTTTCTTTGCCTAACAGAAGGGCATAATACTTTGGATTCAGGCAGATGCTGTCTGGAAATTTGTCTGTTTTTCCTTCCCTGAATACAGTCAAATTTTAATAGCCTTGAATCAGCCTCCTTATAAGAATCATAATGAAAACTTACATTTTATAGTGCTTTATACTTTCCAAAGCACTTTCAAGGGAATTATATGCATGATTATCTCATTGATCCTCTGTGGCAGGTAGGGAAAAGGGGAAGACAATTTGCATCAAATCCAAGATTCGCCTCTCTGATTGAGCAATTGATGCCCCATTTTTACCTTGTAGGGAGCAGAGATTTAGAGTCAAATATGGCTGTTATTTATTGCAGATCTTCTGAGCTTCTGTCCAGACAATATCGCATTTGCTCTTTTCTATCAAGCTTGGAAGGAGTCATCTCTTTTTCTATTTTCCAGGTGAAAAGGTAAGGAAAAGAATCACAAAGGATCACATAAGTGAAATTCATTGGGCAAGGTGACTGGATCAGAAACATGTTACTGAAGAATCAGATCTCAGGATCTTGAGTCCAAAGCAGTATCTTCTCCCTTTGGAAACATGCATGATATGTATGTTTATGCATAATTTGTATGTTTCTGAGCTTACATGGATATAGGCAGAAGAGTGTGGGGCCAGTGGAGGTTATGGTCTCACAATCCCTCTGTTGTCTGATTGTTGAAACTAGAGTAACTGCATCATTAATAGATCTCCTTAGAGCAATGCTTTTGTGGGCATTTTTATTTACATTATTTGTCAAGATAACATTGAATATTCTAACTCTTTAAACCTGCTCTAGTAACACAGTCAAAGAAAACAACTCAGAAGTAGTAAGGACTTCACTGAATCCTGAGAAGTGAACATTATTTTGCCAAAAATAGAGCAGAAGGACGGAATGATAGACAAGAGAAAAGAGGAGCTAAGGCCTAGTAGCTTAAACCATAGTTTGTTCTACATGCTTGGGTAGAATCTGTCCAGGAATGCAGAGATCAAGTTGTAATGGATTTTGTGTATGTATTTAATTCTTTGTTCCAATATGGTATAATTAAAAGATTTTAAGCAAGAGATAAGAACAGTAGGTTTTTTTTTGTTTGTTTGTTTTTTTTTTTTTTTGCTTGTTTTTGTTTTATTATTTGGGTATAAGAATTTTGGTATAAGACAAGGAGATAAAAGTACCATGATGTTCAGGGTTTTCATCAGTACAGTCGAATTTGCTTATAAATATAATGATGACACTCATTTATGTATTGAAAGACCCCCAACAAGAGGACTCCCCCATGTTCTGACTCAGGAGAGGCGACACCCCAAATCACTCACTAGGAACGGACTTGATACAAACGGAGCGGTCCAAGGCACACAGTGTACACCACGCAGGGTTGTAGGACCGTGGACCCCAAGTGGCTGGATAACGGGGTATTTAAAAGAAGAAACCACAACTCAAGGGGTAGGGAAGGCATTGTTGGAAAATACCAGAAATACCAGTTAATAGTCATGAGGGAGTACAAAGTCATAAGAGTCACAAAGAATACCTGGGAAGAAACCACAACTCAAGGGGTGGGGAGGACATTGTTGGAAAATACCAAAAATACAAAGAAGAAAGTAGCACATTTGCATAGAGGGTTCCAGCAGTGGGTGGGTCAGGGTGACTTTCTTTGAATGAACACTCCATGAACCCAGGAAGCAGATGGGTGGAGGAATGTTGCTATCTGTTAACATGAACCCAGGAGCATTGAGTCACAAAGGTCACATATGCTTTTTTCAGTATTAAGCAATGCCTTAAAGTTCACTTCACATGAGCATACCACAACATGTATAGTATTGGACAAAGATTGGTTAGCTTTCTAAAACAGGTTCAATGATAAAAGGGCAAACTTTCTCCAGCATTCTAGCCTGCTAAGTTTCTCAAAGCCTCAGAAACCTAAGAAATGATACCTGCAAGAAAGCAGATCCCAATTTTATAAATTTTATAAATTTTCATTGTATAAACTTTCATTGTATAAATTTTCATTGTATAAACTGTCTTTCTCTTATAGAGACCAATAGAAACTCAGCACCCCAAGGACATTACTTTAGAAAAGTAAAAACAATAGTTAGATAGTTACAGAAGAGGGTTTGAAACAGGATGTCTACTACTAGCTATGACAAGTATCAAATGCACCTTCTGGTTCTTATGGTGGTGCATAAAATGGTCTGCTAAAGAGAGAGCTCAGGAAGGGGTTCTAGATGAAATTTCATCCTTAGTAGGAAGAAAGAACATATATAGGTAACATACAAACTATAAGAGATGGTAGAGCTGACAGGTGGTCTGGGCAGTTCACTTTCTCATCTAAAGCATCCTAGCCCATAGAAGAGTAGTTGAGCAGCCTTTGTCACAGGCATTCCTCCCTCTAGCCATAATCCAGCTCAGCTCCCTCAAATACTCCTTAGTCCTATCAGGAAGATGTGTAGACATTGTAGCTGGCCAGAGATCCTATATGGAGGATACATTCTAACTTTGGGCTCCAACCCCATGAAGAACAATGCTAAGTTTTCTAAAGGCACAGCTCCTTTGTATAGGATCTCCTTCTTACTACCTTGTTTGTGAAAGGGATCAATTTTTCCTTTCTCCACTAAAGACCTAGGTAGAGCAAACCCCTCTTGTTCTGGTTCCCATTGGCTCTTTCCTCTCATGCCATTTTACATCAGGAAATTCAAGATTGACAGTTAATAGTCTTTAGCTTATTTCCTCATAAAAATGAGAGCAGGCATAATTTATTTTGCTCCAGCAATTAATACTTTGTTACTCAGTGACAAATTTAATAATTCAAAATTTTTCCTCCACCTGAGGCGTGTTGACTGTTACAAGGATATATTTCAAGTTATGAAGCAATTTAAATAAAATATGTTCATGTAGTGAATTTTGAACTGTCAAGTTTAGTGGGCTATGTTTTTTAAACAGTGAAGAAAGAAAAAGCAGCTAGAGGAGAAAGCTAAACCTGCTCTTATGTTTTGCCTCTAATTCCAAAAGAATCTGTAAAAATTCATAACCATCATTATCGCCATCATTTCTTCATCTTAATTATTCTTGGAGGAATAATCAAAGAAGTATTAGGGGAGTAAAATATTATATACGTGATAGAATAAATAAAGGGTTGACCTTGAAGTCTCTAATCCTCCAAACTCAAGTACATACTGAAACAAGAAACACTGATTTGAAAATTATATTTTTCCTGACAATGTCACTGTCATGTGTGAACACATGAACTCACATCTCCATGGGTTTTTTTTTTAATTACATTTTTTTATTTTGTGAATTTGAGTGTTTTGCTTGCATGTATGTATGCATATCCTGCGTTTGCCTGGTGCACAGGGAATTGTAATAGGACACCGGTTTCCCTAGAAGGTCAACTAAGTTACCAATGGGGAAGTAAGCTGTCTGTCATGTGGGTTCTGGGAACAGAAGATCAGTCCTCTTCAAGAGCAGCAAGGGTTTTTCACACTGGTTAACCACAAGTGGTAGTTTGAATAAGAATGGGCCCCCTTGAGCTCAGATATTTGCATGCTTAGTTGTCAGCTGAGTGGCACTACCTAAGAAAGATTAGGTGTGCGGCCTTGTTGGAATTTGGAGTTTGCTCTGATGGTTTTAATTCTTGCTTTGGTTTAGTCTTTCTTCACTATGCTCCCTTTTCCCTTTTAAAATGGTAATTGCTATTGCTGTCATGAACTACCATGATCAAAATAGCTGTTGCAGAGGATAATGTGTATTTGAATCACTGTTCAGCATCAAAGGAAGTCAAGACAGCAATTCAGACAGGACAGAAACATGGAGGCATGAGCAGATGCAGAGACTGTGTAGGGATGCTCCACACTAGCTTGCTGTCCATGGCTTGCTCAGTCTGCTTTCTTAAAGACCCCAGTGTTGGACCACACTATTAAGGTTGTAGTCTATCATGTTGGCACAAAATGGAGGACTCCCTTTTCTTTGTGGGGCTTCCTCTTCTCTGCCTGATCTGGGGAGCCCAACCTCCCCACATCGTCTGCCTGATGAATGCTACATAGTCCTCAGAAAAATTAAAGGCTCAACTTCCTGTCTCCCGATAAGAACCTACTCATCAAGCACTAGGGATTCCTGGACCATCCCTCCATGCAAATGATTTATATTGACCCTGAAAACCCCTTCCTTCTCTCCAGAGTTCATATATAGATAAAGTGTTAATGCACTGAGTACCAGCTAAGAGCTCTTTCATTGTAATATTGCCCAAGAGAGCTATAACACTGAAATCCTCAGAGAGTTTTCACCTCTCACACACAATTCAGCACTACCAGTAGGACTGGGCTCCCACCCATTCTCAGCTCTGATTCATCCTCCCAGCCCAGTGTGCATTGACTCCTGGATACCCCAAGGGAGGAAGTGGAACTTGGAAGCACAACCCAGCACCACAAGCCTAGGGACAGCACCACCCCAAATCGGCTGGGTCCTCCCCCTCCCCCATCAGTCACTAATTAGGAAAATGCCTCACAGGCCTGTCTTCTTATGAGGGATTTATTTTTTTAATTGAGGTTCCATCCTCTCAGGTGATTTTGACTTGTGTTGAGTTGCCATAAAACTAACACAGTAATGTATATTCTGTGCCATTGTATGTTGGAAGTAGGTAATCTCCTTTTTTTAATTCTGATTTTACAGGCCATTACAGTTAAGAAATTGCCATAAGCACCAGAAGAGGCTTTGAACTTTGGACCTTTAAATAGTAACTGAAGCTGAGATAGAGTATAAGGTCTTGTGATGTTGGACTACATGAGTTTTTCATTATTATATGGCTCTAAGTCTGTAGGGACCAGGAATGGAATAGGTAATTTGAATAAGAATAACTCCCATAGGGTCATATATTTGAATACTTAAGTCATCAGGAAGTAACACTATTTGAGATGGGTTAAGAGGCCTAGCGTTTTTGGAGTAAGTATGACCTTGTTGGAGGAGATGTTTTACTGGGGTGGGGGGTGGCCTTCAAGGTTTCAAAAGGCCAGGCCAGACCCAGTGTCAGTCGTCTCTGTCTCTGTCTCTATCTCTGTCTCTGTCTCTGTGTGTGTGTCTCCCTCTGTGTCTCTCTCTGTCTCTGTCTCTCTCTGCCTACACATCAGAATGTAGATCTCAGTCACTGTTCCTGTACCTGACATGGCACCATGATCTATACCATGATGAAAATGGATTACAGCTTTAAAACTCTAAGCAATCCCTCAATTAAATGCTTCCTTTTACAAGGGTTGTCTTGATGATGGTGTCTCTTAACAATAATAAATCAGTGACTAAGACAAGGCACGTGTTGGTCTTTCAGAAGACCTGAGTTCAATTCCCATCCATAATACCAGGTTCAGGGGAACCAATGCCCTCTTCTGTTCTTTGTGGGTATTACATGCACAAGGTGCATAAATGTACATGCAGGAAAAATACTGATATACATAAAACAATAAATAAATAAATAAATAAATAAATAAATAAATAAATAAATAAAGCAAATCTTTAAATGATTTTTGTTGAATTGTTTTTAAATGATGATTGTGCACTTATTGGTGAAGAACTAGTTGTTGAATGTTTCTGGGAAATTGTGACACTCAGAACAGCGTCAGACATAACTCAAATGGTTTGTACTACTTTGCTAAGAGAATAGTTTCTAATCAAACATTGAGCTAAGTTAGTCTTTACTAGTTTTTTTTTTCAACCCTTGTTCTTCTGATCAAGAGACCATTGTCACCTTTTACTCTAGAAACCATCCTTAGCATTCACCTCAACTTAATCTCTTCATGCATGGAGGAAAGCAGTTCAGGAGAAAGAAAGTCTTTGTCCTGGAAGATGTCACTGCACAAACCTACTGTTCAGCTCACTTTCCAGCATACCAGAGACACCATATAAGTTGCCATTGGATTCAAAGAGAAGTTTTAAAACTTTTTTATGTTCTAAATAGTTCAAGATTTTTAAATGTAGCTAACTTGGGCTATAAATGTGCACAATGTTTTAATACGTGGAATTAAAAGCAATATATTTGATCAAAACACATTGAGTATATGCATGAAATTCTCAAGCAAATAAGAACCACTAGTGAAAGATTTGGACACATCAACTATGTCTAATTTTCTCACAAACCTTATCACCTAAATGACTGAGGGAATTGAAAGGCATCTTTTTTGATCTCTGATCTACTGGAGTGAAGTCAGGTTGAGGTGAACATTTACCCCGAGGAGAGAACGATGCATTACGTGGTTCAGTTTTATATATCATCTAGGAGAGAAACCATTTGCCTCTGTAATCTATCTATCTATCTATCTATCTATCTATCTATCTATCTATGAACATTACCAATGGAAAGAGCGGGCACCAACTATATTTGAACTGCTGGCCACCATTTGACAAGCTTGCAAACAAGAGTTAATAAGCCTTGAAGTTAGCTTCCTGTGGATATCACATTCTGGTTTATCAACTTATCTCTTAGCTTTTGAAGTATTAAGGGTACTCACTAAGCAGGTGTTGGCATGTTGGACTGAGAGTCAAAATGTGAACAAGTGAGACCTCTAGCATTTTTAAAGAGACTGCTTATTCTGCACCAACAAATGCAGAACTGGGTGTTATTAATAGGAGCTCAGCAAGGGTAGAGAGATGATTCAGAGATGGAGAGCATTGGCTGCTCTTCTAGACGAACTGAATTCAATTTCTAGCAACCACATGGTGGCTCACAACCATCTATAATGTGACCTGATACCCTCCCTCTGCTGGCATGCAGATGTATATGCAGATAGAGCACTCACATGTACTCCTAGACATAAAAATACATAAAGCTTTAAGAAAAATAAAAGTCAAGGGAGGTGGTCACTTATTTGGGAGATGTGTACTACACTATAGTGTATGCTGTAGTGAAAAACACCTGGTAGAAATCTCTATCAAGAGAGTTGTTTAAATGAGGGGCTATTGGCTTTCCAGGATGCTAAAATTGACTTGAGATTGTGATGACTTTATGACACTAAAGTCAATTCCAACTCACTTTGAATGAGAAGACTGAAGCTCAAAGAAGTGAAATGTTTTTTAAGGTTCCTGCTGGAACCAGCAAAGCTTATATTTTGAGCCAGGACTGTGCAGTTCAGCCCACTTCCTCAGCTTTCTCTCTTAGCCATGTATGAATTATTTTACTCTCTTAGACACAACCAAATGTTGTAGAAAAAAAACTAAAACTTTTGAATCTGATGAACCTTGTTTTAAATTCTAACTCTTATCTGCTGAATGACCTTGGACAAATCTGAAATTGAAAGATCTAAAAAGAAAACAATAATTATCTCTACACAATCAGAAACATAGTCCCCTAGTGTTAACTGTTAACTCTTTCTGTGTAAAAAAACCATTTCATTGTTGTTTAATCACCCCGTTAATAGTACAATCGGTACACTGAATAGTAAAATACGGATTTCTTCTCATATTTCCTGTTTCTTACATAGTCGTGTGCAAGTGCTGTTGGTAGCAAGCAGAAGATGCTTGAGAAGTTGGACTAGGTTTTCTTTCTTTTCTTCTTTGGATATGCAATCCTTTTAGATGTTATTGAAAGCTTCATATACAATACAGACACACATGTACCTCTACATACCCACACACAGTATGAGAGAGAGGGAAGGAGAGAGGGATGGAGGAGGGGAGGGAGGGAGGGAGAAAGAGAGGAGAGAGAGAGAGAGAGAGAGAGAGAGAGAGAGAGAGAGAGAGAGAGAGAGAGAGATGCATACACACCAATGTAGCCTCTTTCACATGCCTCCTTTCTATCCTTAGATCCCAGCCTAGTCTTTGCTGCTGTGCTGGGTGTAGATACTCTGTGTGGGTGTAGATGATTGTTGGCTTCATTCCAATCCATTTTGTTTTCTCCAGTTGCAGAGTTGTGCACAGGGCTGAGTATATACTGAATATATTTTCTTAATTGAAACCAATGATGGTGGAGGCTGCTGCCAGGTCCTCTGAAAACTGACTGTAAGGAGCTCTGAGAAAAACCAACTGGTTTGCTTTTTCTCATCAGCATCTCGGGTTAAATAATGCAGTCATAGAAAGAGGAAGAAAGGGGGGAAACACAGAATGATTGGAGTGGCTAACAAAGAAGGAAGGTACTGTGAACCTGGCCACTGTGCCACAGTTCCATCTAATCCCTCTACAGGAGGCTCCTATAACGTGTGCTTCCTTAGTGACAAGTCGGCTTCCACAATCTACCGTGCTATTTCCACATCAAGTTAGCATCCCAGTATTGGCTTAAAGAGTTCCCTCAGCCTGTACTTCTCAAGCCAGCCCAAATTTAGGTAAGAATACAGATTTTAAACTCAGAAAACCCTGAGGATTTAATCCAACTAGACTAATTACACTTTATGAGGCTGGAAAGTATTCAGAGCTCTTTTGAAGTTCATGGCATTTCTCATCAAAAGATCATTGTGAGAGAACCTGCTTCATGACTTGGTTGTAAAGATTCACACTAGAAGATTCAAGGAGAAGCCCAAGTGTGCACGGTGTCCAGTGCTCACATATTGCCAAGAAATATTTACTAGATGAGTGAGTAGCAAGAAGTAGTAGGTGCAGAGCTTGCATGATAAAAGTCCTTTAATCACTTGTGCATGATCTGTTCCTTTTTATCACCACTCGCTGAAAGAAGGCACTTACAAAGTGGGCGTCGTGTAAAGCTGAAGGTCCCTTCTGTCTGCCTATCAGTGACAGAAAGGGGACATTTAGGGCAACTGAGTACAAAAGGTTTTAATGAAGATGCCTCTAAACTTTGTGTGGTTTAGGCAGAGGTCCCTCAATGGCTTCTTTATAAGACATGGGCATATCATTTGCCACCCACGTCTCACTTCTCACCTTCACTGACACTTCTACTGGCAATGTTGAGCATTACTGAGACATTTTTTAGATATAAAATTCACTTGCTTTAGTTCAAATCAGTAAAAAGTTTAAGGAAAAGAGATGATCCAAACTCACCAACCCAACGCTGTTCTTTAATGTGCCATCAATGGAAATCAACCACTTCAGCTGCCAGTTTCTCTAGCTTTCCTGGAACAAATAAAAGCACCTGTCATTTTGTTGCACTGGCTCAGGGTTAGAGGCAAGGATATTTCCATAAATAAACAAAATAGTTGTCACCCACCCATCTAGAAGGGCTATGCTCAGAAATGTTAAATATTTCTGCTCCACAAGGAGAATGGGAATCTGTTCATGCCTCCCTTGACAAACTGGTTTTCTCATGTAGAAGAATTGCGGCTTGTACTTGCCACACTTTAGTTCTCCTCGCTGCACTCATGAGTCACAGCTTAGTTAATGCCTGATTGCAGCCAGCAATAGGCTATTTATGGACGAAAATGAAAGACTGAAGGTTTTAAACTGAACCATCATTTATTAGGTTGGTTTTGTTGTTGTTGTTGTTTTTTGAACTTGGAAGGCATACCATTGGGGAATTTTTTTAAGCAGAAGCTGGGTTCATTGAAAAACAGTTACTGGTTGTGCATTTCTCCTCTACAACTTCCCTACTCAGGGATGTGTTTAAAAAGGGTTTGCCTATACATTAAGATTGTATCTGAATTTCCTGGGGGAAAAATACTTGGTGTCTTTTCAAGGCCTCTTGCTTATATGTCAGAAGCACTGAGAGTTACTTTCATCCAAGAGAAAGTGATGTAATATCTGATTGTCTTTAGGGTTGGTAGCTGATTAATATCAATTTGCTTCATTGAAAAGCTGTCCCCAATTTCTTCCTTAGTATAGTGAAGATAATAAACATTTTTTCCCAGTAATGGCACACTAGCACAAAAGAGACCAGGACATGCTCACTGGAACTTCCCAGGATAGGTTGTGCATAGCAGAGAGTAGGCTCAGGAAAAATAGTAGAGTCTTGGGAACTGAATGTGAGACAGAGCTTTTAAGTGATCTTAAGACTCATGTGCAGCATTCTCCCTGTAGACTTTTCTACATTAGTTCATGAAACTTCTATCTCAGTCCTGCAGAGGCCTTGCTTTATTCAAGACTGTGGTGAATCCTGGTTCAGATGTGAGTTTATAGCTACCAATGACAGTTTTTCTCTGTATTCCATAACATTTCAACTCTTCCTGAAGTTCTTCACGTTCTTCAGACAATATCTTACCACATAAATAAAGAAGAAAGAAAAAAAAAGAATTGGGAAATGATTCCTTCTTAAAGCATCATCAAAGAGGGAGGGAGAGAGAGGAAGATGAAGGTAAGGAGGTAGAGAAGCAGGGACGGAGGAGAGGAAGAGAAAGGAAAACTATAAGAGGCTTCATTGGATTATATCTTAATTTCCTGGAACTAACTGGCATTAGATATCATCATTTCTTCATGTTAAAAAAGTGAAGTGAAGCTACGTAGAAGCTGAGAGAAATATCCCGGGACCAGGAAGGAGTGAAACAGAGTCAGCCAAATAGGCTGCCGATCCTAGAAAAGAAGAGCCACACGAACCCATCTCTTCATGATATCACTGACCTATGGAAAACCCTCAGCACTGCTTCCAAATCTCCCACTGACCATGTGATGGCGAATCTGTGATCTATACCCTGGTTCTTAGACCCATTATTGACAGCTGGAAGGATTCTGGCTGCATTTGCTGGGTGAATAATTATTTAACCCCTTTGCTCCTTCCGCTCAACTTTGCCAGGTTGGAATAATTGATCTTTCCTTTGATGATGGTCCACCTGATGTGTCTGTGTATTGTTAGAGATGCTTTTGTCAGTCCAAACCATTGCAGCCATGTGGAGGCGCTTTCTCCGGTATCACAGTATGAACACCAGGTTTTGCGTGGTAATAGTAGGTTGATTTAAAATATTGTAGCTTCTTGACAGGAGCATTATATTTTCCTAGGATATCAGCTTTGCTCATAGGACATGGAGTTACCATGTGACAGGAACAAAAGCAGTCTCTCAAAGATGTTCACAACCGATTTTCTTGGATTTCGGCAAATGCTACCTTAAATGACAAAAGATGTTTGTTGACATGAGACCACCTGAAGCTTATGGAGACATGAAGGAGAGAGTATTCTGTATCATGTAAGTAAAGGCAAGATTGTCACAGAACACAGAGACAGGGGATTGTGAAAGTGAGTGAAAAATATTACAGCGGAAGTAGAGGTAAAAGAGAGGGGACACCTGAAGGCATTATATTCCTTCCTTAGAAATGGAGACAAGAGCCATTTGTCATTTACTTAGCAGAGCCATGATAAGCTGGAAAGAGAGTCTCTAGTAAGATAGGTTTGAGGCTGCTTACTTCTAGAAGGGCAAGAAAATACATTTGTGGTATGGGTGTTATTATTGGTGGTTGTGATGGTGGTGGTTGTGATGGTGGTGGTTTGTGTGTCCATATGTATATCTGTCTGTCTCTCTCTCTGTCTGTCTGTCTCTGTGTGTCTGTTTGTTCAGGCATGTGTGTCAGTGCTTGTGGGGGCCAGAGGTTGATGCTGGCTGATTTTCTCAATCATTCTTGTTCTTATTTTTTGAGACAAAACCTCTCTACTTAACCTGGAGTTCATCAAATTAGTTAGACAAGATGGCCAGCAAACTCTGGAAATCTGCCAGTTTCTGCCTCTCCAGTGCTGGGATTATAGATATACAAAACTGGCCCAGCTTTTTATCTGGATTCTGGGAATCAAAACACAGTCATCACACTTCCCAACTGACACTTTACAGACTGAACTATCTTCCAGCCCCTGCAATTTAAAATAATGAAAACAATGGTAATAGTTAAGCAGCATTAGGAAACTCTTTTTAAAATTTATTTACTTATTCACTTTACAGCGCAGTATCAGCCTTTCCTCTCCTCTCATAGGCCCCACTCACTCAAGTCCTCCCCCATCCCACCTTTCCCTTCTCTTCTGTGAAGGGGAAGTCACTCTCTGGGTGTCACTTCCCCCACTAATCCCTCCACTTTCTCTACTCCCCACCCCACCCTCACCTTTCTTATCCCTCCAATCCAGTACATCAAGTTGCAGCTGGACTGGGCACATCCACTGAGGCCAGACAAGGCTGTCCATTTAGAGACATGGGATCTACAGGCAGGCAGGCAGGCAGGCAGGCAGGCAGGCAGGCAGGCAGGCAGGCAGGCAGGCAACAGGCTCAGGAACAGCTCCTGCTCCAGTTGTTTGGGGGCTCACACGAAGGCCAAGGTGCTCTTCTGCTGTGTATGTGTAGGAGGTCTAGGTCCAGTCTGTGCTCGAGATTTGGTAGGTGATTCAGTCTCTGGGAACCCCCAAGGGTTAAGGTTAGTTGACTGTGTTGGTCTTCCTGTAGAGTTCCTGTCCTCCTTGTGTCCTTCAATCCTTCTCCCAACTCTTCTGTAAGACTCCTCAAGCTCCATTTAGTATTTGGGTGCGAATATCTGCATCTCTTTTCATTGTATGCTGGGTAGACCCTTTCAGAGGACAGTTAGGCTAGGTTTTTGTTTCCAAGTAAACTACAGTATCATTAGTAATATCAGGGCTTGGTTCTTCCTCAAGGCATAGGTCTCAATTTGGGGCAGTCATTGGTTGGTTGGCCATTCCCTCAGTCTCTGCTCTATCTTTGTCTCTATACATCCTGCTTATGGGACACTTTTGGATCAAAGGCTGTGTGGGTGGGTTGCTGTCCTCATTCTTCCACTGATAGCTCAGATCCATATTCCTCTCAACTAGTACTTGCCCCCATAGACCCTCTGGGGCCTCACCCCATCCCAAGACTCTGGCATGTCCTAGAGATTGCTTTCCCACACCAATTTCCCCTCTCTCTCCCCTGTTTTTTCTACATGTGATCTCTCCTCTATACCTCTTGTCTCCTCATCCCCTCTTCCATCCAGTTCCCTCCTTCTATCAACCTATGATATCTATTTTTTTTCACTTTCTGAGAAAGTTTCACCCAACTTCCCTTGGGCCCTCCTTGTTACTTAGAAACATAATTTTTGAAAAAAGAAAAAAAGAAAAGAAAAAAGTCAAAGCTGTAAAATGGAGAGGGAGAAGAGCATCTTCAACAAAGGATGTGGATAAAACTCTGTGTAAAACTTCTGCAGGTAGAATATTGCAAATAGACCCATATTTATCACCCTGCACAAAACTTAAGTCTAAATGAATTAAAGACATCAATTGAAAACCAGATATATTTAATCTAATAGAACAGAAAGTGGGAAATAGACTTGAACTCCTTGAACTACACGAGATTACTTTCTGAACAGAATACCAATGATCAAGAATTAATAAATGGAACTTCATGAAGCTGAAAAACTTCTGTAGGTTAAAGGACACTGTTATTAAGGCAATACAACAGCCTACATATTTGGAAAAGATCTCTATGAACCCTTCATCTTATAGAAAGCTAATATCCAAAATTTGTAAAGAACTCAAGAAGGTAGACACCAGCAATTGAAAACAAACAATTTAAAAATGGGGTACAGAGGCAAACATAGATTTCCCACCAGAGAAATATTGAATGGTCAAGAAGAACATAAAGAAACGTTCAAGGTCCTTAATCACTGGGAAATGCCAATCAAAACAACTCTGAAATTCCACCTTATACCCATCAGAATGGCTAATATAAAACACTCAAATGCCAGCACATGCTAGCAAGGTTATGGAGCAAAGTGAAAAATCTTCCACTGCTGATGGGATTGTAAGCATGTACAACTACTCTGGAAATCAATTTGGTGGTTTCTCAGAAGATTGGGAACAGCTCTGCCTGAAGACCCAGCTATACCACTCCTGGGCATATACCCCAAAGATGCTCCACCATCCTACAGGGACACTTGCTCAACTATGTTCATAGCAGCTTTATTCAGAAAAGCAAGAAATTAGAAAAAAAGCATATCATCCTCAACTGAAGAATGGGTAAAGAAAATGTAGCTCATTTACACAGTGGAAAACTACTCAGCCATTAAAAATAAGGACAACATGAATTTCACAGGCAAATGGAGAGAACTAAAAAATATCTGCCTGAGGGAGGTAACCCAGACCACCAAAAACAGTCATGGTTATATACTCACTTACAAGTGAATATTAGCCATAAAGTAGAAAATAATCATATTATAATCAACAGACCCAAGGAAACTATTCTTAAAAGGAAAGTCATTGTCAACAGCTTCTATGATATGGAGGCTTTGGATCCCCTCCCTGATCCATATCAGAATGTAGACTAGTTGTTTGCCCAGGTTCTCCCAAACCTCTGGCTTTTAAAACATTTCAACACCTCTTCTTAAATTGTCCCTGCACATTGTAAGTGTGTGTATGTGGGTTGGTGTATATGTTATAAATATTTGATATATACCTGGATATTCTACTGACACTTAACTCTCTGAACTATATATATTTGAGTTTATAATTGCATCATTCTCTCCTTTTCCTTTCCTCTTTGATGGTTGTTGTGAGTGTGCACACATGCACGTGTATTTTTAAATATAAATACCACATCTTCAGTCTGTATCACACATGTGCTGTCTTTTATGGAACAAACCTTAGTACCAATTAGATAATGGTTGGTTATCTCAACATCTTTGGTGTAATTTGTTGCATATTCATAGGGTTCACACTGGGAAAGACTATTGGTGACTTTTCTCCCTTAGCATCCTGCACAGCATCTTCTAATACCCTGAAAGCATTTCAAAAGTGTATATTATATATGTATATGCTACAAAATAATATTTTTATACATGGCTATTTTCTTTTCAAAGACTGAATGGCATACTGGTGTATGTGTACTACAACAAACATTGGAGTAAAAAGTTATCTTTGAGATGTGGCTTTTGTTTCCTTTAGATGTACACCCGGATGAGGGAAATCTATATTATGTGATACTCTATTTTTAATTTTACAGTATGTCTGAAGGATTACCACAATGTCCATACATCTTAAATTTTAACATAGAATGGGATGGATCTGTTCTATTCTTCTAACTAGATTTTTGGCTACTTTATGGTTCCTATTTCTACCATGATTCTTCCAACACTTCTAACCCTTCCACACACCCCCAACACTAGGTAGGAGAGAAAGAAGGCTAGAGAGGAAAGAGGATAATGATCGCATTAGTCTTTCCTGCTGAATAGGGGCACAGAGATCCTGAGGGCAACTTTGATCTTCATCATCAGGATATCTCCAATCAGCAATCCAGCAAAACAGCAACCAGAAACCAGCAACCAGCAACCAGCAACCAGCAATGGCAGCAGCAGCAGCCATCACCTCTCTAGAGGTTTGAATTTTTTATACCCTGTGAAAAGTCCCCAGAATTCCAAATGTAAACTATCTTCAACTGGCAAAATAATACCACTGCCAGAGCATGAGACAAATCATAGGTAGCTGCTGTGGGCAATCTGAAACAGCCTCATATATCACACCTGGCATTAAAAGAAAAACATATTCATATATCATTTTTGTGTTTTTGAAAAAACTAAAATTCCTACTACATATTCTCATTCATTTTTTGTCTTGTTAGCAGCATCCACCTCAACAAGTACAAAGTGATTCCATATTATGCTTTTAAGTTGTTTCGGATGATTATTATGTTAAACACCTTTTCATAAACTTGTTGATCATTTAAAAAAACTATGTTTTGCTATTTTTCCATATTTTTGTATTGTATGAGTTTTTATTCTGTAAATCAACCCTTTATAAAATAGTTTGGAAATATTACATTATAGCCTATATCTTGCCTTTTCATTTTTTCTAGTTTGCTGTATAGAAGGGAGAAAATTTTTGAGGAGGAGAAAATGGGGGAATGAATCATGATAACCAATGACCCTTAAAATTTTAGTGGTTTGCCATGTATACTTTTTTCTTGCTTCCTGACATGGTCCTGTAACTCCCTGGTGGCAGACTGCCAGGAAAGCAATGGCTGAGAATTCAGATTAAATCAGTGTGTTTAGCTTCAAGATAAAGCAACAGAAAAGCAAGATACTTTTCTATATCACTCTGAGCTTACATCTCTTGGAAAACACAAATTTTCCTGATGTAACCATAAAGATGAGCTAGGTACACACAGCTGCTCTTTGTTATGTAAGTTAACATGTGATTTCATGTTCCTGCTGAAAATAGCTTACTTCAGCATCTCCCACATAGCCCATTTTAAGGATTATTATTTTAAATGAAAAATACATTCTTGATATATAGAGCAGCATGAGGGCATGTAGTGGATCATTTGTAAACAAACTAAAAACAAATTAATGAGTAAGACGTATACAACAAAAACAGCACAGCAGGAGGCAAGACTTATGTTTGTAATAGATGGATTGATAACACTATAACACAAGCTCAATAAAATGACAACCAAGTTCATGGGCTTTTGTGAGAGAGTTTCCATGGCTGAAATGAAAAAGTGCAAAGTTGAAAGATTTTAAGTGTAATGTGCCAGAATAGAACTGTGGTTAGATGGAATATGTGGAGACCTCTGCAAGTCCTCTGATTTTTATCCTGAATATAAAACATAGCATATATTATATAGTAAATGCTTTCTCAGGAGCAAGTGAGTTTTGCTACAACATGAACTAAATTCTTCAGTAATTTCATTCAATTAATTTTTAAGGTTTGGAGTCAACTCTAAGTGAAAAGAAAGACATAGGTATAAATAATTCTTTGTCTTCAAATTTACCTTTGCATGTATTTTTTAGGATGGTATATTATTGTCTTGTCTTCTCCCCAAGTACTCCTGGCTCCCTGATCTTAGGTTGATTGAAAATATAACTGTTTCCTTTGCTGATCACCATCTTATTCAGAGCACTTAGCAAAAGGATGACCATTCAGTGAATTCTCAGGAAGTATTCTGAAAGAAAAAATTGTTTAGTTAACCCATTTTATATTTTGCAATGTTGCTTATCATTTTATTTCATTATGGATCTCATTTGTGTCTGGGGTGGCCTAGAGATCAAGCATACAGTCTTGCAGCAATGTTATTTGGGATGTGGTTCTAGCTTCAACAATCGTTAACCACTGAGATGTCATTTTATCTCTTATACCTGTGTTCTTATCTTTATGATCAGTCACAAGGTCACTATATGAGTATGCTATGTGTACTTTTTGTTGAGTAGGGTAGAATTTATTATGACAAAAATGCACTTCTACAAATTATGCCTGGGCCATTTTTCTTTAATGGAATTGCTAATTTTCTTAGCACTTTTTTCTTTTATTGCAAGTAGATTATTTTTCTTTACAATATATCTTAATTATAATTTCTCCTCCTTTCACTCTTTCCAGTTCCTCTCCATCTTCTCTCCCATCTCCATTCACACCTTTTCTATATCTCATTAGGAAAGACTAGGATTCTAACAGATATCAACCAAACATAATAAGATGAGGCAAAGTTGAATATGGCAACCCAGAAGGAGGAAAAGAATTCCAAGAGCAGTCACAAGAGACAGAGGTGCACTTGTTTTCATGGGAGGAGTCTCACAAAATACTAAGCTGAGAGCTATAATGCACAAAAGGAGGACCTGCTATAGACCAATATAGGCCCTGTATTTGTTGTTACAGTCTCTGTGTTCTCGCGTGCATGTTGCATAGTTGATTCAGAGGACCTTGTTCTCCTGGTGTCCTCCATCCTCTCTACCTCTTACAATCTTTCTACTTCCTCTTCAGTGGGATTCCCTGAACTTATATGTGTGTGTGTGTGTGGGGAGGTGTAGCTAACAAAGACCCTCTCCACCTAATATGCCCTCTTCTCATACTGGCTGGCTACAGGTCTCTGCATCTTTTCCCATCCATTACACGAGGAAATCTCTATGATGAAGACTGTAGGAGTCACACACTTATGAGCATAGCAGAATATCACTGGGAATCATTTTATTGATATTTTTAGACCAGTGGATTTTAGTTTTACCCTAGTTCACTGGGCTATCTAAGTTCTAGTTCTTGGTTTATCAAGCCATGTCAGGTGTGGGTTCCATATCATAGAGTGGATATTAGGTCAAATCAGACATTGGTTGGCTTCTCTCACAAGGTCTGTGCTATTGTTTCCCTAGCATATGTTCCTCCATGACAAATTGTAGGTCATAGGTTGTGGCTGGGTTGGTATAGACTTTTCTCTTTCTAGCCTGCACAGTACGTTCTCACATGAGACTAGAATATAGAGGTGAGGGCTTCATATAGGCACCAGCACCACTTCTTCATGTTTAATCAGTTATGTGAGCATTATCTCAGCAATGAGGCCCTGCTGTCAGCATAGAGAGAGTAATCCTTAGTCTTAGTAGCAGCTTGCATTGTTTGGAGATTTCCATGGCACCTTCTTGACCAACAACTCAACTGAATCTTTTACAGTCCCTCCCCTGGAAGGCTTACCTGCTTATGGTTATGGTAGCTGTCCAGTTGAGAATCCATATCTCCCATTATTATGAACCTTCATTAGGAACCCAGGAACTTTCTCCTGTTATTAGGGTTCTATTCCCCAACCCCCACACTTCTCAAATTCAGCCATCTCCCCATGCACAAATTTTGCTCCACTTCACCACCCCTAGATACTCCTGTTTCATCCAACCTGCCCCAGGCTGACCATAAAAATCTCTGGTTTTCTCCTTCTCATGGAGATCCATGCACATCCCTTGAGCCCCTCCTCCTTACATAACCTCTCTGGGTCTATGGATTGTGGCTTTGTTATCACTAACTTAAGGGCTACTATCCAATTATAGCTGAATGCATGCCATATTTATCTTTCTGGATTGAGTTACCTAATTTGGGATGATATTCTCTAGTTCCATCTATTTGACTGCAAACTACATGATGTCATTTTTTATACAGTTGAGTAATACTTCATTATTCAAATATTCCACATTTTTAAATCTATTCTTCAGTAGGGCACATCTATGATCTTTTCAGTTTCTAGCTGCTATGAATAAAGCCACAATGAACATGATTGAGCAAGTGATCTTGTGGTCACATGGCGCACCTTTTCGATATATGCACAAGAGTGGTATTGGCAGATCATGAGGTAGATTTATTCCAACTTTCTGAGGATCTATTATATTGACTTTCACAGAGACTCTGCAAGTTTATGCTCCTATGAGCAAAGGAATGTTCCCCCTGCTCCACAGTCTTACCAGCCCAAGCTGCTGCTTATGATTTTCATTCTGACAGGTATAAAACGGAATTACTTCAAAGTAGTTTTGATTTAGATTTCCCTACTGACTAAGGTTATTGAATATTTCTTTTAGTGATTGGCAGACATTTGAGATTTATCTACTGAAAATTCTTTTTAGATTTATACCCCATTTTAAAATTTTTAATTGGATTGTTTGGATTTTTTTTATATCTAGGTTTTTGTGTGTGTGTTATTTTCATATGTTGGATATTAGGCCTCCATCCAATGTGGAGTTGATAAAAATGTTTTCCTTTCCTGTCGGCTTCCAATTTGTGCAATTGATAATGTCTTTTGCTTTACAAAAGTTTTACAAATTCACAGCATCCCACTTATTAATCCTTGTTCTTAGAGCATGTACTATTTATATTCTGTTCAAAATGTCTTCTCCTGTGCTAATGCATTTCAGGATACCAACTTGATCTTCTTTCAGGTTCATTTTATTTGGCTTTATGTTGAAATATTTGATCCACTTAACTTGAATTTTATAGTTCTACCAGCACCATTTGTTAAAGATGTTTTCTTTTTTTTTTAGAGTGAATTCTTGATTCTTTATCAAATTTCGGGTTTCCATATGTGTGTGGATTTTTTTTTACTTCATTTTGTTTATTTAATGATTTATTAAATGCATTAAGCAGCATGAATCCCTGGGATAATTAGAACCTAGGAATAAAATTATTATTTAAAAATTATGTTTAGGTTGTGATTTATAGAATTGCAAATTGTCAAAGACATAAGGGATCATAGTAGAGCAATATACTGTTGCTTGGAGCCCACATCTTAACTCCTGGCAATGCAAGAGGAGTTGAAGCAGACACATTGAATGAATTGACCAGCAGCAAAAGGCAGGTCAGGGGGCAGCATTAACAGATAATAGAAATATGGGAGCAAGTTTGCAAGTCAATCCAGGGCAGGCCTCATTCTCATCATGATATACAGTTTCTTTTATGGAAAAGAGAAAGACATTTTACTAAGAAACAAAACAAAGGGAGATAAAACCAGTATAGACCATCTCCAGTGGAAAAGCATGGCTCCCAGTTGAGGGATGGAGCCACCCACCCATCTCAATTTTTTAAATTTATTTTTATTAGATATTTTCTTCATTTACATTTCAAATGCTATTCCCAAAGCCCCCTATACCCTTCCCCAACCCACCCACTCCCGCTTCCTAGCCCTGGCATTCCACACAACCAAACAAGTAATGAAACTGAACAAAACCATCCAGGACATAAAAAGGGAAGTAGAAACAATAAAGAAAACCCAAAGGGAGACAACTTTGGGGATAGAAACCCTAGGAAAGAAATCAGGAACCATAGATGTGAGCATCAGCAACAGAATACAAGAGATGGAGGGGAGAATCTTAGGTGCAGAAGATTCCATAGAGATCATGGGTACAACAAAGAAAATGCAAAATCAAAAAGATCCTAACTCAAAACATCCAGGAAATCCAGGACACAATGAGAAGACCAAACCTACGGATAATAGGAGTAAATGAGAATGAAGATTTTCAATTTAAAGAGCCAGCAAATATCTTCAACAAAATAATAGAAGAAAACTTATTAAACCTAAAGAAAGAGATGCCCATGAACATACAAGAAGCCTACAGAACTCCAAATAGACTGGACCAGAAAAGAAATTCCTCCCAACACATAATAATCAGAACAACAAATGCATAAATGAAGATAGAATATTAAAAGCAGTAAGTGAAAAAGGTCAAGTAACATATAAAGGCAGGCCTATTAGAATTACACCAGACTTCTCACCGGAGACTATGAAAACCAGAAGATCCTGGACAGATGTTATACAGACCCTAAGAGAACACAAATGCCAGCCCAGGCTACTATACCCAGCAAAACTCTCAATTACCATAGATGGAGAAATCAAAATATTCCATGACAAAACCATATTCACACAATATCTTTACTCGAATCCAGCTCTTCAAAGAATAATAAAGGGAAACCACCAATACAAGGACGGAAACTATACCCTAGAAAAAACAAAAAAGTAATTTTTCAACAATCCTAAAAGAAGACAGCCCCAAGAACAGAATCCCAACTTTAACAACAAAAATAACAGAAAGCAAATATTACATTTCTTTAATTTCTCTTAACATCAATGGACTCAATTCCCCAATAAAAAGACATAGACTAATAGACAGGCTAGACAAACAGGACCCAACGTTTTGCTGCTTACAGGAAACCCACCTCAGGGAAAATGACAGACACTCCCTTAGGGTGAAAGGCTGGAAAACAATTTTTCAAGCAAATGGTTTAAAAACACAAGCTGGAGTAGCCATTCTAATATTGGATAAACTTGACTTTCACCCCAAAGTTATAAAAAAAGACAAGGAGGGGCACTTCATACTCATTTAAGGTAAAAAAAAAATCAACCAAGACAAACTCTCAGTTCTGAATATCTATGCTCCGAATACAAGGGCAGCCACATTCATTAAAGAAACTTTAGTAAAGCTCAAAGCACACATTGCACCTCACACAATAATAGTGGGAGACTTCAACACCCAATTCTCATTAATGGACAGATCCTGTAAACAGCAACTAAACAGAGACACATGGACACTAACAGAAGTCATGAAACAAATGGATTTAATATATATCTACCAAATATTTTATCCTAAAACAAAAGAATATACCTTCTTCCCAGCACCACATGGTACCTCTTCCAAAATAGACCATATAATTTGTCACAAAACAGGCCTCCACACATACAAAAATTTTGAAATTATCCCATGCATCCTATCTGACCACCATGGACTAAGGCTGATCTTCAATAACAACATAAATAATAGAAAGCCAACATTCACGTGGAAACTGAACAACACTCTACTCAATGATTCCTTGGTCAAGGACAAAATAAAGAAAAAAAATTAAAGACTTCTTAGAGTTTAATGAAAATGAAGCCACAATGTACCCAAACTTATGGGACACAATGAAAGTAGTCCTAAGAGGAAGACTCATAGCCCTGAGTTCCAAAAAGAAACTAGAGAGAGCATACAGTAGCAGCCTGACAGCACACCTAGAAGCTCTAGTACTGAAGGAAGCAAATTCATCCAAGAGAAGTAGACAGCAGGAAAAAAAATCAAACTCAGGGCCCAAATCAACCAAGTAGAAACAAAAAGAATTATTCAAAAAACCAACCAAACCAGGAGCTGGTTCTTTGAGAAAATTAACAAGATAGATAAACTCTTAACCAGACTAACTAGAGGGCACAGGGACAGTATCTTAATTAACAAAATCAGAAATTAACAAGGAGACATAACAACGGAACCTAAGAAAATCCAAATAATCATCAGATCCTACTACAAAAAGCTATAATTAAAAAAAAAAAAAACTAGAAAACCTGGATGAAATGGACAACTTCCTAGACAGATACCAGGTACCAAGTTAAACCAGGATCAGATTAACAACCTAAAAAGTCCCATTTCCCCTAAAGAAATAGAAGCAGTCATCAATAGTCTCAGAACCAAAAAAAGCCTAGGACCAGATGGGTTTAGTGCAGAGTTCTATCAGACCTTCAAAGAAGACCTAATTCCAACTATCCTTAAATTATTCCACAAAATAGAAACAGAAGGTACTCTACCCAATTCATTCTATGAAGCCAGAATAACTCTTATACCTAAAGCACACAAAGATCCAACAAAGAAAGAGAACTTCAGACCAATTTCTCTTAAGAATATCGATGCAAAAATACTCAATAAAATCCTCACAAACTGAATCCAAGAACACATCAAATCAATCATCCATCATGACCAAATAGGCATCATCCCAGGAATGCAAGGATGGTTTAATATATGGTAATCCATCAACGTAATCCACTATATAAACAAACATAAAGACAAAAACCACATGATCATTTCATTATATAGTGAGAAAGCATTTGACAAATCCAACACCCATTCATGATAAAAGTCTTGGAAAGTTGAGAAATTCAGGGCCAATACATAAACATAATAAAAGCAATATACAGCAAAACAGTAGCTAATATCACCCTAAATAGAGAGAAACACAAAGCAATCCCACTAATATCAGGGACTAGATAAGGCTGCCAACTTTCTCCCTACCTATTCAATATAGTACTTGAAATCCTAGCCAGAGCAATTTGACAACAAAAGGAGATCAAGGGGATACAAATTGGAAAGGAAGAAGTCAAAATATCACTGTTTGCAGATGATATGATATGCTTTCTATAAGCTATAATAAATTTGCAGATGACATGATATGCTTTCTATAAGCTATAATAAATTTTGAGTGCAAAATTCACTCCTGTGGCATAAAGTAATGGCCTTGTTGCTGTCTGGAAAATCCGAACCACAAAATAACTAGATGCAAGAAATAAAGTTGTATTATTTGCTTCCCTAAAAATGAAGGAAAAATTTTTGACACAAAAAAGACCCCAATGTTTTGTGTGAGTTATGCAACTCATTTAAATTAATGGATACTCTACGTATTTAATCAAATATTGACTGTATAATGAAATGACATTAGTACTCATAATGCATAGCAGCAGCACAATAAAGATTTTTGACTGGCTGTCCTACAACAATCACTTTTAGAGTTAGTTGAACTGCATTTGTAGCTTGACTGAGTGAGGCATTGAGGTATGTGTGTATGTTGCCTATGTGTATATATAAGTATATGTATATGGGCTGTATGTGTTGTGTATGAGTGATATATGTGGTATGCATATATCTATGTTCATTCAGTTTCAATCTTCTTACCACAAGGCCTTCTGGACATACTCATTGTGACATTCAGAGCACACATTATGTGACCTCTCCATAAAACCTATTTTTCTAAAAATCTTTTACATGCAATTTGTAATGTTCTGTGTCATGTAGCTCTGCCCTTTAAAGTCATATAAGGTTAAGTCAAGAGGTAACTCTATTAATTCTTTTCCCAGAATAGCATAATAGCAAACATATGATCCCATCAGAAATCCTTTCTTAGAATTGGTTTAAGTTTCCTATGTCATTTTCTATGTGATGATTATTTTACAGTGACCTTTAAGACACACAGCAGCTCTGTTTCCCACCATCTAATCCCCTAGTCTCATCTCTAGCACTACAAAAGAACACAAGCTACAGCCTTCCTTCCCCTTGCCCACATCTCTTTTGCATTCTACAGACCATCCTCCTAACCTTTTTTTCTGAAATTGTTGCTTTGTTCCAGACCCTCAACTCCTGCAGGCATTACCTGATAATCCAAGTGTCACTTCTCCCACTTCTCCCAGGGCAATAAGTAAGCTGAATTGAGACCCATACCCCTTCAACTGCTCCTGAGACCCAAAGGCCTACCACCCCCAACCCCTGGCTCATCCCAGCTCTATAGCAAGAGACTTGCTGTGGTCTGTTTTTTCACTCTTACCCCACCCCAAATGGGTCACAAAGACCTTCTACTTCAACCTTCCTTCCCCCAACTCATCCTAGTATCTCAGCTTTCCCAGATCAGCAGTCATTCAGTGTGAAAACACTAGTAGAGAAAGCCAGGAAAATGAGCCACACATAGCAATCACAGGAAAACCAGCACCACATAACCATCACANTGGTCTGTTTTTTCACTCTTACCCCACCCCAAATGGGTCACAAAGACCTTCTACTTCAACCTTCCTTCCCCCAACTCATCCTAGTATCTCAGCTTTCCCAGATCAGCAGTCATTCAGTGTGAAAACACTAGTAGAGAAAGCCAGGAAAATGAGCCACACATAGCAATCACAGGAAAACCAGCACCACATAACCATCACACTCTCTGAAAATCTGGCGAGGAAACAGAAACCAAGAAACAAAACATAACACCTACCTAACAAAGACAAACCAAGAAATCAGTACATAGACCTATTATAATCCCAAATCAAGATGCTAAGATGCTAACATAAAAATACAATCAACCAAAGCCAGAGTAATATATCTCCACTGGAGTCCAGATATCCTATCACTCAAGGCAAGAAATATTTCAATATAGCTGAAGCACAAGAAAAAAACACTAAAACAGCATTTATGAATGTAATAGAATTCCTTTATAAGGAGGAAATGAATAAATCCATAAAGAACTCCAGGAAAACACAAACAGAGTAAAAAAAATGGAAATAGAATCAATAAAAACCCAAACTCGGGGAATTTTGGAAATGAAAAAATTAGGAATTAAAACAGAAACTACATAGGCAAGCTTCATCAACAGAATATAACAGAAAAGACAAACTCAAACACTGAAAATAAAATAAAAGAAATGGATACATTTATCAAAGAAAGTGTTAAACCTCAAAGAATCCCTGACATAAAACACTCAGGAAATTCTAGACTATGAAAAGATCAAACCTAAAAATACATATATAGAAGAAGAAACCTGGCTCACTCATCCAGAAAATGTTCTCAATAAAATCATAGAAGAAAATTTTACTAATATAAAGAAGACGCTTATAATAGTTAAAAAAGCATAAAGAAAAACAAATAGATAGGACCAGAAAAAACATCCCCTTGCAATATAACAGTAAAAACACTAAACATACTGAAGAAAGAATGAGTATTACAAGCTGCAAGGGGGAAAAGATCAAGTAACATGTAAAGGCAGATCTTTTAGAAGTAGACTTGACTTCTCAATGGAGACTCTAAAAGACAGAAGGGCCTGGACAGATGTACTGCCAACCCAGATTAATATGCCCATCAAAATAGATCAAAAACATAAGGCATTTCATGGTAAAGTCAAATGTAAACACTATCTGCAAAAACAACCCTACAGAAGGAAAGCACCTACCTTGGGGGGTTAACTATACCCATGAAAACACAGGAAATAAATAATTTCACACTAGCAAAACCAAAGAAAGAATACACACACACACACACACACACACTATCACCATTACCACCACTCACAACAACAGAAGAATGACAGGCATCAACGATCATTGGTCATTGGTAGCTTTTCATATTATTACAAATATGCTTATATTCCAAATAACAATGTTTTCAATCCCCCAACATTATGGATTATAAAATAGGATCCCTCCTGTTGCACCCAAAAATATATTTCAATATCAAGAATAGACTTTATCACCGGGAAAATGTTTATAAAATTTTATTCCAAGCAAAGAAACCTGAGAAGCAAACTGAAGCAAACTGGTCTATCCCCTTTTAAAATATAACAAAATAGACCTCAAACCAAAACTTAAACAAAAGATATAGGGAAGGACACTACATACTCATCAAAGAAAATAAATCCACCAAGGTGATATTTCATTTCTTAACATCTCTACCCTGAGCACAACAGTACCCAAGTTTGTAAAACAAATACTATTACAGCTTAAATCACATACCGACTCTCACACACTGATACTGGGAAACTTAAACACTACATCTTAGAATGGACAGACCATTCAGACAAAAGTAAACTGAGAAATACTGGACAAAACAAATGACATAAATCAAATAAAAAAAACAAACAAACAAAACAATAACAACAGATATTTCACCCAAACATAAAAGAATATAGCTTCTCCATAGCACTGGCTCTTGGCTCCTCAAGCCATGTCAGGTGTGGGTTCCATATCATGGAGTGGATATTTGGTCAAATCACATATTGGTTGAATACTCCGGCAAGGCCTGTGCCACCATTGCCCTAACATATTTTCCTGCATGACAGAGGTTGTAGGTCAAAGGCTTGTGGCTGAGTTGGTATACAGTTTTCTCTTTCAGTAGCCTGGACAGTACCTTCTTACATGAGACTAGAATATAGAGGTGAGGGCTCCCTAAACTTCTCCATATTTAATGACTTATGTGAGCATTATCTCAGCAATGAGGCCTGGCTCTCAGTGTGCAAAGAGCAACCCATTATCTTAGTAGCAGCTTGCATTGTTTGGTGATTTGCATGGAACATTCTTGGCCAACAACTCAATTGAATGTTATATGGTGGCTCCACTGGAAGCCTTGCCTGTCTATACTAGTTGGCCAGTTGAGATGCCTTATTTCCAATTACTATGATCCTTCATTAGGATCACCTCCATAGAAACCAGGAAGTATCTACTTGTTATTAGGGTGCTACTCGCAACCCCCACGCTTCTTGATTCCAGCCATCTCCCCATGCACTCATTTTGCTCCACTTTACCACCCCCACAACACTCCTGCTTTCATCCAACCTGCCCCAGGATGACCATAGAAATCTCTGGATTTCTTTTTCCCATTGAGATCCATGCACATCCCTTGAGCACCTACTCTTTCATAACCTCTCTGGGTCTATGGATTGTGGCTTTGTTATCACTAACTTAAGGGCTACTATCCACTTATAGCTGAAAGCATGCCATATTTTTCTTTCTGGTTTGAACTACCTAATTTGAGATGATATTTTCTAGTTCCATCTGTTTGACTGCAAACTTTATGATGTAATATTTTTTCCAATTTTTTATTAGATATTTTCTTAATTTACATTTCAAATGCTATCCTGAAAGTTCCCCCTACCCTTCCCCGCCCTGCTCCCTTACCCACCCACTCCCACTTCTTGGCCCTGGCGTTCCCCTGTATTGGGGCATATAAAGTTTGCAATACCAAGGAGCCTCTCTTCCCAATGATGACCAACTAGCCCATCTTCTGCTACATATGCAGCTAGACACACAAGCTCTGGGGGGTCTGGTTAGTTCATATTGTTGTTCCTCTTATAGGGTTGCAGACCCCTTCAGCTCCTATGGTACTCTCTCTAGCTTCTCCATTGGGAGCTCTGTATTCCAGTTTCTTTGTCCTTTTTAATCCCTTATTATTTGTTCTTTTGTTATGCTTAGTCATTTTTTTTCATTGGATATTTTCTTTATTTAAATCTCAAATGTAACCCCTTTACCAATTCCCATCTCCCAGAAACCCTCTATCCCATCCTGCCTCCTCCTGCTTCTGTGAGGGTGTGACCCCATCCATGAACTCCCACCTTCACACCCTTGGATTCCTGTTCACTGGAGCATAGAGCCTTCACAAGACCAAGGTCCTCTTTCATCATTGAAGCCTAGCAAGACCATTCACTGCTACATATAATGCTGGAGCCATGGGTCCCTCCATGTGTACTCTTTTATTTGCTGGTTTAGACCCTGTGAGCTCTGATTGGTTGATATTGTTGTTCTTCCTATGGGGTTACAATCCTCTTCAGCTCCTTCAGTCCTTTCTCTAACTCCTTCATTGGGGACCCAGTGATCAGTCCAATGGTTGCCTCCAAGCATCCACCTCTATATATGTCAAACTCTGGCAGAGCCTCTCAGGATTCTTTTTTTTTTTTTTTCCTGTTTTTTTTTTTTAATTAGATATTTTCTTTATTTACATTTCAAATGCTATCCTGAAAGTTCCCTATACCCTCCCCCACCCTGCTCCCCTACCTACCCACTAGTACTTCTTGGCCCTGGCATTTTCCTGTACCGGGGTATATAAAGTTTGCAAGATCAAGGGGCCTCTCCTCCCAATGATGGCAGACTAGGCCATCTTCTGCTACATATGCAGCTAGAGACACGAGCTCTGGTGGTACTGGTTAGTTCATATTGTTGTTCCACCTATAGACTTGCAGACCCCTTCAGCTCCTTGGACACTTTCTCTAGCTCCTACATTGGGGGCCTTGTGTTCCATCCAATAGATGATTGTGAGCATCCACTTCTATATTTGCCAGGCACTGGCATAGCCTCTAAAGAGACAGCTATATCAGGGTCCTTTCATCAAAATCTTTCTGGAATATGCAATAGTGGCTTGGTTTGGTGGCTGATTATGGGATGGATCCTTCCTGTTATCTTCAAACATCATTTATTGTGAATATTTAAACTTTTTTTGGACTTATGTAAATCACCACAGATTTTACCATCTTTCATTTACATTTAATGACTTAATTAAGTTTCTAAAAAAATCATTTCTTGAACACAACTTTATATACAACTTATGTAACATTTGATCTCCAATATTTATACCTGTAAATACACATATGTTGTCATTTATAATTAGAAACGATTAACCAAGTTTTATATATCTTACACTGCATATTATAAAGCTCCTTCCATTATTAATAGGACCTATTTTTGGCTTCATAAAATATGTTTATAAAACTACAGTATATTAATCTAATCAGCACTGAACCAGTCTTTTCCATAATAGGTTACCCAAACCCACAATGTCAGGCCCAAACACATAAACAAATGAACAAAACTAGGTGTTTTCAGTAGGCTTATGCAATAACAGTTATATATAAACCATATAATTATTGTTTTATATATATGTAACATGTACATATATGCATATGCATAACAATAATAGAGAAATAAGGTCATGAAGCTGAACAATAGTAGAGGCTACACAGGAAGAGGAATTTCTCAATAAAATAAAATAAACCTTAAAAATTAATTTCTAGTGAGTGGAACAGAACTTCCTTTCTTCTTGGAGGGTATTTCTAGGAACCTGAGGAGTGCAGGGGCATGCAGCATTAAGGCCCTCATGAGCATTATGGTGTTTCTTGAAATAGTGTAGCAGTGAACTTTCAATGTTGCCTGACAGAGATTGTGTCTACAACCATAAGAACACTGGCATTATCATTCTATTTAGGAAAATGATGCAGATATCACCCTCTCCCAGTGAAGACAGCAACCTACCCTGCTAGTGGAGTATAACTAATAATGTTTGTTTTGAATATGATATGACTGTTGAAAACAGGATACAGATTGTCCTCTAGAGGAATAAGAAGTCTGCTGTGAGATTGTATCTCCTAGAAAGATCTGAGAAGTTACATTCATGAGGTCTCAACAACCTGGATTCCTAAGCAAGACCTAAACAAAAACAACACTCATAAGTATGCTAAAACAGAGGAGAGAAATCCCAGAAGACCTCAATTCTAGACATAGCACTACAGGCAACTAAAGACTGCTGAGCGTGGAAGAAGTATAGCCTTCCCTAGAGGAGAGCCTCCCCCCTACCTCAATTGGCTATCTAATACCATGTAGTCAGCATTGAAATCAGGCACATACAAGAAACATAATACAGACTGGGCCAATTATATTTATATATTTAGAAATATGATAATTAGAAATGTATATATAAACAATTAAATAACAAAATATAGGGCACACAGGGAGGGTTTTTTTAAAGGGTTAAAGAGAAGAAACGGAAAGGGAACATGTAAATTTCATTTTAAAACATTAAAAAAAGAATATTTTGTGCCAATTCCAAAGACTAAGGTTAGAAATACCTTACTGCCTATAGTAAGTTATAATAAAACGCAACACTATTCAAAGAGCTTGAAAACTCTGGCTGGGTTTAGACATACAGAAAAGGAGCTTCAGACAGAAAACAATTAGCTTTGGTCTTTCCTCAGACAAGAGAATATTGTTGCTTCAAATTTTCTTTTGATTCTGTTTAATTCTGTTTCATGGGCAATTATCCTATTAAGTTGGCTTCTTTGTTTTGTCATAAGTAATTAAATGCTTGGAGCATGAGATTGCCTACTTGAAGGAGCGAAATTTAGCACCATAAACTTTTTTCTTTTCAGAAATATTCAGCCTGCATAGAGAACCATTCAACAAGAACGTGTGCTCCAGATTTTCCTAAGATAGGGTGGGCCTCCAGAGATCCTGGGAGGGAAACTGAGGCTGTATGCTGGAGAGTGGGGAGGTATATGCCAAGTCTGGGCCCACAGCCTAGAGAGGCTGCTATTCTCATTGTTATTCAAACTCAGATCAAACATGAGTTATAAACCTTCCACAGGGCTAGGAATACTCAAGAGGAATGTTCTTTATGGTCAGAAATAAATTTTTTAAAAAGCCATACACGTCAGAGAATAAACATATTAAAGAGAAAATATCCCAAAAACTTTGGGGTCCGGTAAAACTGGGTTCTAATTGGAGACTTTCTATGCCTGTGTGGACTTGGAAAAGCCACAAGACTTTCAGCATCTTGAATTATAGATCTATACAATATATAACAAGTAAGCTAGAGAATTTTAAGACAATTGAAAGAACTGGCTACACAGAATATGATGTATGATCACTATAGCGGGTTGTAAAGTTATCACTGCATTGCTTTATATTAACCATCAGATTGACACAATCTAGAATCATCTTGGAGATAAAATGGTGCATGTCTGTAAGGGATTATCTAGAGTAGAAATGAAATGAAAAGACTTATCCTCAATGTAAACGGCACCACCCCCACAGGCTACGGCCATTGACTGCATAAAAAGGAAAACATTATCTAAGCATCAATACCCATTCTTTTAAAGGATGGGTATTGATACCCATTGCTCTCTGTTTCCTGACTGGTGATACAGTGTAAGCAGCAGCCTCAAACTAACTGCCACCATGTGTCCATCATGATGGACTATCCCTCCAATTTTGACCAGAATAAACCTTTCCTTCCTAGAGTTGCTTTTGTTAGGTGTTTTGTTGCAGCGACAACAGAACTACCTAATTGAATCATGGGGCACAGTGGCTTAACTATAATAGTAATACAGAAATAGCCCCATCACAATCTGCTTTATTTATTTGTTTGTTTGTTTGTTTATTTATTTATTTATTTATTTATTTATTTATTTATTTATTGGTTTTTCGAGACAGGATTTCTCCGTATAGCCCTGGCTGTCCTGGAACTCACTTTGTAGACCAGGCTGGCCTTGAACTCAGAAATCCGCCTGCCTCTGCCTCCCCACAATGAGGTGCTTTTTTAAAGTATTGTAGATTTTGCAACCCACTGATACTAGCTAGGGTTCCTCATGTGGACACAGATGTGAAGTTATCTACTGTAACAGGAATAACTCACCAGTGGCTTCGCTATTGAGAATAATGGCTTCACCACTGGTCATTGTTAGTGTTTCTGAAAGGAGTGGGACACCATGTGCCACTACTCCATCTGTGAGTGCATCTATAGGGGCTCACTCTTCTCACTCTTCTCACTCTTCTCACTCTTCTCACTCTTATGGGGGATCTTGCAGGTGCTGTGAGTTCAAGAGGGTCATGGCCATGGCATGCCCACAAGATGTTTTACATCCCTCTCTCCATCATGCAATTCTTATATTATTTCCTTTTCCCTTATAAAAAGTAAAAATAAACAACATGTGCTACATCTACTCCAGTAGCAACCCGCGTGACAGGCTGACAAGTCTGGGCACGGTCCCGAGGCAAGAAGTTCACAGAAACTTAGTCTCCTGGAATCTTAGCATCCTGTATAAAGAATGCTCCTATGCCCTTGCTTTAGTTGATAAATAGATCTGTGTGCTTTTCCCTAATATTGCTTCATTATAAGTATTCCTAAAGNCTCACTGTACCTTGAAAGATGTGTTACCTAACTCACTATTTTCTTCTGTATAAAAGTCTGATGCTCAATTTGACACAATACACTCAGATATTACACACTCCCTTGTGTGTCGTGTCTGTTTGTCACTCGCCGAATCTTTGCCCACTTCCTCAAGAGAACTCGACCCACGCAGACAAGGGATCCAGAGGTCTGTGGCAAACATGAGTGAGAGATGGGACTTGATGGGAGGAAGGGTTAGTAGAGGTAGGAGAGGGATGAGAATGGGGCGATGGACATGACCAGAATGTGCTACATTCTTGCATGAAACCAGTAAAGAAATAATTAATAAACCTAGTCAGGCCAGTCAGGGTGACACAGACCTTTAATATCAGTGCTTGGGAGGCTATGTAGACCTGGTGGATTTTACTTCTAATCATTTTATTCCCCATCTGCTTAAAATGTTATTGCATGATAAGACCCTCATCACTTATGAATAAAGAGAAAAGTACAAACTTGTATATGTGGTTTCTGTGTATGTATGTGCTAGTATATATGTTTTTATTTTTTGTGCATGTGTATATGAATGTATATATATATATATATATATAATTTCTTGTGCATACATACATATATCTGAATAATTACATTTAATTGTGGGTAGTGCAGGCATTGTATATGTGTTCCTATATGCCACAAATTTGTCAATGTTTTTTTTTCCTAATTAGGATAATTTTTCCACTTCTTTAATTTTGAGTCCTAAATTATGTTTCAATGCAGTATAATCATGGAGTTCATAGATGTTAACATGTCTAAAAGTATACATGTATGTATTTATTGAGTTTGGATTGATTTAGGAATTCCAAATTGAAAATGGAAGACTCATAGCTTCTTCCTTCTAAGCACATTAGCAACACCACATCATAGAACTTGATAGAATGAAGAGAATGTACAGTGGAAACTTACCAGTGTCATGATGCCAGTAACTGGAAAAGAAGTCTAAGTGCAAACAGGGGTAGCTCAGCCCTCTGAGTCCAACAGTCATAGAAACAGCAAAAAACATTCAAAGCCTGGTGTCCTGGGGGATTCTGTGTGGTAGTTTGAAAGTAAAATGTTCCCATAGGCGTAGGCATTTGAACTCTTGGTCCCTTGGAAATGGGACTGTATGGGAAGGTAGTGTGGTATTGCTGAAGGAAGTACATAACTGGGGGCAAGCTTTAGATTCTCACTTGATGAGCTATTTTTTATTGGTTATTTTATTTATTTACATTTCAAATGTTATCCCCCTTCCCAGTTTCCCCTCCACAAGCCCCCTATCTCCTCCTGCCACTCCCTGCCTCAATGAGGGTGCTTTCCCACCTGCCCACCCACTCCTGCCTTGGTGGCCTAGTGTTCCCCTATCCTGGTTCATCAAGCTGACACAGGACCAAAGGCCTCCATTCCCAGTGATGCCAGATAAGGCCATCCTCTGCTACATATCCAGCTGGCACCATGGTCAGTAAGCACTTCTTGGCATCAGCAATAGTGTCTGAGTTTGGTGTCAGCAGATGAGATGGATACCTAGGTGGGGCAGTCTCTGGATCAAATAAGCTCTTTCTTCCCTAAGTCATTCTGGTTGTTCCCATTTACTACAGATACAGAAGAATTGCTAACAGGATCAATGTTCCTTCTGTACCACATCTTTTCATACATNGGTCAGTAAGCACTTCTTGGCATCAGCAATAGTGTCTGAGTTTGGTGTCAGCAGATGAGATGGATACCTAGGTGGGGCAGTCTCTGGATCAAATAAGCTCTTTCTTCCCTAAGTCATTCTGGTTGTTCCCATTTACTACAGATACAGAAGAATTGCTAACAGGATCAATGTTCCTTCTGTACCACATCTTTTCATACATTTAAACTGAAAACAGTTACCTTGGTAGAGAACCATTCTGCAGTGCCAGAGTTTTTCTGCCCTATCTGTTCATGTTTAGAACTGCATTTCCAGGCATTTCAATATTTTTAAGGTGAGAAAAAAACATCACAAGTGTCTCCAAGAAAAGCACCTCTCTCCTCAGAACTGAATGTCTAATTGAGATTTCACACTTCAGCATCATTCAAACCTAATCTTCACTGAACTTGGTAAGATATCATTTCGATCAGGATAACTTCCCATATTATTATACTACTTCCCCGCTATAATTGGATGCCTTGGGCACCACAGGAGTTCTAATTGCTAAGGCAGAGCAATTTCACAATCATTGGCTCATGGTGTCCATGCTGAAAGCCTTGCAGGAGGTTTCACAGAAAGGATTCTTTTTTTTTTTTTTTTTTTTTTTTGTGGGTGAATCCCCAAAACTAATATAATCCATTACTTTTCTTCCCATGTTTTCCAGAAGTGCTGAGGAACCATGCAATTTTCAACCATCATCTTTCTAAAGGTTGCAGACATGTAGTGTGTTAGAGACAAATTAAACAATATTGGTACTGAACCTTTGAAAAGTGGACTGTGTTTGGAATTTTTAAAAAATAAGGTAGCATGTCTATAAACAGCAATTCTGTCATGATGTATTTTCTGTTCTAGAGTTAATTCATATAAACACTGGTTTCATCACAATATAGTGTGTGTCTCTGTAGGGCCCTAATATTTAATCTGCTTGGATTTTAGTTGGTGTGGATTAAAGACAACTGACTTCCTAGTTGCATTCTCTGGGTCCTGCCACTTTTTTTTTGCTTCTGCTACTTGATACTCTTCTGAGTAAGTCAGTTTCTCTTTTCTTTAGCACCTTTATACATTGAAAATTAAGACTAAAATTTTGGTGTGCTATGTGGAATTCAATATGAAACAAATTATGGTAAATACAGGAGTATACTTTAGAGACCAAAAACTCCTTATAAATGCAGATGTTTGTCAGAGAAAATATATTCAGAGCAGATGGCATTTGCAATGCCAAGTTTGAGCTTCAGTCATTCCACTCACTTTATTTATTTCTTACAGCAGCTGGCACACTGGGAACTATTACTGTTAATGTACAGAAACGAGAAATCAGAGAACAGAGAGGAAAAGTAGTTTATCTCAAATCACAAAGCTGATAAGTGGCAGTCTGAGCAGAGAGTACATCCATTTAGCTACTGTGCTTTAGGGATTCAGATGCTGACTCTGGCCATCAGAAGGAAGGGAGGATGCCTAAGCAGAAGGAATGGACATGCTGTGATAGCCAGAATTCTATCCTTTCCAAGATTTATTCACTGAGGTCGTTCTTCGGAATGTACTGTATCATTATAGGGCCATCAGAGATGTAATTATTTATAATGAGGTCATGCCAGAGCAACATGTATTTCTAATAAATATGACAAATATCTTCATAAAAATGAGAAATTAGGAGTCAAACAATGAACGAAGAATGCTCTGTGGAAATTGGAGTTGCGCTGTGACAGCCAAGGAATTACCAGAAGCTACAAGGGAAACTTACACAATTCCTTTTTCATGGTCCTGCAAGCACCTTGATTTGCAATTTTTAGTCTCTAGAAGGGAGCAGTCCTCATCGGGAACCATACAAAATGTCATCCAACAAGGTGAGGTTCAGAACATGCCTTTCCCAGCTGTGTGATCTGGAAGAAGATACTTACATGGAATAACAAAGTATTCTTGGTAAACTAGCTCAGTTTGTGGCTCTTCTTTTGGCAACCAAAGCATGCTCATACATATCTATCAATGCCTGACTCATGTAATAAGTAACTCTCTCTGATTTATCTATTCAGACACCAAAAACTAACAGAAGGAATGATCCTTATAAGGTTCCATTGTAACACCTGTAGGCAAGACCAAGGTGACAGGAGTCCATTTATCCTCCAGTGATCATTATTCTTCGCCTTCCTTGGATACTTTATGAAAGAGGAATGTGGGACCATTTGTGAAATTAGCAATAAGGGCCCTGTTTATGTACACTATTTCTTGGCTTCTATGACACAAAGGCTTGGTTTCCTTCTAGTTTCCTTGGTGACCTCTACAATTTTCTCATCTCATCGCTATGTTACAGGGAAACCTAAAAACGATGTTGAGTTCTCACTTTACATATCTCTCCTTAAACCTTGTCCATTCCTGTGGTTGCATGACCCTCTATGATGCTAATTTGGGGAAATATAGTAGTGAAAATTTCTTTAAAATCCTCATTTCCCTTTATTTCGGAAATAGTGCATTGAAGATGTCTATTTGATCTACCCTGTTCCCCAGTTTTCTTACTTGTAAATAAAGACACAAAGGGTTACTTTTTTGCAAGTTTGTTTGGAGAAGTTATTTTTTTTCCTTTTTGGGCATCTGTGCTATATGCTTATGTATGTGTATCTGTGTCTGGGTGTACATGCATGCATATATAGAGGCCAGATGCTGACTTTATAAGACTCTTTTATCTGATGTATCTCATTGTAGGTTCTGGCAATAATCAAGGTAATGACTATACAAGTCCATGAATTAATTTCTATGTCTTCATTCAATATTTGAGAAACACATGCAAAGGTCAGATGATATAAGAAGTGGAACAGAATCCTCATAGCACCTGATGACTCCAAACCCAGAAACCTTTTCCTTAGAAGAGACTGCCATCATTTTACATGCCATGATATGAATTATATGACAATGTATCATATCATAAATCATATCATAAATATCCTCTAATAATAACAGACAAAAGGAGCCCCCAGCTCCAGAAGGCACTCCCTGGGAACTCACAGACCTCTCTAGCCCAGGACAAAGGTAGACTGACTACAGATATTAAACTCTTCCTCAGCTACTGTAAGTTCAACTCCCGGTCTCACCCCCAGCTCTATAGTGGACCACTTTTTGTGGTCTGTCATTCCTCTCTGTCCTCACCTCCAGTCAATCACATATATCTTTTCCTTCTCACTTCTTTTCTAACCATTCATTGCTTTATCCCAGCTCCCAAGTCCAGCAGGCATTCCCTGAAAACTAACAGGACACTCTGGTCAGGGAAACAGGTAAACAAGTTAACTGCAGATCTTCATCTGCCCCTCCCCTTCTCCAAATCCAATTCTTCAGTCTTATCTCTAGCTCTGAAAAAAGAATCCCTGTTGCCATCCCATCTCAAGTGTAACACACAGGTCTTCCCCTTCTAACTTCCCTTTAACTACTCTTTGCTTTATCCAAGTTCCACTCAAAGAGGCATTCATTGGCAAACCACAGATCACTCCATCCAGAGAAGCAGGTAAGTTAGCTGCAAATCTTCACCTCTCCCTTCATTCCTCCAAGTCCAACGCCTGAGTTTAATCCCCAGGTATGCAGCAGACTACCTTCTAGGTCCCCTTGCTCTGTGCTCCAATTTCCAGGAGGCTAAGCAGAGCTCATGGAACATTCTGATTTCTTTCATCCTGTGAATCCCTTATTCTCCATTTCTAAACATCTGATCCCAATATCTAGAAACACAATTTATCTGGAATTCCTAGTGGCCACACCTATCTGGATTCCAGAAAAACTTTTTACTGGACAACATACAGCCAACAAAATCTCCTAAGAACCAGACATTGCAACAGAAACCAAGAAACAAAGACACCCAACAATGACAAGACTAGATATCTGCATATCAGCATCTAGAATTACCGTCTTCCCAAACCCAGATGACCAGAGGGAGAAAAGTAGGGCCTGAGGGAGGGAATCCAGGGAGACATAGCTAAAATTAAGGGACATTTGAAGGGTAGGATAGGAAACTAGTATGCTAGAAGTTTCTTAAAACTCATACATATAAAAGGGATATCTAAATGAAGTTGCTAAATAATGTGGGAGACAGATTGTCAACTAACCATCTTTTGTCCTCAAGTGAAACTTCCAGTACCAAGATTGGGTTACATCTACTTGGTCAAAGGGGTCCTGCAGATATCCTCAAATAACCCAGGGTATTGCTGTGGGTAGGTCATAGGCTTAGGGTATCTTTCTACTGTTATTTTATTACATGGGAATGTGCCTTCTAAATATTTGTGCTTATACTCATGAACTAGTGCTGCTCTCAAGTTTGGTCAGAGGGTATTATTTTTGCAATGACATGTAAAAGTAACATTTATCCACCTGAAGTGATTGTCATCTTCTAGGCTTACTGATGAATAAGTTCACATTTTCCATCTAGTTCTTTCCGAACTTTGACTGGAAAGTCCTACTCAGCAGTTCTGGATCAAACTCCTCTCCATGCTGACTGATTCAAACTGGCTTCTCTTAGCTTCTGACTTCTTGCTCTGCTTGGCCTCAAACTAACACTAGAAAACTGTTCTAATCTTGTGACTCCTTATTCTTTGGCTTCACTTGCCTCTGCTAAACTGCTGGAACTCAACTCCAATGTACTGACAAACTGAACTCAAGTGCCTCAATTGACTGAACTGAATTCAACTCAACTCAATTGCACGTGGCCTGTATTCAAACACAGATTCCCAACTACCTAAATCTGAATTGTGTTGTGGATTTGGTTTAATGCTTGTATTGTGTTGTTTGGGTTTCCAAATTGCGTGGGAATCCCACATGTAAGATCCTGAGGGTTTCTGTGCCCAGCTGGTTCTGACTGATAAATGAAGTTGCTTGTGGCCAATGGCTGGGCAGAAAGACAGAGGTGGCTCTTTAGGATTCTCTGGCAAGGGGACAGGAGAAGAGGGAGAATGGCCATGCCATGAAAGGAATAAGATCCATGCTAGAGAGTGGAAGGAAGAGAGGCATACTAACCATGTAAGAGCTGGGAAAGAATGACCCCAATCTCCCCATCCTCCACTGGGTCTAGGGTAGCAAAGATAGAATTTAGATCTTAGTAAATAATAATTCAGGAGTATTAGATGGGAGGAATTGGCAACATGGAAGTTTGGGACTGGCCCAGCCATTGATCTGATTAAGGCACATTAAATATATGGCTGTGTGCGTGTGTTTCATCCGAGAATCCAGAGCATTGGGGCAGGTAGTGAGGAACTCACATTGCTGCCACTGGGGAGAATAGAGCTGATTAATCAACTAGAGCAACAGAGCTACAACAAACTGACTGACTTGAACTCAATTGACCTCTGACCGACTGAACTAAGATCTACATCCTCAGTCTCTTGAGTGTTAAGATTAATGGTGTATACCACCACTCCTGGACCCAAGCTTTTCTTTACCTGAAACTTGCTCTATACCAGGATAGCCTTGAACTCAGAGTTATGCTTGTCATTTTCACCAAATCTTTGCTTAGTAATGTTGTTAGGTGTCTTTAATTACTTCTTGGTTCAAGATGTCAGTTGGGCTGCTTTACATTGCCATCACCAGCGTCTCAATGTTAAACTCTGGAAAAGAGATCTGAGGCCTTGACATTTCATACAAATAGTCATCCTAGCAAGTCCTGGGTAGGAATGGAGAAACTTTATTTTAGAAGTTTTATTTCCCAGAGACCTTCTCTAACCCCCGAGGCTCACAAGAGATGCGAAGAGTTGTTACTTCTCTTCAGATTGCTAGTACACTCTACTTACCAACCTCAACATAGCTTTTTTTTTAAGTTTTATGATGATAAAAGATACATAATTTCAATTTATCTGAATTTGTTAACATTTAAAAACATATTTTGAGTAAATAGACTTACATCACATTCTTCTTTCCCTTTTATAGCCCAATTCCTCCTGGAGGTCCCCCCCTCTTCAAAACCTGCAATATCTTTCATTTTTTAATAATATTCCTTAAAATTTATAAAATATTGTAACAATAAAAATGAGTATTGAACAGCCTTATGTGGTTGCTTGTCTACAGAAATACTGAAACTACACACATTTTTTCTCAATATAAATTTTAAATAACTCCAAATATATTAACTGTATGGTATTTAAAAATAATATGTCACTATTAGTTTTTTTAATGAACATAAATAGATTAAGTCTTTTTTATTTGTTTGTTTGTTTTGTTTTTAGTAGAAATTGAAATCTTGGTTCTTGCTGTTGTATAAACACAAAATAAGAAAAATTTTTGGACTTTGGAGTTCATTGAAATAGGGCTGTACTTCAGTGTTCCTCACATCACCAAAGGATTTTACCTCCATAGTAGATAAGCTAAGAGTTGACAGTTCTGCTGCACCAAGGAATGAATTGTAGGCACGATTTTTAGATATAGATTTCCTGCTATGGTCAAAGCCATTTGACTTGAGTGATTGTCATCATTCTCAGCCTGCAGGGAACAGGTTAAATTCATTTAAGAAATGGTGTGTGTATTAAGATGGTCCATCCAATGAAGTCATTCATCAACTGTTTCAATGAAGAATGGTTCTGCTTAGAGGGTGGCACAGGGTAAGATTCTGGTTCATTGACCATGATGATTTTGAAAAGCATTCATCTCAGAATAAGAGTAACTTATAAAGTCCTCTTCTTCAAAATTGATATAATAATTATAAATACCAAGCAAAGCCTTCAGTCTCACTCTTTGCTGTTCTCTTAAAAGCCACCTCTCAAATTGTCTACATTTCTTTTGTCTATATAAATAATTTTGAAATATGTAAGCTGTTCTAAAAACCATAGTATAGTGTAAAAACATCAAATAAACAACCCTACCAATAGAGAGGCTGAAATAGCAGAAGCATGATTTCAAGACCATTATGTGGTACACAGCAAGACCCTGTCACATACAAACAGAAAGTGTATATGGGTTGTACAATATTGAACCTATTTATCTCATTACCAAATTTGAGATACCACTGGATGACAGTTGACAAATTTCTAATTCCTCATATTTTTGAATTTCAATTGTTTAGGATATGTTGGTAATATTAATTTTCATATTGATTATTACTTCCTGTTAATTTTCTTGTTAGAGGTGGAATTATGTTTCTGTGGGTTTGTTAAAAGATTACTTTCTTGCTTCTTCTAGGGTGTAGTTTCACTCCTTGTGTTGGTGTTTTCCATCTATTATCCTTTGTAGGGCTGGATTTGTGGAAAGATATTGTATAAATTTGGTTTTGTCATGGAGTATCTTGTTTTCTCTATATCTTTGCAGGGTATAATATCCTGGGCTGGCATTTGTGTTCTCTTAAAGTCTCTATGACATCTGCCCAGAATCTTCTAGCTTTCATAGTCTCTGGTGAGAAGTCTGGTTTAATTCTGATAGATCTGCCTTTATATGTTACTTGACCTTTTCCTCTTACTGCTTTTAAAATTCTTTCTTTGTTTAGTGTATTTGGAGTTTTGATTATTATGTGATGGGAAGAATTTGTTTTCTGGTCTCGTATATTTGGAGTTCTGTAGGCTTCTTGTTTGTTCATGGGCATCTCTTTCTTTAGGTTAGGGAACTTTTCTTCTATAATTTTGTTGAAGACATTTACTGTTCCCCTAAGTTGGAAATCTTCACTCTCTTCTATACCTATCATCCTTAGGTTTGGTCTTTTCATTGTGTCCTGGATTCCCTGGATGTTTTGGGTTAGGGGCTTTTTGGTTTTTGTGTTTTCTTTTACTGTTGTGTCAATGTTTTCTATAGTATCCTCAGCACATGAGATTCTCTCTTCTATCGCTTCTATTCTCTTTCTGGTGCTTGCATTATTGACTTCTGATCTCTTTCCTAGGTTTTCTTAATCCAGGGGTGTCTCCCTATGTGATTTCTGTATTGTTTCTAGTTCCATTTTTAGATCCTGGATGGTTTTGTTCCTTTCCTTCACCTGTTTGTGTTTTCCTGTAACTTTTTAAGGGATTTTTGTGTTTCCTCTTTAAGGGCTTCTAGCTGTTTACCTGTGTTCTCTTGTAGTTCTTTAAGGGAGTTATTTATGTCCTTCTTAAATTCTTCTATCATCATCATGAGAAGTGATTTCGGATCTGGATCTTGCTTTTCTGGTGTGTTGGGGCATCCAGGACTTGTATGGTGGGATAACTGGGTTCTGATGGTGCCAAGTAACCTTGCTTTCTGTTGCTTATGTTCTTATGCTTGCCTCCCACCATATCGTTATCTCTAGTGCTACCTGCTCTGACTATGTCTGGCTGGAGCCTGACCTTCCTGTGATCCTGGTTGTGTCAGAACTCCTCTGAGTCAAGCTGTATCTATGATGCTGTGATTTTGGGATCCTGGGATCCTGAGATCCTGAGTGTGTCTGAGCTCCTGGGAGTCAAGTTGCCTTTGGAACTCTGAGATCCTGGTGTGACCAAGCTCCTATGATCCTGTGATCTTGAGTGTGTTAGAGCACCTGAGAGTGGAGCTGCCTCTGGGTGTTGTGGGGCTGGCTGTGGAGTTTGTGTCCAAGGTCTGTTCAGGGTACTGGCCGAGACAGACTAGAAGAAACCCATGCCATTGGTCTGGTGGAATTTCTGTGTGCCTGGGTTCTGCTTGTCCCAGTTACTTCTGGTGTTGTGACAGAAGTTGTGTCATCCTCACCTCTGATCCTCTGATTCTGGGTGTGTTGGAGTGCCTGAGAGTGGAGCTGCCTCTGGGTGTTGTGGAGCTGGCTGAAGAGTTTGTGCTCAAGGTCTGTACATTTAAGCCTTGAATTAAAGAGATGGTGAGCCATTGGGAGTGCCTCAGAGAAGGCTTTGCCTATGCATGATTTTCAGAGACCTTCAGGAGGCCCTAGCTCTCTTGCTACTACAAACAAGAAAATGACTCCAATTAGGAATAACTGTATGTTCATGCAGTATCTCCAATGTATCTTCACAGTTTCTCTACTCAACAGTGAAGTTAGCTAACTCAAGGATTAAAACTTGCTATAGTTTCTTCATCTATAAAATGAAAATAGTATTAATAACTATTTCATTGAGATGCAATGAAGATAAAATAAATTAATAAGGTTTAAAGTGAGTAGGGGTAAAATGGAGTTGTTAAATATGCTTGCTACTCTTCCAGAGGACCAGAGTTTGGTTCCCAATATCTGTGTGCAGTGGCTCAAAAGCACCTGTAATTTCAATTACCATTTCATAAACACTCCCAAATAATTTTACCAACCAGGGATGGACTATTCAAATATGGGAGCCTGTTAGGGAAATTTCTCATTCAAACCACCACAATACTTAACAGAGAGTACTGGCCACAGGAGAGAAAGAAAGACCTTTACTCTGGAGCTCTGGAATGAGTACATCTTCCTATATGAACTGATAAACAAAGAAGAATAATGAAAAAATAAAAGTAAGCAGGCAGACTTCTAAGATGAAAGGGGGAGAAATTAAAGCATACCATTTACAACTCACTCTAATTGGTAAAGTTATTAACTATCTAATTCAATGACTTCTGGATGTCTCAGTGGTGCAAAATATGCCAGCAAATCCTTGTATCTAAAAGCTTCCACAACTTCTCAAAACAGCACTACCAACTAGGGTCCAAGCAAACCATCACTCTATTGGGAATGTTTATCATACAAACTATATCAGTATATATCAGTATGGCATAATCTTTCTCCCAGGTCCTTTATTATTAGCATCTACCAGCTCTAGGATTGGGATAGTCTATGTTAGTTTTCAGGGGTCTTCCCAAAATGGACCACAGTGTGGAGAAAAGCAAATACAGCATTGTCACTTGCACTGGCTGAGGAAATGGAACATGTTAACTTGTCTGATGATCTTGGTTCTTACGCATCACACCCTGTTGTAGAGCAATAAACCATCATTTTGAAGGGAGGAGGCTGGAGAATGGAGCAATCCCCAGACAGCTCTCAATCATGCCCAGTAGCAAGCCACTTGTAGCAGAAAAGCAGCTCCAGCCCCTGTACTTTCTGCTGGCTCTGCTCAGCCTTCAGCCTCTTCAGTAACCCACAACTGATGGACTCATTACTGATCATAGAGGTCATTCAATATTTCTTACCTTCTAGGACATGCATCAGCCTACATATTACACATTTATACTTTTGTGAATCCCACAAATTCTAGATTGCATTTCTCTTTTATTTATAATTGCTTCTATTTAGATTTATTACTTAATTTTGTTTTTGTATTTCTTCATTTGTTTTGCATCAAGAAATTATCTTCAAAAATTTTTTGTCTTTCTCTAAATATAGCTTTGTGCTGCTTTCTGGCAACATGTTATTTTGTAATGTGTAAAGAATACTGCCTAAAAAGTACTGTTTTTCTAGTATTTGTTAACATATTTGGTCTAATTTTTTATATTTATTTTTTATAAATCATTTATCATGCACAAAAGTGAGTGTTGACTTCAAATCCACAAGGGAGATTTTTGTCTGTGCTGGGTCTACTTCAAGAGTTTCATCTACAAACTGCACAGCTTGAGCAGGGAAGTCTCATGTGCACCTCTTCAGTTTGTGCCCTTCTACAACTTTCAATATGTGTTTCTTCACTTCTCTTAACATTGTAGCTTACCACACTGCAAAAACCAATTAATTGGCTTATTATGAGCACATCCTCTGGGCATCTCGTTTGCATGTTTCTATCCATTTTATTTTGTCAGTGTGCAGATCTTCATGTGGTAAATTAGAGGTAATTTTGGTCATAAGCCTTGCTCCCCCTACTCTCAAGTGGGTCAGATTATAACAGGAAATACAAACGTAATACCTGTTTTTAAAAGTAAACTATTGGGAAAAGGTCACTCCTCTGCTTTCTGGGTGCTATAACTATAGCAATCATGACAGTCAGTGCTGAAGACATGGGTGGATTTTGAGCTTACTTCTATAAATGTCCTATTGTACTTTGATGTCTTCTGGGGAGTGGACATTGTGAGTCAGTTTATTGAACAGATGTCAGAATCATATTAATAGCATCTCAGAGAATAGCCCAGATATTTACCAGGGTGGCAACTGCTTGAAAGATCCAGATTCAAAATTATAGTGGAAATTGGGTTGAAGGGCAGGGAAAGTGTGCATTTGGGTAAATGGCTAAAGCAGCAAAGTTATGGCTTTTGTGAATCTTACTTTCCAGAGAAAGAAAAAAACACTAAAAAGAAATACTGCCTGTATGGGGCACAGAAAAAAGGGATGTAGGGAAGGAGGGAGAAAGGGAATATTGATAAGGCCAAGTGAAAGGGATGAGAGAGTGTGTGGTGGGGGTTGAATAGAATCACAGTGTTTTGTGCACAAGTATTACACCATCAAAATATTTTAATTAAGTTAACAAAACACAGAGAAAAGCAAATCTGATGGGTGACATTAAGCACCAAGTTTTAAAAGAAATTGTAGAGATTTAAAGAAAAGAGTAATTTATTTCAAATAAGTTGGTCAGGAAATTCCTTTGTATAAATGCAATGTTTGAACTGAGATGTGATTAAAATTAGAAACCCACAAAATGGTGAGAAATTTCAAATAGTCTGTATTGACTGTGGTTTGGTCTAGATGTACTGAGTGCTGATGTAATCTTCATCTGTGTCAATCAACCTCAAGGAAGAGGAGCATCAGCCAAATGAATAAAGATCCTGTCTCAATTAAAAGGCAAAGGACAGTCTCTTACATGTCTCTGTAGGTCAAAGAGCATCTTTCATAACACATGATACATATTTGATGGTTGATAAATTCTTGGAGCAGAATTTAACAATAATCCTAAGATTGTTAGGAATAAACAGGGACAGAAGAGTTTATCAATTGATCAGAATTTAAAGAACAAATGAGGGTGAAAATAAATCATTTCTCTTTGAGGAATGTTCAATTATATTTTATGCTGGTTTTCTACTGGTATTACAGAATACCAGAAGTAAAGAACTTGTAAAGATGAAAAGTTCATTTTATTTTCAGTCTGTTGTTGGTTGTCTCTGTTATTATCTGTGGTTAGGATTTATTAAAGTGAAGCACAGACAGAAGAACCTGATCATTTTCCAAGAAGGCAAAAAGAGAAGCAAACATTCCAGTGTACCACTCTGCCCACCGTAGGCATTCAATTACTGTTCTAAAGTTCCAGGGTACCAATATATCCATCATAGGCATTCACTTAATGTCCTAATTTTTTTTCTGAGATTCCATACCTCTCAAAGTTTTAAACCTTTGCAAACCAAACCTTCACTACAGGTATCTCAGAAGTTATTCATGGTCCACACCATGACAGATCTGCATTTTACATCAACGCCAATATTGCTTGTTAACAACCATGTATGTGAGCTCAGGTACAATGAGCAAACTAGATCATAGTTACAAAGGGACATGTAGAGAAGTTCTGTATTAAGAGGTCTAGTTAAAGATGCAGACATTCATTTAAAATTACCCAGAATAACATACCTTTTTTTTCTTTTTAAAAAAAATTTTATTAGATATTTTAATTTACATTTCAAATGTTATTCCGAAAGTCCCCCACCCCCACCCTGTTCCCCTGTCCACCCACTCCCACTTCTTGGCCCTGGAGTTCCCATGTATTGGGGTATATAAAGATTACAATACCAAGGGGCCTCTCCTCCCAATGATGTCCGACTAGTCCATCTTCTGCTACATGTAGAGCTAGAGATACCTGTTCTGGGGGTTCTGGTTAGTTCATATTGTTGTTCCTCTTCTAGGGTTGCAGACCCCTCCAGCTCCTGGGGTTCTATCTCTAGCTTCTCCATTGTGGGACCATCTTATAGATGATTATGAGCATCCACTTCTGTACGAGACAGCTATATCAGGGTCCCTTAAGTAGGCACTAGCTGTCCTATGCAATAGTGTCTGAGTTTAATGACTGATTATGGGATGGATCCCCCCTGGTGGGGTAGTCTCTGTATGGTCCATCCATGATTTATTTAATTACTATGTAAGAAGGTAGAGTATGCTTGATAAATCATTAGTTCATTAATATTGGAGTTGAGCTCCTTTCTGCTACTTTAGGTAGGTCAGTTTGAAGACAGGATGATAAGTCCTCAAATGTGTGACATTTCCTGATCTGGCCTTGAACTTGTTGAGCCAGTCCATCAGCAGAGGGCCTGACAGCCTTTGTCTCAAGTCAGGAGGGTGAGGAAGAAATGGTGATGTTGGAGATTTGACCCCTTTATTAACTAACCATGGTAGACCGTCTGACTACTAGGGAATCTTTGTAACTCCTTGTCATTCACACACACCACACATAGAAGTCATGCTACCTGCTTTGAGGGCATTTGAGAATGATGACAAACCTTTGGTATTTCAAACTGAGGAAGGGGTGACAATGGAGGGACAGCAGCCAAGGTGCCTCAAGGAGGGTCTATCTAAGCAATGATGACAAAACTAAACTGGTTGCAGTGATCCAGAGCATGAGATACCCATTAGGTGGGGATGTATATCTTTGGACCTTGTGATATGATCAAGGTAACGTCTTTTACACATAAAAAGTGAGACTTTAAATAGTATTGATAGAATAGATCAAAAAAAGATTAGGAGAGTTTTACCGTTATGAGAGGAAGAGAACAGGCAAGAAAACCATCATAGACATCAGCATCTATAAGTTTTGACAACAGGGTATCTGAAACCTCCTGTAGTCAGGAAACATGTTTAGAACATGTTAGAACATGGTGCATCGTATTATAGCAGTGAGAAGTACTCTTCTAGAAACTGGTCTGGTTATCAGGGAGAGAATCATTAGTGGCAAATAGTTGTCCAAAGAGCATCTCCTATGATTAACTATCATGGTCGACACTGTTAAAGAAGCAGACATATTGGCCATACTAATCTTTGCTATACTTCCATTTTTGGTAATATCATGTAGGTGGACAAAATTAGTAACTCTCTTTTTTATTTCAAGCCTACTTGAAGATATGGTCCTCAGAGGTTACTGGGTTCTGAAGGATTTGGCCTTGGAAGGTCTGACTCCTCTAGTGTCTTTTTTTTTTTTGTCAGTTAGTTCATCTGTGTGAGAATAAGTCAAAGGCCTTGCCTGACCATTGTTTTATTTGAAAGTGCAGAGGAATTTTCCCTCTTTGTTGACTCTTATTTTTGCAGACTAGACCCTGGTTTGAGTCCATTCAGTGGCATCTCCAAGATGAGTCTCACTGAAATCCCTGAAAAAGAAAGTAAGTGACTTTCTACAGTTACAGAACATTTAGAGATGGCCACCATTCCCTGGGACTTAGTTGACCTGGAAGAAAAGGAAGAAGATATTTTACATTTTAATTCCTCTGACCATATCAGTATGAATCTCCAAATATTACTGAAAACCCAGAGGCTCATTTTCACAAATGTATTATTTCTAATTAATCTGTAATTTTTAGGTGAAACTTGAGCAGAAATGAAGTAGTTTAAAATGAACTTGATTAGACACACCTAAATCTATAGCTAGACACTGTGGGTATATGTTATAATATTAATCAAAATCTGATTTACCCCACAGATGAAAGCAAAGCTAGACATAGGGAATTTAGAGTACTTTTGTTATGGGGAACCCATCAGAGATGACTCTTCTGACACAGTTTGTAGCCAATTAAAAGTCTTTATTCAATACAGTTGTAACTACACTAAAGCATTCAGGGACCCAAGTTTAGCCCCAAGCATTTTGATCAAGGGACTATTAAAAGGAAAAAAAAGAACATTATGTTATTTCACTCAGCAGCTGCAGAGGGAGCTTTGAACAAGCAAGCAGTTTAACACAATCTAGGAAACTTAGCTCAGACTTCTTGACCTTGGGTTCCCAAAATAGAAGTGGACAATTTTCCATGGGGTTCTTCATCAGGGAGATCAAATTCTAGTTACACTTGAGATGGCCTCAGCAATAATACAGAATGGAGAAATCTCTGCTGTCTTGCTTTATCACACTTTTCCACTCGCTTACAGAACAACTCTTATTGAAGGGTAGTATAATAGTTAAGAATTCCTCCTGGGGTCCACTGTTTATTAATTAAGATATTTAGGCAAATATTGTGCAAAGATAAAAGCTCTCTTCCTAAGCACTGACTTGTGGTCTGACTTGTTCCAGTTGTTCAGGAGGTAAGCCAGTGGGGAATTTAAAGGAATCTTGGAGGATTTTTCTTTCCATTTGTAAAATAAAAACAAGATTAAGAGAGACCTATAGAGGATCACCTTATCTGCCTCATGTCTCACATCCCAGAATCTAGAAAGTGTGACTCTAAAGAACCAAAGGTATGGCTAGAACAGCCCAAGTACCTTGGAACTGGTTTCTATTATGGGACTTAACTGGGTTTGCCCACACCTTCAGTTCCAGTTCCTTCCAGTTTTCACATATACCCAGATTTCAATTATCTTTTTCTTTTTTCTTTTCTTTTTCTTTTTTTTTTTTTTTTTAGCGTGACCCCAGTCCATTCTGAGACTGAAGGCAAAGTTTTATTTACCAATCCACTTTTACACCAAATTAATTACATGCAAGTATTTTTGGGGAAGCAGGACATTTGTACAATAAGGAACTACAAACAAGGCAACAGGACAGTTGTAAAAAAGGGCTTACCATAGAAGCTTGTGCCCACTTCCTTGTCCAAGCACAAAACCTTGCCTGAAGCTTAGTTCCACCCTAAAACTAAAATTCCTGCTTTATCTTACTTCTCTATTACAACCTAAAGTTAGCTTTTTGCTGAAACTTACATCCTTATTATGCCCTGATGTCAGATCTCTGCCTGAGCTTGCTCCCAAGGTCAGATTCCTGTCTCAAAGCCATTTCTTTGTCCTTGCCAGTGTCAGACTGCTGCCAAGCGGTACCCCAAATGGCTTCCCAGATCTCCCCCTTTTTAATTTAATAAACAAGGCATTTAAATCATGTTCTTTTTATTTTAAAAATTTTAAATTTTGGATGCCAAGGAACTCTCTGAGTGTCTATGCTACCCTAGAACCAGGCATACTTATGCCTAGGTGAAATGGAAGGAGCCACATACTGGCACATGGCATGGTCTTGATCAGGTATTTAATATGGGGAAGAGGGCATGTTTGTGTTTTTTCCTCAGAATGCTGAAGGAGCGTGCTAGCTGCCAGAGTGATTGGTGATACATGCTGATGTTGGGACAAAGAATGATGCTGACCTGTGACCTTGCTGAGTGCCCTGACAATGGAGACAGGAAGGCTGTTTTGGACATACATTCCTGACCCATCTTTGCTTGCCTATATCCCTAATTGGACAAGCTGCCTTGCTTCATGCTTTTAGACCAGATGGGACAGAAAACATGGAGACTGGAAACTGCCTTCAAACTTAATCAAAAAGAAGTTATGATGAATCTTCTCTTTCCTTTAATGTGTCCAGTTATTCTGGTTCAATCATTGACTGGTCTAGAAATCAATCCAATATTGGAAATAACAGTCTTCATTTGGTAGGCTAGTTCTGGACATTTTTAGAGACATATTTGAAAGTTAGCTACAGTTCTCTATGATGCTATATTAGTACTAGATTGGGACAAGATCTAGTTTTCGAAGAAATGTTAGTGCTTGTGTTAAAGTTCCTGATCTTTTAATTGGCTATGTTGAAATTACTTTGTTTCTTCCACAGTATTTGATGTAAGTTGTATTGATTGTAAACTTTCTAATTGTGTTAGTGCGTTGAAACCTGGCATGTATGTTATAGTGGCCTATCAAACAGCTTTTGTTTTATTGCCTGTGAATATTTCAGGACCATGGTATTCTGAAAAAAGCTTTCAGGTACTGGAAGAAGTGAGTCAGGCTGTACGTAGATACAAGAGGATAGTGGGCTTCATTATTGCTGGTATATCAGCTTTAATTAAGTTAGTAGGTAGCATGACTACAGCAATTGCTTTGACACAAGAAGTTTAAACAGCTACTTTTGTTAATCATTTAGCAAAAAATGTTACTAATGCTCTGAGTATTCAGGATTTAGACAAGCTATTCAAATTATTAGATAGGAGATTCAGTGCTTAAGAGTAGGAAGCCATCTTGAGTACCATGCCAGATACTAGTGGATTTGTGTTACTTCTAAAATTTACAGTAATAGTCACTATAATTGGGAAAAGGTTCATAGACGCTTGCAGGGTGTTTGGCATATAATTCCAACACCACTCTGGATATTTTAACTTTGAATAGTGAGATTATGAATTAAAGAATGCTGCTCTACTGAGCTTTGATGATGCAGATCTTGCTGATAGAATTATTCATGGCCTGAAGTCAGTATTTCCGTCCTGGTCAAGCTTCAAGAATGGCATATATGGCTTGATCATGCTAGCCCTTCTTGTCCTAGGAAGACTCTTATTCCTGCCCATTGTGTTAAAGCTTGCCTTTAACAGCATCAATATGCTAGCGGCCCAAGTACATGGCTTTAAACTAAGAATGAACCCCCAAACAGAGTTGTTGATTTAACAGGCTGGCAAGCCAAGTACAGGTAAAGATTCTGCACAAGGGCCTTGCCAATCTAAGGCAGAAGCATGTGCCAACAAGCCATTTTTGTTTATAACGAACACAAAAAGGCCATGTTTGTTCATATAATACAAACAAGCTGCACATGTTTTGAGGACGGGTAAGGGGGGCATTCTTGTCAGGTTTCAATTATTAAGAGACAGATCCTATCTTCTTCCAAACCTCCTCTAGAGGACAGAGTGAGATAAAGAGGATCCTAGTTTAATATTACCCTCCTCCCTAACAGTGATTAAGTTACATTGAATGAAATCTGAGAGATGGTTCCTCTCTCTTATTTTTCTCCCTCCAGGGTTCTAAATAATGGCCTGGGCTTTTGATTGGCTGGTTAAGTGTGTGTGTGTGTGTGTGTGTGTGTGTGTGTGTGTGTGTGTGTGTGTGTGTGATATGTAAACGTAAGTAACCTCTAGCTCCTGCAGAGGGAAACAGGACCCTGGTGTATATCCAATAGTAGCCTAAACAGAAAAGGAACAGTTGTTCTGTATTTGGGTTCTCCTGATCTCACATCCATTATTTTTTTTAAGTTGTATTTTATTTTCAGACAAGAGGAAAATATGTGAAGCACTTGTGATTATCTTAGCTTACAGAATATTATCTAAATTAGGAGGTTTTTTAATTTTACAACTTAACATGTAAATTGGGTTTAAGTCCTGATAATCTAGGTTAGTAAGCACTAAGAAGGTGATCATATTAAACTTCTTTTTTCTTTACTTGTTTTTTCCTTTTTGTTAACTCTTGTCACTGTAACAATGGTAATCAGAGGTCCCAGTAGACAAGGAAGTTCTACTGGTGCCACCACGCTTTGCTTATGTCATAGGATTGGTTATAAAAATCAAGGTGGTGATTAACTCACATGGCTGATTCCACCTTTATGGGGTCACCAGCCCAAAGTGTCTGTAAACTAAATTGTTACCTTCTTCTTAAGATATGTCCATGTCCTTCTCCCATGTACAAAAGTCCCCATAGAATCCACCTATTTCCCATATTACAGTGTACCTTTGCAACCGTTTCTATAGATGGACACTAATTATAAAGGAGTAAACAGTTTCTATGGCTTTAGCAGGCTGGCCCAACTGACTGACTGACTGACTGACTGACTGACTGACTGACTGACTGAACGAATGAATGAATAAAGGAAGACAGAAAAATAAACAAATAGATGAAGAAATACTTAGATCAGAAGTCTCTCAGGTTTTAGCGAGGGAGAGAAGAAATTTAACTATCATCTAATTTTACTGAGTCAGTACTGACTCTCAGTATTGCAGGAGAGATAGAATAGGAGGTACAGGCACTTTGAAAAATCCAATGGTCTGTTTGTCTCCAAGTAGAAGTATAGAGTAACTTTTAAAAATTTCTTAAAAGTATAATTCCTTCATGGAGCTGGATAGGGTTTTACCCGGACCAGAATGAGGTAATATCACGTAGCCTTAGGTTAACAGTGCATCTTTACTACCAGTTTATAGATCTCTAGTCACCAAACAGTCTAACTGACTCCCTGGTGTACACAGGCCTTAGGGTTAAGAGGTCTGAGTGGACCTCCCTTGTTAGTTACCTGATGAGGGAAGGGTCTCAGTAGCTTGGTGAAAAAGATACACCTTCCTATTCTTTTTAGAGTTTTGCCTGATTTTTTTAAAATAGCAATAGAAATTTTTATTTCTGTTCTAACATATTTTTACTGAAGATTTGGGAATTTCACATATGCACTCCAACCATACTTCTCAGTCTACCTCATCCATGCTTGTGACTTCTCTTCTAGAAAACAAACAAGAAGAAAAGACAAAGATGAAGATGAGAAAATTACAATGACCCAAACCCCAGGGAGCCCCTAGAAACAGAGCCACCAATCAGGAGCATACAGGGGCTGGTCCAAAACCCATGACACATATATAGCAGAGGCCTACCTGGTTTGACTTCAGTGGGAGAAGATGTGCTTAATCTTTAAGAGACATGAGGCCTCAGAAAAGAGGGAGGCCTGGTGGGGTAAGCACTATATGGGAGGCAAAGGGGAGGAGGAATGGAATGAGGAACTGTAAGAGGGAGGACTAAGAGGGGTGCAATGACTGGAATGTAAGTAAATAAAATACTTTTAAAAAAGAAATAGCAGTTCTAGCTCAATTTAAACAACTAGAATACAATAATAAATAGTAGAAAGATGAAAGCAGTAATAAAAAAAACAACTCAAAGGAGAGAAGTTTATACTTTCTTGCATGACCTTAAAGATGATTTATGTAACTGAAGATATATAGTACATTCCTAAGTTGGCAAACTCAATGTCATAAAAATAGATGGTGGATTTAATAATCACTTTATTTTTGTTATTGTATATGTGAAATTATTATACCTTAATTATGATTTTAAACTGGATTAATATTACTTAAACAAATAGACATGAAGTACTTTTCTGAACATGCAATTATATATCCACCAACATTTAATAACTGCTATGTATTTTTACCTTGATTATTCCTTTCTCTTTGGTTGAAATCATTGGAGTCACCTTAGTTAAAGTAGCAAACTGAAGTTCAACATTGTTAAAAGCCTCCCTTAAATCCTATTAACAACTTGGTCTCCTCTCCTACCAAGGAACTATTCTAGCCCATTTTCCACTAACATGGCAGAACCCATGACAGTTCCCAGGTCAACCTGATACACACTCAATACAACATACTTGGAAATACAACTATAAGCATTACTTTATCTGGCATGTGTAAGACATTGCTGACATTGCAATTTACATATAGTGTAGTTTATTTCTCTCTTAAAAATATGTGGTGGTTCTTAGAAAATGGGCTTTTTGTATCTGTGCCATGTTGTGTTCAAGAGCTGTGTGCTGGGTATTCATCATGTCTGGGCAAGGATCTCATTAAAGCTACTGTGGACACTCATTAGAGGAGTTCTGAAGTCCATCTCTGAAATACCAGAGTGAATTAGCTGCAGCTGCTGCCTCTGGACACAGGCTCACTGGTGACAAGTGACTTTTCAACACTGCTCATCTGCCTCTGTGAAATGCCTGAGAGAACAAGTCTTTCTTTGCAGACAGACAGAGCAGGTCATGATATACTTTTACTTGATTAATTTTTATACACTTTCCCTTGTATGAATGTGTTCAGTAAATATTTGTAATATATTTATTTATGCTACATAGTGTATCAGTCCTTGATAATAAATTTGGTGAAAAGCAACGAGGTTGCAGATCCCAGGGAACATATATGACCAGAGAAATCGTAAGCAAACAAGTATCAGTACTATACTTTTGTTGTTTCAAATTGGAGTACAGGATGATCACAGGAGGTGGAGGGAGGGGGACCTGGGAGGGAGAGAGAATGGGGAGAAAATAAGGGTGCAGAATCAGGTACTAGAGGGGACTGGGAAGAGGTACAAAGGGTCAGGAAATTGAATAAAAATGTAGCAGTGGGGGATGAGGAACTGGGGACAGCCACTGGAGGGTCCCAGATGCCAGAGAAGTGAGAGGCTCCCAGGATCCAAAGGGGATGAGTCTAGCTGAAATGCACAGTGATGGGAAGATAGAACCTGTAGAGACCACCTCCAGTAGATAGGTATGGTACCTGGTCAAGGGATGGGGACTCTCACGCATCTCAAAGTTTTTAACCCAGAAATATTCCTGTCCAAAGGAAAGACAGGGACAAAAATTGGAGCAGAAATTGAAGGAAGGGCTATCCAGGGACTGCCCCACCTGGGGATCCATCCTGTCTGCAGACACCAAACCCAAGACACTGTTCTATTGCCTGAAGGCACTTGCTGACAGGAACCTAGTGTGTTGTTTCCTTGGGAGGTTATGCCAGCAACTGACCAATGCAGATGTGGCTACTTGGAGCCAACCATCAGACTGAGTTCCTGGACCCCGATGGGGGAGCTGTCAGAAGATCTGGAAGAGCAAAGGGGGTTGTATCCCCATAGGAAGAATAATATTGGCAGGCCTGACTACCCAGTGCTCCCAGGGATTAGACTACCAACCAAGGCATGCACATGGAGGGATCCATGATGCATATGTAGCAGAGGATGGCCTAGTCTGACATCAATGGGAGTGGAGGATCTTGGTCCTGAGGAGGTTTGATACCCTAGCATAGGGGGATGCTGTAGCAATGAGGTGGGAGAGGGTGGATGGGGAAGCACCCTCATAGAGGCAAAGGGGAGGGGGAGAGGACAGATTGGAATGGAGGGTTTGTGAAGGGATAACTGGAAGGTGTAAATGAATGGAATGATTAATATTTAAAATTTTTGGTGAGTAACTGAAAGAAACAATAGGGAAGGTGAGTTATTGAATAAAATCTTCTAGATAGTAACTGTGAGGAGGCAGGAAGAATCAAACCTAAGGTACATGTTTTATATTAACTGAAGAACTAAAATTTTCTTATATTTTTTATTATGGTGTATAGGTGTGGGTGTACAGGTGTGTGCATGCCTCTCTCTCTCTCTCTCTCTCTCTCTCTCTCTCTGTGCGTGTGTGTGTGTGTGTGTATGTGTGTGTGTGTGCCTGTGTGTATTTATGTTTGTATGTACATGTTCACACAGATAATCCAGGAGGGCAGAAGAGGCTGTCTGATACTATGGAGCTGGAGTTATAAGCAATTGCTAACTGCTTCATGTGGGTGCTATCAACTAAGATCCTCTGGAATAGCAGCAACTGCTTGTTAAGCACTCAGCTATCTTTCCAGTCATTCTAATTTTTATTTCTAAATTAACTTACTCAATTATATTTTAGCATAAAATTAGGTTTGCAGGTGATATGAGTTGATTGCCCTGTGTTAAGAAGTAGTCATGATAAGCAAATAATTTTACTATGAATACATGTTAGCTGCAATGGATTCCCTTTTGTTATTATCTCAAACCATAATTGTCTATTTAAAATGGACAACTAAGATACATTTTGACAGGTGTATACAATTGTGAAATCATAAATCCTTTCAAAACCTAACACAAACATTACACTACACATTACTTGAGCTTCTTAGCCATGAAACCAACCTTCCCCATCCCAAGCATGTTTTCTGTCATTCAGAATAGTCTTAGGTTTCTCAGATGTATTAGTGGAACTGTACTATACAAGCTTTTTTGTATATTTCAATTTGCCTCAACATAGTGACTTCAGTATTCACTTATGCTTTTGTGTGTCTGAAATTCATTCATTTTCATTGTTCAACGATAGCCTGTTTTATGGTAATCCCACATTTTGTTTACTATTATCTATTGATACTTTTTCCTTTTATGAACTACTACTATAAGCAAGGCTTTACTGCATATTTAGGTGCATGTCTTAGGGTTTTACTTCTGTGAACAGACACCATGACCAAGGCAACTCTTCTAAGGACAATATTTAATTGTGACTGGCTTACAAGTTCAGAGGTTCAGTCCATAATCATGAAGAAAGGAGCATGGCAACATTCAGGCAGGCATAGTGCAGGAGGAGCTGAGAGTTCTACATCTTCATCTGAAGGCTGCTAGTGGAAGACTAACTTCCAGGCAGCTAGGGTTAGGGTCTTAAGCCCACCCCCACAGTTGACACACATATTCCAACAGGGCCACACCTGCAAATAGTGAAACTCTCTGGGCCAAACCATCAGGGTGCATATCTTTACATAAGTATAGTTTTTCATTTCTTTTGGATAAATATGTAGCAGTGGAATTCTTTGGTCAAAGCATACTTATTTATGTTAATTTTTGCCACTAACTAAATACCTGAAAAAATACAAAACAAAACAAAACAGAGTGATGGAGGCAGATCAATGGTTTCCAGGGCTGTGGGTGGGAAGATGTACTCATTGCAGTCAGTCATGTGGAACGATTTTTATTATTATAATGAGAGGAAGGCAGGATGGAGAAGGGCAAAGCAACACAGAGCATAAAATGACTCTGTATTTTCTTGCTAATTTCAATGACCAGTTACCAAGTGACTTTTCATAAAAGAATTACACCTGAAAACTTCAGTATTAGTTTATTACTTTATCAACACAATGATGAAATACCTGGCATTAACACCTTAAATGGAAGGAAAATGTGTTTTGACTCACAGTCTCAGAGGGTCCTGTTACTCAACTTCATGCACTTAAGTCTACATTATGGCACAGCATCATGGTGGTGGGAGCCTATAGCAGAGGCTGCTCACAGTTTGGTGGTCAGGAAATAAAGCAGTTTCAGTTGTCAACATTGACTGGCATGAAGGATAGTATATTTGTAGCAGTAAGGGTGCAGACTAATACATCTTGACCTACTCCCTTGGGCCAAACTCCACCTTCTAACATTCTACCATCTTCTAGAGTCTATTCAATATTTTAACCCATAAGTAGGCCAAACCATTCAGTTACTTAGAGCCTTAACAATCCAGTGTCACTAGAAGTACCCTCATAGATCACCCAGAGGTATGCTTTACTGATTGTGGTGTTTATTAGTCCAATTGAACTGACAGTCAATGTTTAACCTTTACAATATTTATTTCATATACTTGATCAACATAGGTCTTAACTGTGTATGATGTCATCAGAGTGCTTAGATAGGAAATCTCTGCCTTATGCCCAATGGGCATAGAGACCAATTGGTCTTGACATCACTGACTTGGCAAATTACTTTAATGATCTAGGCAATATTTAGCAACTTAGAGTATGGTATTATCAGCAGAAATAGTCCTTTTTGAAGATAGAGTAAATGATAATATATTATGAATCTTTTGCTGATTTGCACTTGGCAACTGCAGGTTGTAACACTGCAAATATCATAATATTTTGCATGTATTTACTTATATGTTAATCTTACCCTCTATATTGTGTTTTCCTTGGAACAGAGAACATGTAGTTTGATCTTGGTAGCCCAAAGTACACTGTAGCATGTAGAACTCTAAAACTGATCTAAGAACTGCCTCTTTAGACTTTTACCTGTTCTTTTCTAGAGCTTGAGAGCTACAGAGGACAAGCCTGATTTTTTTTTTCCTGCAAAAGCTTGTAACACAATTGAAGCTACCTCCTCCTTAAAATCCTACACATACATAAAATACTATAGGTGAATCAAGACCAGTATCTACTAGGCATTAGCCCTTCAATGACATTGGGTTGAGTTTGGAGGGCCCTTTGGAGACCACCGCTTAGATCAAAATATGGTCCTTGAACAATAAAGATACTGGTTTTAGAATTCTGCATTAAGTAAGAAAATAATCAAAGGAAAGCCAGGGGAAGAGAACTGCTTTATCATGTAAACATGACTCTTGTCTCTATGAGGGATTCTTTTCTTCTGTGGTCCACTGAAGAACTCTGCTTCTCTTGGTAAGTGCCCCTGCTTTGATACAGGGAATCACAATGCTGTGGGGCTCAGCACCATGATTTCAATATGTGAGCAGCAGTCAGAGGAAGCCCCATTCCAGGGCCAATGAGACCTAGACTTGGACAGAATCCCCATCTAACTCCTTGCCTCTCTTAATTGCCTCAAGTCAAAGAAGATTAATATCCCAGGATTAACCATTACAGAGATAAACGTGATAAAGCCACGTTACCTGTCAGCTGTATAATCTATATACTTTCACACAGATTTACTTACTGAACACACATCAGATTTTCCAAGTAGTCTGTTTTTTTAATTCTTCATTAAATTTATTGAAGATCTAAGTACTAAGAGATTAAGAAGTTCCTTTGAGTTGCTCCATTGTTATCCTCAGGAGCACAGGATCAAGGGAAAAGATGAGGACTGTGTACAGGTCACAGAAGAGTAATAAAGGCTTTAGTTCTGAAAAACTAGACCAACGGATCTAAGTCAGAATGAAATAGCATTTAAAGCAAAAAAGAAAAAAAAAAAAGACATTCTATATTGGAAGCCTAGATTGTCTCTATAGAATTGCCCCAATATGTGTATACTAGAGTCCTCTATGAGGTGAAAGGACTCACAGTTAAAAGAGACAAACACACAGTTAACAACACACAAGAAAATATCTGCATGCCATGAAACATTGTGTTTGTAAACATGAGAAATAATGATAAACAGCAATGATAATGCACTATAATGTTGAAGTATAGACTATTAGCCAGGCTATGTGAATTACATTTATCATTTCATAATATTTTGTCCTGACCTCTGATATGCATTTTAAATTCAGAGTTGCTCTCATGGCTTAAGATAAAAAAGTAAACAGACACATAAACAAGAAGCTAGTTATGTACAATGCCAAAGCCAGTACTTAGAACTTTCACAAAGGGCTAGATAGATGATTCATAGGTTAAGAATGCTTACGAATCATGTAGAGGGCCTATGTCAGTCCAGCATCAACACTGGAGGTCTTAAAACCATCTGCAACTCCAATTGTAGTGTAACTGATACCCTTTTCTTGCCTCCAAGGCTACCTACATATATGTAGTACATATAAAGTCAGACAGCTGCTCACATACACATGTGTGCTTGCATGTGTATGCACACATACACATGTACACCATAAATAAAAAGTAAACAGACCAAAACATTGATTCCACTCACTAGAAACAATGACCTTTCCACTTGCCTAATCCAATTTGGCAAAGACCAAGATCAAAGAGTATCTCTGAAGCCTGCTTGAGTCTGAGGCCTTAGTAATAGCCTAAGAGCAAGGACTTCTCAGGCCTCAGATTTAGATAACATGACCAAATTCCCCCCTATAAGATAGCAATTCACCTTATAGTAGAAGAAGTAATGAGTCTATTTCCTCCAGCTGAGGCCAGATAGCTGCCAGATTACAGTAAGAGATATAAGCAGAGTACAAAATCTCAGTACAGAGCTGGGAACGCCCCAGGGCAAACATTCTACAGGTGGCAACTGAGTACTTCAAGCTCTCAAAGACTGCACTAACAAACTCATCCCCAAATAAAGTAATGCTATCATTAAGGACAGGTGATGCAGCTTCTGGAGACACCTCATCACTGATAGTGTGAAGCAAAATATGCTGCTACTTAGCCACATGCCTCGGCAGTCAAAACCTGGCACGGGAAACTGAGAAGAGAATCAAAATTTCCACAGTAATAGAAAAGGAAAGGAAACAATCAAAAAGTTATGAAAGAGGTGAACTTCCCTCTAGGGACCAGCATTTATGAATCTCCTGTGTCAAGACACACACACACACACACACACACACACACACACACACACACACAACTGGGACAACAAACTGCACTGTCTTTTAGAGACATTTGCTCATTTGTTTATTCTTGTATATTAGTAGCAAGGGACAGCAAAACTCTAGCATTCATTGATAACCAATCCCTCAAGGCTCAGGAAAGCTGGTGGGAGTAGATATTTTTATCCACTCATTTGCTTTTAGCGCCATAGCTGAGGAACTACAGAAAGCAACTCATCCTGAATCTTATTCCATGGGTCACCAAGATCAGCCATGCAAAATCATGAAGAACACCTGTATTGGGGTTGGGGGAGGAGTGGAAGAGAGCCTGGGTTGCTATGGCTGCTCCTCCTCCATCTCAGCAGCTGCCATTCCAGTATAGTCTACTATTATGTCTGAGCATTGTAGGTAAGAGAAAGGACAGAATAGGTTAGTTATAAGCCACCTGGAGAACTGGCCTCTCTGTATGCCCCTAATTAAAACTGGAAACTTTTCCTGAGCCAATGCTTGGACTATTCCAAATGCATTCAACTTATCATCAAATTCATACTTACTGACTTGTAAAATTCTCATTTCTGGAGTATTCGCATCTGTTTCAGTCATTGAACACTTTAGATTTTAAGTTCTTTTATGAACATAATCTCATTAGATACTCTACAACCCTGTGAAAGAGCTGCGTAGCATAGCATATGTCTTTTCCACCCTGAACTATTTTAAAAATTAGATTATTCTCTCCTGTGATACATCCCAGGCATAGTTTCTGCTCCCTCCACTCCAAGCTTCCCCCACTCCCTCTCTCCCTCAGATCCAGTCTCCATCCATTTCCTTTTCCAGAAAAGAGCAGACCTTCAAGAGGTGAGGACCAAACAGGCCAAAACAAGGCACAATAAGACCAGGGGGAAGCCCTCCTGTTAGATCTGAACAAGGCGACCAGGGGGAAGCCCTCCTGTTAGATCTGAACAAGGCGACCAGGGGGAAGCCCTCCTGTTAGATCTGAACAAGGCGACCAGGGGGAAGCCCTCCTGTTAGATCTGAACAAGGCAACCTGATAGGAGAAAAAGAGTCTCAAGAACAGGCAAAGGCGTCAGAAATGCATCGAATTCCACTTTTAGAAGTCCAAAACAGGATCAAACTAACACCGTGACAAATACGCAGGGAATCTGGTGCAGAGCTATGCTTGTCCTTTTAGTCTCTGTGAGCTCACGTGAATCCTGACTTAGTAGGCCATGGTTTTTCTTTTTCTTTTCTTCTTTTTTTTTTTTTTTTTTTTGTTGTTGTTGTTTTTGTTTTTCGAGACAGGGTTTCTCTGTATAGCCCTGACTGTCCTGGAACTCGCTTTGTAGACCAGGCTGGCCTTGAACTCAGAAATCCGCTTGCCTCTGCCTCCCGAGTGCTGGGATTAAAGGCGTGCACCACCAGGCCTGGCTCGGCCATGGTTTTTCTATTGCCCTCTATCCTCTCTTACTCCTAGAGTCTTCTCTTGTTCTCCAGAGTTCTCCATTATCTGAGGGATCCAATGGAGACCTCCAATTTAGACTTTATCTCTCCCTCTCTTTCTACTTCCCTCTCCCTGCTTCTCTGCATAATATCTGGTTGTAGGTCTCTGTACCTGCTCCTATCTGCTGCAGAAGGAAGCCTAATGACAATTGGACAAGGCTCTCATCTATTAGTATAGCAGAGTATCATTAGGGATAATTTTCTTGATTTCTTGTTTACCAGTTGTGTTTTCCACCATGACGTTTTATTAGGCAGAAACCCCAGTTTTCTTGATTTTGTCTCCTCGTAATAGAGCTCCCATCTCTTAGCAGATGTTCAGTAGCTATTTAATGAATTTGTGTTGTTGGTAACACAACAACAATTTCAGTTGTTCATAATACAATTATTTGACTTGGATGAGCTCATACATCAGTTAGATTAATGGGGATTTGTACTCAGTCCTACAACTCTGTAAACTCTATGTTCACTGCCTCTCTGACTAAGCAAAGGGAACTTCTAGAACTGTTGTCTTCATGCTAATTGAAATGTATGCTACCTTTCACCAGCCCCAAATCAGAGCATCCATCAAGCAGCCCAGATCAGCCTGACACGGAGGAAGCTGACCACTCAGGCATACTAATGATTGTCACATTTAGTGAGGCAGCTGCTACAAAGGCATGGAGCAGAAATCTGAGGGAGTTTGGCCTTTTTCAGATGTTCAGTGATGGATGACTCCTACTGAGGAAGTAAGAGAAACACTGAGATGCTGGGACTGCTGGCCTCATCTGTCAATCACCCAGCACTGCTGTGTGGTGGCCTTCATCCTCTGATGGTGTTTGTGGATTTGTTACTTATAAGGAGCAACTTTATCTCATCATAACAACTTATGAACTTGGCCTGGTAAAAACATCACTTGGCTTAATTATCAAAGTAACATAATTCTTCTTGCTCTTAAGAACATTGGCAATATAAGTGAACACAATCAAAGGTGCAAGAAAGTGAATTGTCTAGTTTTTCTGCTAAGCCAAATGGAAACCAACATAATATCTTTGTGGTAAACAGTAGCAGGGTCAATTTCTGAAGGCTTCAATTTACTCTTTGCTTTGAAAAATATCCATATCCTTCTATGAAAATAATTCTAAGTTCTTAGACTAAAATGCATTTTTTCTGGATCTGCAAATTGTTCTATGCTAATAAATATTACTCTCAGAGTATCACATTGATGACATATTGTAGCCCCATGATTAAATCCTGATTTCTAGATTCCAGATGCCTCACAGAATGTAAAGAGAACCAGGTGAAATTAAGTTTGGTTGTATAAAACAGAAATGCCCTAAACAGTAGCAGTTAATGCAGAAAGATATACATACCATAAAGAAAACCTAAATGTCATATGCAAGAGGAGGTTATTGTCATTATAAACTCCTGATACAAGCCTGCATCATGCCCCTCACCAATACCCTTAACTGGAACTGAACTTTCAATCTGGAGAAAATATGAATGGACCTTGTTATGCACTTCGTTTCTTGTTTTGTTTTGTTTTGTTTTGTTTTGTTTTGTTTTGTTTTTGAGACAGGATTTCTCTGTATAGCCCTGGCTATTCTGGAACTCACTTTGTAGACCAGGCTGGCTTCAAACTCAGAAATCCACCTGCCTCTGCATCTGGAGTGCTGGGATTAAAGGCGTGCACAACCATGCCCGGCCACTTTGTTTCTATGTATATCAGATCCACTGGAAGACTCTGGCTGAGCCTCTCAGAGAACAATTATGCTAGGCTCCTGTCTGCAATCATAAGAGTATCATTAATAATGTCAGGGATTGGTGCTTGCCCATGGGTTGGGTTTCAAGTTGGGCCAGTTACTAGCTAGCCACTCCTTAAGTATCTGCTCCAACTTTGTCCTTGTATTTCTTTTAGACAGGAAAGATTTGGGTCAAAAGTTTTACAGGTGGGTTGGTGCCCGCTCCCCAACAACTGGAGTAGAGGCTCTCCCTAATGCTGTAGTCTGAGTGTGGTATTTGTTCTCTAACAGGATTGCCTTGTCTGATGTCAGTGGAAGAGGATGCACCTAATCTGGCAGAGACTTGATGTGCCAGGGTGCAGGGATTCCTGGGGGCAGGGAGGCAGCACACTCTCAGAGGAGAAGACAATGGAAGAGGGTCTTTGAGAGGGGGTACCAGGAAGCAGGGCAGAGTTTGTGATGTAAATAAAGTTATAAAAATAAAAAAAATAAATAAAAGAAGATGGGAGTTATCAGGATAGCTTCCATCCCTCTACAGAACTACTCAGTTCTCTGTAGCTATACCTGCCTTGCCTTCAGATACAACTCTTATACATCCTATGACTCAGAGACTCTTACAAGAGTTCTAGGCACCAACAACAATTACCTAGATTTTCTCTGCATTCTCTAAATATATTTTTTTTTATCTTCTTGCTCAAAATAGTGCTCCTCCAACACTGTTATGTCTGAAAATACTTCTCCACCACAACTTGGTATAATGATCTAATGACCCACAATGAGACTTATAGACTACTCTCCCTCCTTATTGCATATATATTATTCTGTGAATGTGTATATTCATGGCAGAAGAACCATCTGTGTTTATGTACTTATGTGGACACGGGGGTCAGTAGTCAATATCTTCCTTAATATCTTTACACTACCTTTTTTTCTTTTTCCAACTTTTTTGATTCTTTTTTTTCCAATTTTTATTAGATATTTTCTTCATTTACATTTCAAATCCTATCCCGAAAGTCCCCTATACCCTTCCCCACATTCCGCCCTGCTCCCCTACCCAACCACTCCCACTTCTTGGCCCTGGTGTTCCCTTGTACTGGAGCATATAAAGTTTGCAAGACCAAGGGGCCTCTCTTCCCAATGATGGCCAGCTAGGCCATCTTCTGCTACATATGCAGCTAGAGACATGATCTGGGGGTATTGGATAGTTCATATTGTTGTTCCACCTATAAGGTTGCAGACCCCTTCAGCTCCTTGGGTACTTTCTCTAGCTCCTCCATTGGGGGCCCTGTGTTCTATCCAATAGCTGGCTGTGAGCATACACTTCTGTGTTTGCCAGGCACTGGCATAGCCTCACAAGAAACAGCTATATCAGGGTCCTTTCAGCAAAATCTTGCTGGCATATCCACTACTTTTTTGAAGTAGAGTCTGTCACTTAACCTGGAGTTCACCAACTAGATTATGCTCGTTAGTCAGCAAACCCAAGGAATCCTCCTATCTCTGCCTCTCTAGGGCTGAGATGTCAGGGATACCTGGTTTTGTTGAGTGAATGTTAGGGATTAAATTCTGGTCCGCATATTTGCACAGGAAGCATTTTGCTGGCTGAGCCGTTTCTTCAGCTTTAACATTTTTAATCTTCATCAGATATTTGGTTTGAAATGTCTCTTGCAATAGTTGTTTTGTGAAATAGGGAACATCGTTCCACATCTTCATCAGCAACTGGAATAACCCACTTTCATCACAGTGATAGGCCTGCAGCATTCTCCTTGGCATGTTAATTTGTATTTCCCTGGGGAGTTGTGCATTTTTCTGGTAATGTACATTATGACTGCAATCAAAACAGTCAAGGTGGATAACAAACAGCCCTAAAAGTTTCCTCTTTTTTCTGTTGTAATCATCTCCCTCTTATTCCCTCTCCTACCATGACTTTATTTGGGTGAACCAGGAATAAAATACCTTTTGTAGGAAGGAATGCCCAAGAAGACAAGCTCATTGGCTGAACACTCAGAGCTATCTAGATACCATATTAGCATGGAAAAGAACTCCAAATGTTTATGCTACGTGGCACAGTGCCCATGGTCCTCGAAGGGCATCATGGCTACATGTTCGGTAGCAGCTAGAGAAATGGCTCTGCTCCTGCTTATCTCAATTCTCAGATTCCTGGAGTTTGAGCTCATTCAACCTTACCATTTCTTATGCCTGTCTGGGGACAAGGTCCCACATGTCCTACATTCAGCCATTTCCATGAAAACACATGACTCCCTCTCAGATCCTCAGCTTCTTTTACTTGGTTATTGTTACATACACACACACTACTCTGATAGAACACCATAAACAAGGCAACTTATGAAAGAAAGCATGTAATTGGCTTACAGTCCCAGAGAATTAAAGTCCATGATGTCAGAACAAAAGTGTGATGGCAGGAATAGCTGATAAAAGTCATCCTGATCTGTAAATAGGAGGAAAAGAAAATAAACTGGGAATGATGTGGCCTTTTGAATCCTCAAAGCCCACTTCCATCGATGCATCTCCTCCAGCAAGATCACCCCTTCTAATCTTCCTAATCCTTTCAAACAGTTCCTCTCCCTATTGACTAAGCATTCAACTATATTATCCAGTGGAGGTCACTCTTATTTAAACCAACACATTATTTTAATTAAAGTATATTAAAATAAATCCAAAAAGTAAATATATTATCAAATCCTACTAACTGTTCCAATTATATAGCTGTCAGTTACTGCCAAGATCTGGGTTCCATTATCACATATTTAGGTATGTCTTGCCAAGCAGGGCATTATTGTCTTTAACAGACATCATAGGTGGGTAGGGCTGTTGGTTAGTTTCCTCTATTGTCAAAGTGCATAGCTGCTGGTACTTCTTTTCAGGAAAGAAGCTTTTAGCTCAGATCTAGCTCAAATTCCTTAATTCTTGTTTCAGAAATGCATGGTGTTTTTAGCAACTGAGACTTGCCTCCCACTTCTGAGACACAGTAAAGGGCAACCTTGATAGCCTGTATCACGTGGGAAGTCTTGTGGATTCCCACGAGCAACAACTCATTCCTAGACTGGAGGATTTATTAGATAGTCTGTGCCTTTTGCCAGAAACGTTAACCCAAGTACCTTAATTTTTTTTATATACCTGTAAGTATTTCATATTAGGTAAATAAAAATAATAAGATTTCTTAATGCTTTTTTTTTCAGATTTTCTTAGTTTTATTTTCACCTCCTCTCTCCTTCTGAATGTCTGAACATAGAAGAATGCAAATAGACCTATGTTTATCACCCTGCGTGAAACTCAAGTACAAGTCATCAAGGACATCAACATAAAACCAGATACACTGAATCTAATGGGAGAGAATGGGAGGATCTGTCTTGAACACATTGGTCCAGGAGAGAAATTCCTGAACATAAACTCAAACTTAATTTCAACTAAAATCAACTTTTGTGATTGACTTTAAATTTATTTCCAATGTGGACAAAGGGTGAGTTTTCTCTAAGCTGAATTTTTTTCTTTCTAAATTTATTGAGGTACTTTTTAATAACGATGAATTTCATTTCAACAAATGTTCCTTCTACCCCCTCAAGAGAATAACTATTTTGCTATTGCTTACTGTTTCGGTCTAAAAATATAAATATTTCTACTTTATTTTTAGTGAAAATTTTATGGTACTATTTGATACATTTTTCAGAAGGATATTAAAATCATAGACTATGAGTTTGTCTGATTTTTTTTTCATTTTATTCATATCAACATGCATTGTGATTATGTTCACAAATATTTTATAATTTATAATATACTTAATAATTCCTGTCTTAGTTAGGGTTTCCATTGCTGTGAAAAGATACCATGACAAAGCCAACTCTTATAAAGAACAATATTTTCTTAGGGCTGGCTTACAGGTTCAGAGGATCAGTCCATTACCATCAAGATAGGAAGCATGGCAGCATCTAGGCAGGCATATCACTGGAGTAACTGAGAGTTCAACATCTTGATGTGACTCCAGCCAGGAGACACTATCTTCCAGGCAGCTAGAAGAAGGGTCTCAAAACCCACTCCCAAAATGACACACTTCCTCCAATAAGGCCATACCAGTGCAACAAGGCCAAACCTCCTAATAGTGCCACTTCCTGGGCGAAGTATATTTAAACCACCACACATTCCTTACAGATTTAAAGAATAACCTTTATGTGCCTATATATTAAAAAAATGTGTCCTTCGTAGAAAGCCTAGGTGTATATCTTACTATTAAAAAAAAAATCACTCCTTTAACTTTCATGTTTGATTTTGGTATAAGGTCATTTATATCTGCATGAACATTACTATTTTTGTCAACTGTTCATTTCCTGTCTTTCATTTCTTTAATTTACTCTAACTTTCTCTTTTTTAAGGCGTTTAATTACAACATTTTCCCCTTCCCTTTTATCCCTCCAAACCCTCCCAATGCTTCTTCACTTTAATTCCCTCTTTTAGTTTAAACTAATCATTATTTTCTGCATATATTCATAAATATAACCTTTTAAGCCACATAGTACTTCCTGTATTTATATTTTGGGGGCTGATCATTTGGCATTGTATAACCAATTGGTATAGTTGTTTTCCATTAACGACTATTTTCTTTTACCTTTGGTTGACTATCTTTTTCCATAACTTTTGGGATATTGTTATTTTGTTATAGCTATAGAATTTTAGAAACTTTTAAATATTTGGAAACTATTATTCATTATATATAAACATTTTCTTTTCTATTGCTTTTAATGGTATTGTAAATATATATATTTGTGTCTGAAAATACTTCTGCCTGAAATCCTGACTTTAAATATCCAGAAGTACACATTTTCTGATTGTGAAAATATCTGAAGAACATTTTTATTGTATATAGATTTATAGCTTAATAGAATATATTAAGGTTATAAAGTTGTGGTTTTACAATTTTGATAAGTGTTTTCAAAAAAATCTACAATCATCTACGTTAGCATTGTTCTGCATAAAATATATATTTTCTGGCCATTTAAAAAACGCTCTTCTACTACTGATCAAAACTTGATTCTAAGTTTTTTATGCATTTCCCATAGATTGAAGTCTTGATCTTGAGCATAGAACATTTTAATCAAATTTGAGAATATTCTTCATCCTGCCTACATTATTTTATTTTGTTGGGCTTAAGTTCCTAGGGAAAATGTTACTACAGGAAGGAAGAGAAGCTAATACATTCTGTTATTGAGCCTCTATGAGATACTGGAGATTTGCCTTTCTGAGAAGAGATGGAAGAATGTTGGAAGAAGTGATTCAGACTGTTAACTCTGAAGAATGGAAAGCTAGAGGATTTATTTGCCCAGCCCCCAGCCCCAATACCTATGTTTCTTGATTGAAGGTTACCCTGGGGTGCTAACTCCTATCCTGTGTCTCCCATCCTTTTCTGCCAATGAGGAAATGACTGTATCAAGAAGGTAGTTGCCCCCAAGAACACTCCTGCTCTCTGTCTCATGTCCTCATCAGCAATGGAGTTTGTTGATATACAATGAATAATATAGTTGTTATGATTTAAGTTTGAAATGCTTCCTTATAGGCTCTTATGTTGGGATTTGTTGCTTACAAATGGGATATTTGGAAATGATTAGATCCCAGCAACTTTTACCTAATGAATGGGTTAGGTTACCTAATGAATGATCACTTCATAGGAAGATGGGATTATAGTCAGGTAGTGAAAAGTTGAAAGAAATGGATCATTGTTGCCTAATAATTGTGGCTGTTTCTTATCCTGCCCCCTCATCAATCATCCTTCGCTCCACATTCTGGCTACCATGTTAACTGCTCTTTTACACTATTCCCCCTCTGGCAAAATGGATTGACACCTCAAAGTATGTGATCAAAATAATTATTTTGTTTCATAAATTGCTATTAGTAGGTATTTGTTCATTGTTATGTAAATTTAGTTAACAGTAGTAGAAAATTTTCCATCACAGCTACATCTAGGGAATATGAAAACATCAATCTATTTATGAGCCATACAGGAATTAATTACTGATTCTGAATTGACTGTTTTAGTGTATGAAGTACAGGTCAGCTTCAAAGACTACTTTGGCTGTGCCTACCATGTCTATTACGTATTCTAAGTTTTACCAGAGACAGATAAACAGGTACATGTTATAAGACAAAATACATATGCTTTGAGTCTTTATCTCTCCCTTGCTTTTGATTGATAGGTTTTACAAATTTACCTCTGCCTGTACAGAATTTTGTGATTTAAGATTCTAGGGAGTTTAATTACATGACAATAATCAACCATTGTTAACTTTACCTGAAGAATACAGTCACAATATGTGAACTCATCATATCCATTATTTAGAAAGATTTGAGAAATCTAATTATGTCATAGCTAATGTTTAGTCTCATTATAACCAGAAGACCAAAATGGCATTCTAGTTTCCATGACATTAATGTCAGCATAGAACCTATAATCAGCTGTCTTCAAATCATCTGTGCTTTTCATCTCCCTGCTGCCTATTCTGGAAAATGCAATCAATTTTTCTGGGGAAGAATTAGAAGATGACCTATTATACTTACTATTTCTATATAGGTTAGATGATACTAACATTATTTTCTGAGTATATAACCAGATATAAATCTGGAAAATAGATTAAATCCTGTAATTTTAAATAATTTTAGTAACTGGTGCCAGTTTTTTGGTTAGCAGTCTAGTAATTCCTTGGTATTTATTTTGTAATCTCCTTCTTTTAGTCATTTTCATCAATACTTGTCACTCAGTACATCATTTTTGCTAGTCTAAACTTGATGCCCATTCTATCAACATTGCTTATAAAGGACAGGTTTTATCATGTGGTCCCTGCTAATACAGAATGCTATCTTCTTTAAGTCACTCAGCATTTTGTTCATATATATATATATATATATATATATATATATATATATATATATACATATATGTATATTTGCTATATATTCCAATATGTATTTATTCCAATATATATTTTTATTCATATATATATATACCACAGCTTATTATTTAAGCTTTTATTTTTACTTTTATTGAATTTATTTTTTCTTTTTTATTGGATACTTTATTTACATACATTTCAAATGTTATCCACTTTCCTTATTTCTCCTCCAGAAGTTCCTTAACCCATCCTCTCTTCTTCCTGCTTCTATGAGGGTGGTCCCCCTCCCTCCCACCCACTCCCTCCTCGCCACCCTGGCATTCCCCTATGGGACATTGGGCCTTCACAGGACCAAGAGCCTCTCCTTCCATTGATGACAAACAGGGCCATCCTTGGCTACATATGCAACTGGAGGCATGGGTCTCTCTATGTGTTCTCTTTGGTTGGTAGTTTAGCTCCTGTGAGCTCTGGGTGACGTGGTTAGTTGATATTCTTCTTCCTATGGGGTTGCAAACCCCTTTAGCTCCTTCAGTTCTTTCTCTAATTCCTCCATTGAGTACCCTGTGCTCAGTCCAGTGGTTGGCTGAGAGCATCCACCTCTGTATTTGTCAGACTCTGGCAGAGCCTCTCAGAAGAAAGCTATATCAGGCTCCTGTCTGCAAGTACATCTTGGCATCCACAATAGTGTCTGGCTTTGATGTCTGTATATGGGATGGATCTCCAGGTGGGACAGTCTCTAGATGGCCTTTCCTTTAGTCTCTGCTCCATACTTTGTCTCCATATTTCTTCCTGTGAGTTTTGTTCCCCACTTCTAAGATGGATGGAAGCATCTTAACCACACCTTCAAGAGAAAATGACCATCTACAGGATCCAGGCATAAGTGGATCCCTTACAATGGCACTACTTATTAGCATAGTAAACAGTTATTCTCTAGATTTCTGGGGAATATAATCAAGTGATGGGTTCTCAAATAGCTTAGTAAATCTATTCTATCTTACTCCTTTCTGTGACTTTTGACACTTGCCAGTAATATAAGACCGAAATTAAGCTCTAATTTGAGGTCTTCCATGTCACTAGAGGTAATTTTACACCTTGTTCTGGAATATCAATGTAAGTCATAAATCAAAGGTTAGTGCATATGGTAGTTTGACTAAGAATGCCTTCCATGGGCTTAAATATTTAAATGCTTAGTCACCAGGGAGTGGCACTATTTGTAATGATTAGAAAGATTAGGAGTTGTGGCCTTGTTGAAGGAAGTATGTCACTGGGCATGGAAGGGGTATCTTTGAGGTTCCAAAAAAACCCATGCCAGGCTCAGGCACTCCCGCTTCTCTCTCTCTCTCTCTCTCTCTCTCTCTCTCTCTCTCTCTCTCTTTCTCTCTCTTCCTCTCTCTCTCTTCCTCTCTCTCTCTTCCTCTCTCTCTTTCTCTTTCTCTCCCTCTCCCCACTGTGTGTGTGTGTGTGTGTGTGTGTGTGTGTGTGTGTGTGTGTATGTATCTCGGAATCAGGATATAGCTCTCAGCTATTGCTTCAGGACCATTCTCCCTGGCATGATGCTAATAAACCAAGTCTCAGAAATCATAAGCTAGCCTCCAATTAAATGCTTTATTTTATATTAGTTACCTTGGTATGGTGTTTATAGGAATAGAACAGTGACCAAGACCATGCCATTTGTTAATAAACTATTGCCTAGTCATATAATAATCTGAGATATGCCTTCCCATGTACATTCTCTTCTTTCCTACAAATATCTTTCAATCATATCTTAAAATCTATTTTAGGTAAGAGCCAGTTGTTCCTGGAGAGGGAACTATAATTTCCTTGTTTGTCTGTGCTGATACTAGTTCTGATTAGTATCTTGAAAGCAATAATGGATAGTTGGATTGGGTGCTAAAAGAACAAGTGCTACATTGCAATATATTGTCCTGCAGTCAACAAAGTGATAATACCCTCTTTAAAGCTATCATAATACTGGCTTTCATAACAAGTATGACATCAGTAATTAATTTCACTTAGCATAGCTCTTTCTTCTGGGGGAGCCTTCAACATTGTTAGAAAGCAGCCTCACATGCAGTATTTATTAGAATTTCTTTTCTATTGATTAATATAATCCCTCTTTATTTTATATCTGGCCACCTTATACAGAGATGAAAATTCTAGTGACTGTGATGCATTGCATTGTGGGGATTAATAACATCTCACCTATAGCAACAGAGACCTATTCCTTCTATTTAATCTTAGTTCAAAATCTCAGACAATAAATATGTATGTTCTCTAGGGATACTATGACAACTGGGTGAAACTATACTGCAGCTTTCTTACAGTTGTATCCTCACAGTTGTATCTCAGGTTCTTTCAAACAACACCTTGGGTCAAAGGTTAAATGCTGGTGCTTAGGATTGTTAATATTTATTATCAACCTGATTAGATTAAAAAACACACTTCTGGCTGTGTGTGACATAGTATCTGGAGATAACTAGGTCATATAGGCACTGGCCTAGCAAGTAGATAATTCCCTTGATGGAATCATAAGAGGATATTATACAGAGATGAAGAAAATCAAAAGGGAGGCCTACATTGAGTCATTAGGGCTGTATCTCTAAAGACTATACCTTACCCTAACCTCTCCCTGCATTACCTTTTCATGGGTTACTATGATGTGTACAATTCTACTTGATCACATCCACACTAGTCTAATAGAATGACGGTCTTGAAACCATAAAGAACTTTCCTCTTTTCAGTTGTTAATGTCAGATATTCTGTCACACCAATGAGAAATCTAACAAGCACAGTATTGTAGTAGGAAACTCAGCTTAGATTATATAACAGCAGAAGGCAATGAAAAGATAAGAAATGGAGAGGGAATGTGTGTTGGCACATTATAAAGCTATGTGTGCAAAGAGACACAGAAAAGATCTCTGTCATTCAGGTGCTTAAACATAGGTTGTCTGTCATCTTCTCTGTGTAGCTGTCTGAAGATCACTTCATGAGGCAATGACTACCCCACATCTTCTGCATCTCAGCTCTTGTGATCTCTCTGGCAGCTTCTCAGAAGAGTCATATCTCACTTGACACTGTGGCATTTCACCCAAGACTAATGAAGGAGGGAGCATATCATTTACATAGTCATACCTGAAGCAGCTAGGTGCTGCAGTTGCTGGGATTCTAACACTAATGCAAATGGTCTCTATCTGGAAAGGAGCATGTGCAAACTATTCCCCTTACATATGTTATTATTTCAGTTTCTTCATAAAAATCACTCAAGTTCAGGGTGGGAGAAAATAAAGCTCAGGTTCAGACATGCAGCCTTTTAAGTGGAAACTCTGAAGCTGAAGGGCAGGTTTTGACTGAATAGTGAGAATAAAGTTGACCTTAGTTCAATGGTTTTTCAACCTTCCTAATGTTGCAACACATTAGGACAGTTGTTCATAAAGTTATGACCCCAAACCCTAATACTATTTTTGTTACTGCTTTATAACTGTTACTTTCCTACTGTTAGGAATGGCAATATAAATATCTGTGTTTCCTGATACTCTTAGGTGGCTCCTGTAAAAGGGTTGTTCAGTTCCCCAAAGGTGTAATGATGCCCAGGTTGATACCACTGCCTTAAGGAATTCATCATTATTCTCAGTTATCAGTAATAAACTTCTTCTAACAAGTGTCTTTTTAGTTAGAGTAATCTCTCTTAAGTGACTTTTTTTTGACCACTATTCATTTTTTACTAACTGGAAATTTAATTTACACAATTAGGAAATTAAATACTAAGACATTTAAAGTTTTAATAGAAAGGCAGAAACTGCAAGAAGAGGTTCATTCTTGTACATAAAAGTCTAATTTTTAAGACAGAGGAGGGACAGGGAGGTTCATGGTATAATACTCTCAGGATCTGGATAACTATATATCATAATCTAAGACTCCTCTTCTCTCTCTCTCTCTCTCTCTCTCTCTCTCTCTCTCTCTCTCTCTCTCTCTCTCTCCACCTCTGTGTGTGTGTATGTGTGTGAAAGTACTTTCCCCTATCAATCTCTATGTAAACTTTTAGAGACAGGGTCTCACATGGAACCTGGAGCTTACCAATTGGTTAGCAAACTCAGAGGATTCACATATATGTGGTGTGTGTGTGTGTGTGTGTGTGTGTGTGTGTGTGTGTGTGTATGGATGTACACGAACTGTTACATGTGTGTTGGGGATCAGAGACTAGTACTCTTACTTGGACAGCCAACACTTTACTACTGAGCCATATACCTAAGCTCTCCTCTTCTTCCTGTGTTTGTCTCTCAATGGTGCTCATATACCTACCTGCCTACCCAAAAGACCACACCAACCCTCTGTCTGCCATCTACCTTTCTTTACACACACCTATTTTTGTATATAAATATAAATGCACACATACTTATACATATTGATACATAAAGTTTCTTTTTTCTTTTTACAACCTTCTATTGCCAAAAGTTTTAGCTTATGTAAGAGGAGATGAATTAGTAGGGCTTCAGTTCTCTAAGGATAACTTTGGCTTTAGAAAAGGCAGCAAAACGCTGTTAAGAAAAAAAGATTTCTTTGGCATTTGCATCTACTATTAAGTATTTTTTGACATCTACAGATTTAAAACAGCCCATTATCAAGAAGGCACTATGAAAATAACAACATATCAAGATGAAATACAGCATTCATTTCTTGACAAGAAGCTAGCATTTGGAAAACATACTGGGCTACATACATCTGAATTGGAGAGAAGGGGGAGAAAATAAATCAATGTGATGATATATGTCAGTCAACTAACACCGTATTTCAAGAACTCCTTCGCACACATCAATTATCTTCTTTAATCTTTCACATTACTAAGTACTGATATGATTTTTTTCAAGTAGAGAAAACAGAATCCTTGAGCATTTGAAAAAGTAATGTGTATGTATGTGCGCACTCATGTGCACACGCGTGCACACACACACACACACGCACACTCACACACACACACACACACACACACACACACACACACGCTTTTAATTCAGATCTGTGTGTAGAATTTTCCCCAAGCACTGTGTGCTTCATAGCAAACACTCACTGTACTTTTCAGAATGTGTTCTTTATACTCATCATAGAAGCTTTCCAATTGTACCACATCCAGTGATGGGAACATTAGAAATCAGCAAGGAACAGCATCGCGTCTAAACGCACAGAGTTAATAAGGGGCAGAGGCTAATTCAGCTTCAATTCAATTCAGCCCAAATTCCCAGTATTCTCATCACTTCATGCCACTGCCCATCTTCCAAAATAATACAGCTAGATTAGCATTATGAATTCTGTACATGGCACCTTCAAACACAGGCCCATGAGTGATAATGATTCAATCATTATTTGCTAATATTCTAAGGAGATCATTCAAGGATAATGTCCCTTATCTTCATTCCTCAAACTGTGATTATCTACAGTTTACAGGCAAGAATAACTTTAAAATATCTCAAGCATTTCTAAATATGAATATAACAGGTTGAAAATCCATTATGTGAAGTAGTTTAAGGCACAAAGTTTCAGATAATTTGAGTTTTGGTCTATTTACATATGCTAACGAGATAAGAATGGAATCCAAATTTAATCATAATCTCCATTGTGCTTAAAATGCACCTATGCAAACAGCCTGGGATTACTTTCATACAATTCTTTTAATAATTTTGTACCTGCAATAGTTTCACCATTTGCAATATTCCAGTTGTGGCACCATGTAAGCCCTCAAGGAACAGTAGATTTTGGAGTATATGGCATGTTATATTCTCATATTAGAAATGTCTGACCTGTAGTGAAAACCCATGATTTTCTTTAAATACCAATTGTAATGCTGAAAACAACAACAGCAACAAACGAAAACGAAAACCAAAACCAAAACGAAAACCAAAACCAAAACCAAAACCGAAACCAAGCCAACCATCCAAATATCCATAGTCAACAGAAGAAGTCGGGCATTTCAATATTGATTGCTTTACAGAGCATAAAGGATGGACCATTGAATTACAGAGCAGTTGTCCCTTGTCTGGCCAAGGGCTCACAAGGATGTTTACATATCAACAGAACTATAAGATGTGCTAGATTTTTGGGAACCATTCCTTTCTTTGTCCCATTCTCTCAGAGCCTGTAGTAGGGGAAGAGAGTGTACAACCTACAACAGCTAAGCTGGTCTGTCTGCTATAAAGCTTCCCCTTCTTCAGGATGCACATAGAAGCCAATACAAACACTTGACTTAGAGACATATGATGTCCAACTGAGAAGGTCAAATGTTACTTTCTCTGACTGTACCCCCTGCAGTTCATAGTTTTAATATTTTATTATTTTTAATTTTGTGTATGTTTTGCTTTTGTGTATGTGATTTGAAGGGTAGAAGCAAGTGTGCCATAGAGCACATGTGGAGGCCATCAGACAACTATGCGGGATCCATTGTTTCCTTCTTCCTTTATGTTCCTTCCAAAGAACCAACTAGAGTTCTTCAGATTACACAACAAGCACTTTGCCATTGGGCCATCCTCCCAGTCCCAGTGGAGGTAATTTTACAGCCTAAGAACATGTCACAGCATGGAATGAATAGTTGCTTATAGCTGGCCAGAGATGGTGTTAGCTATTCTGATCATATTTCACATTACAAACAGTACTAATATATGGTCTAATTTATTAAACATGGAAAATCTATTTAAGGGAACAATGTATAACCACTAGAAATGATGGGTGTGAAGATTTTAATAGGCAATGTGGAAGCTGTTTTTATCATCATCTTTGGTTAGAAAGAGGGCTTCAATATTACAATCAAAATATGACCCAGGTTATAAATAAAGGTAGATAGTCTTCCAGTTCATCCCTGTCCACTACTCTCATAAAGAAAAAGAAACACAAACACAGCATTAAAGAAGTTATTTTGACTTGAACACAAAGCTGTATTTGAATGAGCTATGATCTTTCTTAATGACATTCCATTTTGTTATATTTTCAAATTATATGTGTGGGGGAGGAGCTATGTACACAGGTGTGTGTAAAGGCCTGATAAGGTGAAAGTAATCACATGCCCTGGAGGCTGGAATTACTGAAGGTTATGAGCCACCCAAAAGGGATGCTAAAAGTAATGTGCATGCTTAACCACTGAAGTAGCTCTCCAACTACAAGTAGGACCTTCGTTATGCAGAAAAAAGCAAGAGGACAGCTGGTTACTTTTGAAGCATCCTTGTGAAATAGAGATGGACACTCTCTTACCCTCCCGGAGCAATTTTTAAATCTATTTGGGATTATTTAACCCTACTCTCATGCTCAATTTAAAGAACTGTTCTTTAATTAAGTGATTAAAATTGCTTAGTTTAATTGGATTGTGAATTCTCAGTGTGGCAAGAAGCCAGTAGATGTTCTTGTTGTCAAGATATAAAGAGAAAAATTTTGTCATGGAAACTATATCTTTTAAACTATATTTCTTCACATTTAAATGAGAATTTCATGTTATAAAAAGAAATTGAACATATTGGCTACTATCCAAATAGACTTTAATATTTTAGTCAGAAAGTGATCATCATCTAAAATATCTTACATACTTTGAACAAAACAGACCAAGAATTTAAAAATAAAAATTTCATTTAAACTATAGAACATCAATAACAGAAATATCTGGGTTAGAATTCCCACATTGATATTGATAAGATAGTGTTCAAATTGATCAATTTATACCTTCTTAGCTATCTTACCTACATTGGAAGATAGAAAATCAAATAGTATTGACTCTGAAATACAACACTGTCCTTTCCCAGAAACAAAATCAATTTTCTCAAGTTAAAATTTACAACAGTAAATGAAGTTTTAAGGATTTGAATATTTTAATCAATACTTAGGTAGCATTTCTGTATAGTGAATGTTATGTTGGACATTGATTCTTTGACAGGGAATTAAATTACCAGTCATTTGCTTTAAAAGTGAGTAAAAAAAAAAAAACAGATTGAAACAATCCAGAGAACTGAACTGGGAAGAAAAGGGAACAGCATTATTTATATGCCATTAATTCTGTGATAAAGTAACATTGCTACAGGAACCTCCTCCAGTCCCAAGGAGGAATGAGACCATCGAAAGCAGAGCCACAGTGGATCACTATTCATCAGAGGGCAGAGGATCCAAATAAAGAACACAGACCTTGTTCTATCACTCCTACCAAACAGACATATTTATTGGTGGAGAGTTTTAACTAATATTGACTTGAAGTCCTGGGTGTCTGTTGCTACTTGTGAAGTGTTACTACTACCCACATTGCAATGCATTGCAGTCACTAGAGTTTTTATCTTTAAGTAATGTGGTGAGGTACAGAATAAGATAAAGGTATTGTAAAATCAAAGAGTAATTGTATTCATCAATAGAGGGTTGGAAGGGATTTATGTTCCAATGACCAGTGTTCTTAAAAGTTTGACTTTTAAGTCAAAACTGTGACTGTGGGCTGTCTCAGTGGCATGTTTTCACACACACACTCTCTGTTGCTAAGCACCCTACAGAAGGAAAGACAACACTGGCAGCATGCAGGAGGTTCACCCTGTGATTTTCACAACTTATTATGTTGAAAGAGTTTCCCTCTCACAGTAGGATACTGGGACATTAGATCCACATAAATGTGTTGGATTGAGAGGCCATGATTGAAAGATGGGGTAGATGAAGTTACATTGTAAACTCAGGAGAGAAGATAAAGCAGGAGCAGAGATGAACAGATAGAAAGGCCATAGGTCTTCAGAGGGTCTCTTGGGCATATACTGGTAAGTATATGCAGTGAAGAAGTCAGAGGCCTGGAATATGTCAGCTGATAGAAAGGATGGTTACAGTGCCCACTGGTGTTAAAGCACACAGATCTTCCAGCCAGGCTGTAGAACTTCACTGGTTCATATGTACTGGGAAAAATACACAGAAGACTGTATGTAACCTCATTAGTAAGAAATAACGAGCATTAGACTAACCACTTCTCCAACCTCGCTTACCAAGATTAAAAAGCAAGAAACTATTTTTGTACAACAGCAAAATAAGACAAAATCGAGCAAACAAACAGAACAAGAAGAAAGCTATATCTAACATATACAACATCCCAGAATAGAGATGGAGAATGTTTCTGGGAATAAAGTGGTAACATTATATTCATTAAGTAAACTCCAGAATGTATGGAGTACAACAGAATATCAAAAACATGCAGAAAACCAGGATGTAATCAAAACTTAAAAGGAACATCCTTCCATGTCAGTGGACCTAAATAGGCACAGATATAATGATTGCTACGAAAGATACTTACAGTTATTACTAACTACGATACCTATAGTCCAGTGTAAGGATACTTCATAGAAATAAGGAAGATGTATTTAAATACCAGATTGATGGTATAGAGACCAAGGCATCTAAAAATTACACAAAAATAATATGAATAAAAAGCAATATACTCATCATTGTCAAAGGAAACTTTGTTATGGTAGACATCAGATGGCTCAGTAGGTAACAGTTGCTTGTTTAGTAAGTATGAGGATATGAGTTCAAATTGCCGAAACCCATATGAAAAGCTGAGCATTATTGTGCATGCTTGTAACCCCAGGATCATGAGGATGTGTGTGTGTGTGTGTGTGCGCGCAGAAAAAAAAAACTGAGAAAGAAAATACCATAAGTATTTACATTTAATGTGATAATCATTTTACTTGATTCATTAAAGAAGAGCAAAAGAAAATAACTAAGACTTTGAAGATAATAAATTTAGGTTTTTCCCAAATACCATGAAAAGTGTAAACTACAGATTCAAAGATCCTAATGGACCCTTATTACAGAACCATGGTAAGAAAAGAAGCAACGGTGCCTCAGGGAGACTTTAAGAATATTTTCCATGAGTTTCTCCTGTATCTCAGCAGATTCTGGATCTGGATCTAGAGCAGTACTTGCAGGAGCCATCTACACGGAGATTAGCATCCCATCTTTAAGCAACTTCCCTGCCAGACTGTGTCAGTGACTCTGCATCTGTGTAATTCCAAGGTTACAAAAATGAGGCCCATGTAAACTTTTTGCAAAAGCTGCACTTCCCCTTTAAGAAGGCAGAAGCAATGCCCAGTGCTCACCACTTGCTAATCTCTGACTGAATACTACACTCACCCTTCAGATTCACGTGGTTCTTCAGTATTCAAGTTTGTCAATTTCTAGCAGTCGATAAATGGGCATCACAATCCAGTCCTAACCTTTCCAACTGTCTGAGAGTCTCCCACAGTACAGGTAAGAAACTGACTTGAGGAAAAACTTGGTGGCAGTTCTTTTTAGAATGAAAACATGAAGCACAAAATATGAGTTAAAAAAATGAATGAGCCCACAACCCTGGAAACTTTGGGATATAGACAGAATTAGACAGTCTAAGTATTTGTCATATTTAAGAACTACATGCTGTCTGATAGAGAACAGTTCAAACGTGAAACGAAGTACTCCAATAGGTTACATGGAGTGTACCAGCTCCCAGATGCAGTGACTTGTTAGAAAGTTCCTGGGGCAGATGCTGTTGCATGATAAAGAGCTTCAGACAAGTGTCCTGAAGATTACCTGCTTTTTACTGGCCCTGAGCCAGGGAAACGTCCTTGATTTCTCCTTCCTTCCAGAGTCCCATCTTCCTTTATAGTCCCATTTTCCTTTATACATTCCTTTATAGATTGGTTAAAACTTAATTGCTTGGGTTAGACATATTCTTGGTTTACCATGAAACTGGTTCCAGGCTGGAGTTCCAGACTGACATCTCTGGCCTTACTTTCAAGTTCCAGTTATGTGACCTCTCTAAGGTAGTATGACTGTGAAAATCATGCTGAGACAGAGTGAGAAACACAGAGAAGTAACATCTTTATAGGGCTACTATTACCTCAACCAATAACTTTGAGAAAATTAATTAAATATCTTACTCAGCTACAAATTGCCAGTGAAACTCAACCTATTTTTTTTTTTGGTTTGTTTTTAGATTCTAACTTTATTACATCTCTCCTTTCCTTTTTCTGCTCCCAAACTCTCGTGTACCACCTCCCTGCTCTCCTTAAAATCAATGGCCTATTTTTTTACAGTAGGGATTATTATTCCAATGGATACATGTACCAAACACTTCTCTACTTAAGACATGGGGGTGTAAATATTGTAACAGCCAGAGGATTAGGGAAATTGTTGTGAAATTGTGTCTCCTAGTAAAGTAACATCAGAAGCTATGATTATAAAATCTGACCAACATGACTACCCAAACATGAGTTGAACAAGGATGATAGCCATAGAGATGTCAACCTAATTAGGAGAAAGTACATGTGGTGATCCTTCAACAGATGAGGGGACACCAATTAGTTCATCTTAATGTCTCCTGGTTTCTGACCACTTACATATATACATATATGTATATATGTATATGTGTGTATGTGTGTGTATACATATACATACATATATATATATATATATATATATATATATATATATATATATGTGTGTGTGTGTGTGTGTGTGTGTATGTATTATATATTCATATATAGAAATAAAATATATCAATATATGTATGAATAAAAATATCAAAAGATGAAGAGAACAGAGTTCTGATTCAATGATGGGTCCTGGTAAAGAGAATTCCCCTAGAATTACAGCCACTGTGGCCTTTTGTCTTCGCGGTATTCTCCAAGATAATTCTGCATAATGTTAAATGCCATAGATCAGAATTTGGAAGCCATCAGATAATGTGTTAGATTTGTCCGTATGTAAATTCATGAGTCTGATTTCTCCTTTATAATGTCCTAAATCTTCATAGTTTTTGAAACCATAATAAAATCTTATATATCATTTTTATGCCAGCTCATGTGCACAGCATGACTGAATGAATTTTGACAGGGTTTCAGCCAAGGATATGACCTACAAAAGCTACTGAGACCTTGCTCAAGCCACAGAGGCCTTGTATGTTCAATCATAAAGTTAGTATCTCTAGTTAGAGCCTCTGCAATGTCTCTTGCAGATGCCTTATTTTAGAAACCACTCCTTTCTGACCTAAGCTTCCCTGTCAATCAGCAGCTTTCTGAAATAACAACTTTGTGGAATAAATTATGTCAAAATGAGTGGGTGAGAAGTGTGTGCCCTCACAGCCAGAACACATTTGAGTATGTTTGCAAATATACTAACTTCACATTCCTCTTTTTTAAGGTCCCATTTGTCTTTTGGCATCTTGATGAGTAAATGAATTCCAAACCAATTTGGAACAGGCAAAATATGTTATTATGAGATATTTGTTTTCTGAAACAATTGTAGTCATGATGTCTTTCTTTTTAATCTTTCCCCTCCTTCACTTATTTTAGCCTTTTTTAAAATTAGTTATTAGAAAGGGAAAGTTGAGGATAACTTGGATTCACAGAGTTTGAAGCACAAAGATGTGAAAGCTGACATATACAAAGCAAATCAGGAGAAAAAGAAGGCAGGGCAATAGCTAGAAAATTACCAGCAGAAACAAAAGTCCCCTTTTATATTCCCTGTCATCAAACTTTCCAGCCAAAAATAGCCATCATGCCAGCTCCATCTGGAGAAAGAATGGTCCATTTGCCATCTGCTGAGACAGAAAGGCACACACAAACTGTGATTTAAAGTCATCAGAAATAGAATTAAATAACGTATGTCAGAATTAAGGGAATCGCTACACAATCTTTGCTGAGGCCATGGGGTGGCTCTCTGTGGGTGTGTGTCATTCAGAGAGTAAGAGCTAAATCCTTTGATAATCAGGAAACAAATGTGGGGTGCACTTAGGGGCAATGAATAGAATACCTTAGGTGACAGTCATATCTTACTGAATANAGAAATAGAATTAAATAACGTATGTCAGAATTAAGGGAATCGCTACACAATCTTTGCTGAGGCCATGGGGTGGCTCTCTGTGGGTGTGTGTCATTCAGAGAGTAAGAGCTAAATCCTTTGATAATCAGGAAACAAATGTGGGGTGCACTTAGGGGCAATGAATAGAATACCTTAGGTGACAGTCATATCTTACTGAATAGGGATAGGAGGGGAATTGGTGCTTGCTGCAAAGCATCGAGTGCTTTCCTTTTGAGGGAAAGCTAAACACAGACCTTTTCTACTGAAGCTTTACAGTTCAGAGGATGCCTGTGTTGCATCTTATTAGGAACTAAGGAGCAGTTCAGAAAGCCAGATGAGGAGAACACTGCTGAAGAATTGTTCTTGGGATTCTTCAATCAAGCTTGTTCTCCTGGGGGCTGGACAAAGAAGCAAAGAATACTGGGTACATTCCATCACTAGCCTCCTATCTGAGGGGGCTGTATGCTTAGGAACTCACAGAGGGTTTGCCATCAGACAGATTTAGCTATTTCTCTTGTCTGTTTTTATTGACAGGGCTGACTTGGATAAGCTTCTATACCCATTGGATCTCAGGTGTCCTCATCTATAAGGTAATCATTGCAAAAATATGGAGAAGGCCGACAAGTGCCAGATGCTGTTGTAATTGCTTTATATAGATTAACTCATTTAATTCTAACAACAGCCCCAGAAAGATGGCCCTGAATTAGCCCCATTTTTGCAAATGAGGAGATCAGCCACAGAGCTAATAAGTCTCTTCCCCAAGACCTCATAACTAATACAGGTTGGCAATGTGAGCCCTGAAAGTTGGATAGTGCGAATAATATTAGTTTCTGGCTCATATTAGAAGTTCAACAATTGTTGGCATACTACTCTACTTCCTAGGCAACAGTTTGCACATTTAATAAATATTTTTTGAAAGTGGCTAATATGTACTATAGCCATGCCATGTAGTAATAGCTAATATTTATCAACTCATTTATGTCTTATAATACTCACTACTTATGGTATCTGTGCCAGTTTTACCTATGACTATATCCTTGTGCTTCCTTTTGCTTTTAATGTTTTTCCCCAAATATCCACATGGCTTTCCTGTATGCTCCTCATATTTCCCTAAAAAAATTAAGCTAACACAACATATACTCCACCATCCCATACTCCCAGGCCTTACTCTACCATGCTTTGCAGTGCATAGAAGCATCTGATGTACCATACAGTTCTTATTTCTCTGTCTTCCTCAAAATGATAAAAAAAATTTTATTAAGGGCATGGATTATATATTTTTGATAACCTCTATTCTATATTCTCTTCCTTTTAGACACACATTCCCTTGAATAAATGAAGGAATTACCCATTTAAAGCTGAAGAAATTGTGACAAAGAGATTTTTCACGAATTGTACCAAAGTATAAAGAAGACAAATGCAAGCACTGAAGTTCTAGTGCTACGTGGAGGTATGAAAATGTACACAGCGTGGAAGTGCTCATGGGCTCCAGCTCCTACTTTGGAAAGTGCTGTACACAAAAGAACCCTGTGTCTTTAGGCATAGTCATTTCATCTAACATGCACTTGATACCTGGAAGTTACAAAAGGTAACCTATTAAGGACAGTCTTTGTATTGAAATAACATCACTTAGTAGATTAAACAGAAAATAAATAACTTGGAAAACTCAAAAAAGGGAGAAAATGAACAGTATTTTACAGCAAAGGCCACATGGTGTGAGGAAAAGAGGAGAATTTTTCTTTAAAGTGAGAATCATAAAAGAACCAACATAGGCAATGTTTGATTCACAATGAGAAATAGATCTTTTCTCTCTGGAAGGAGGAGTGTGGGTAACAGTAGGGTAAATAGGCAGAGAGAAAGACCAGAGGATGAACAAAGGCATAATTATCACTTTAGAAATTTACACAAGAAGAAAGTTATAAAAAATACTCCAGATTGCTAGGGAATTTGGAATTTATGCAAATTAGGTTAATGATATTAGGGAGGTCTTTTTGAGAGGAAGCTGGTATCTGTCAAGGAGATACAGGATACTGAAGATTGATGAGAGAGTTACAAATTGTGAGAGACGATGAGATTTGCCATGGTCAAAGTAACTGAGAATGAGAAGATGGACCACAGGAGAGCCAGTGTGAAAACAGATAAAGAGGAAGTCACATTGGAGCCAAGTGATTCAAACCTACACTTTAGTATTTCATGTTGAGAAAAGAGAAAGAGTTAACATTTGAAAATCATAACTGTAGGATAGTATTTGAAGAGAAGCTGTAATTACAGAAGTGAAGCAAACTGTTGAGATGGGAGGAAGAAAGGGGACTAAACATAAAGATGTAGAGGAAATATGAGAGTTTTATCCCCTGGGAGACAGGGACAAATGGCTTTCACCCAAGATAAGGCACTAACAATGGACAAAGGAAAAAGGAAATAAACATCCATCAACAAGAAAGGATTCCTCTTGAGCACAGTTTGGTAAACCAATGATTTTATTGCTGTTGTTTATTGACAGGGGCATAGGTGTCTCAAAGGCAACTCCATCATCAAAAATCTCACACTAGCATGAACAACAACTCACAAAAGCTGCATTCCTAGAACTATCTACACAGGTTGTAGTAAGATATACCTGTCTCCTTCCCCCAGAGTAATTTCTTACTGCTCATATAACCTTGTGGAGGAGTCTTGTGAGTCTTGTTACTTTCTGAGCCTCCTGCTACTGCTAAGTTTTATTAACTTCCTGAACCAGATGAATTTCCTTAGTGTCCTGAGTCTGGTGTGCTTCTTCTCTACTCCTTCTAGGAAGCAATGCTTCAGTTCAAATTAAAAAGCTATATAATAGGAAAGCTACTGGGTCATTATAGAGGATTCCAGGTATAATCAGAGAAACCTAGGCACCCTGGGCTAAGCAAAGAAAAGAGTATGCAAACATATTTCTTAACAAACTCTCTGGTTTTCCAGCATTTCTACATCATGGCACATATGAAAAATAGTAACATTTGTACGGCACAATACATACACAGTCAAAATCTTTGTGACGAAATCTCTTCAGTTTGACAGTCCCCCAACTCAAACATATCCCTTCATCCACGGCTAAGATGCTTGTTAGAGTCATCTATGAAGCAGTCATAGCACAAGCTAGTCTTAGACACCTTGAGAGGCATTACCAAATAGCATTTAGAAACTGAAAATGTTGTTTTCCAATAAACAAACAGTTCTTCATTTACAGAGAAACACGATCCATTTGCATAAACTTCCATGTGGGCTTACTTTTGCCATCTACATGAGGACTCTTCCAAGTCATTTCTACAAGAAAGAAAACAATGTACTAAAACTGCAGCATAGTATGTTAAAAGGAGGCTTAGAATCTCCATTGAGCCAGCATATCCTGAAAAGCTACATCATAGAAATATGTTAAAGAACCCTTGTTAAATCCTTTTGCCTGAGTTTTGCAGTATTAACAATTTCTGGAGAGCTGAAGGGAGGTGTCAAATTAATAATTTGGAATTATTGTCATTGAAAGCTCCTCCTGGCCCCTCTAAAAAATAAATTATGCATAGATCATGTTTTAAAAATAATTATTCTTGAGAATTGCATGTATATATACAAAGAAATATAATTATCTCTACCTCAATTTCTCCCCCAGACATCTCCACTCCCAACATCATGTTTAAAAAAAAAAAAAAAAAAAAAACCTGTTCAATCCAATTAGTGCTGCCCATATGTGCATGAGTATGCAGCCATTGAATGGAGCATGAGGAACCTACCGGTGTACATAAGCAACACTAAATAGCCTCAGCAGATTATATTTATTCATGTATATATGTACATAGCAAAAATAATTAAAGAAGAAACAGAAACCATGTCTTTGAAAAGAGGAATTAGACTGAAGAGAGTGAGAGAAAATGATACAATATTTTAATAAAAAATAAAATTTGAAGAAGAGTGGTTCTCTCTCCCCCAGAACTATCAACTACAAATAGTTTCTCAGTAAGGTGTGGGGCTAGGAGTCCATCTTTCCCATCTGGTACTCTGCTGTTTATTAGTAGAATATAGAAACATGTATGAGAAAAAAGGTTTCGCTGTTTAAAATTTGTTTCCTAGAACGTATTATCTTACCACTTATGTCACAATGAGTTCATCAAAACATACTTGGTCATCACTCTGACTAGATCATTACGTCTTCCTTCATGAAGAAAACCAGAATGCTCATCTTCCTTAAAATTGTGGGTATTGGATGGATTTCAGTATGTTTGGCCCTGTATCAAAGCCCTTTTTGAAATTGAAGTCTGCATACAAATAGAGATAAAAGAGAAAGCTTCACTTTTTGGAACACTGGAGCAGTATAGATAATCTCTGAAAATGCCCTATATACAATGTCTCAAAACAGGAAAGTATGACTGTAGTACCAAGCCTAATTATGAATGCTTCTAAAAGGCATTGGAAGATCACTGAATTCATCCAAGTTTTAGCATCTTCACCAAACAATAATATGTGATTAATTCACTGGATTAAAAAAAAAACCTGTATGCTGATATCCTTTTGGATTCCTTGTTGGAGATTATGAAGGATGCGTTGAGGCAGAACCAAGAACAGAAAGAGACTCTAGGTGGTCGGCTTTAGCTTTGGGAGGAAGGGGGTTTTCCTGGATTTATCTAGACAAATTCTATTTTCTTGCTATTGTGAATAATTTAGCAATACACATAAATGTATGCTTTTTCTAGAAGGATATAAAGTTTGTTGGGTATATGCTCAAGAATGATAGAGTTGGGTCATCTGGAAGATGTCTTAATTTTGTGACAAACTTCCATACTAACCTCCATAATTATTGTAATAGTTTACACTCCTCCTGTTAATGAATAATGGTTTCTTTTTCCCTACTTCCTCAACAGTAATTGGCATAGTTTTCTTAAGAAAAAATTATTCTGACTGAGGTGATATGACATTCCAAAGTAGTTTTATTTTCCACTTACTTGATAGCCTATGCAATGTGCAATTGTAAAGGGACTTTGCATGTGTAGAAGGGCACACCTGGGATCATGGATGAGAAGGGGAAGAAATGGAAACAAATTTGCGTGAAAATACACAATGAATCAAAGTACTGTATATATTAATGTTAATTTTTTTCAGTCAAAAAGGAAAAGTAAAATTAAAGAAAGGAAGGGAGAAAGGAAACAAGGAAGGAAGGAAGGAAGGAATAGAAAGAAAGAAAGAAAGAAAGAAGAAAGAAAAAAAGAAAGAAAGAAAGAAAGAAAGAAAGAAAGAAAGAAAGAAAGAAGTGAAGGAAAGGAAGGAAGGAAGGAAGGAAGGAAGGAAGGAAGGAAGGAAGGAAGGAAGAAAAAAAGATGCTTTCTCCTTCACTGTATGGAGAGCATCACAGGATTTTTTTTATCTGAATGAAAGAATCAGTTACTTTAAACATCTTCACAGCATGTATTACTTGGTGACAGATAGAAATAATAATAGTTTTCAGTAGCTATCACACCTAAGAGTAGGTTCCTCTTCCAGAAAGCTTGACTTCATTCAACTTTTAAGCATCATAAATTCATACTTTTAAAATGGACCTTTCTAAAATTTCCCACACAAATTATTTTGTGGTGAAGCCTATCATAGTTTGATGCTGTTCTTATCTGAAAATAGTAGATCCAACCTCTATTCTAGTGAATTTTATATTTTGAGGATATTCCTGTGGGTTGTCCAACAGAGAACATGCTTACGTGTTGATAAAAATCTAAGAATGTTTGCCTTTGGCCTGGTAATTATACTTTGTGGTATCTATTCTACAGGCAAGCATAGTAGACCCTTATCATACAAATAGGATCTTTGTTGAACTGGATAAAATTTAGAAGGTATTTAAATTAATAACAAAGAACAGCCTAAAACTAGTGAGTATTGTGCAAGGATAGATTGTTACAGAATTTAACCATGTCTACTTATGACTACTTGCAAATTTCCCCAAATAGTACTTGCACATTTAATAAAACAAGAGCAAGGCTGATCCTCCTGGGACAACCTGCAGAGTTGAGTTGAGAACAGTCTCCTGATCCCTATTATCTAGCTCTGGGCTCACTGTACAGTCAGGGGAAGCCTTATTGGCTCCAAAAGTGTCCGTTCTCCCTTAGAAAACCATGGAACCATGAGTGACAAATTGCATTCTAGTCAGATTCCTCACCACCACCATCTCATTTCGTCTGAGTGGAACACAACCTGCACAGTAGGATTGTCCAGAATGCAGCCTGCAGAGGGAGGTCTGCCTAAAGCACAGTCACCCGGACCCCCATTGTGTGGTCTACAGCTCCACCACCTTCCCAAGAAGTCTTGTTGCCATTAGAATCATCCAGTCAACATCATGGAAAACAAGATGCCTAAAGGACAGCTTAAGAACACTATTACAATACCCATGGCAATATGGCTTTACAAAAGCCCAGCTATCTTATACAAGAAAACCTGGATATCCTAATGAAACTGAAGCACAAGAAGAGAATCTTAAATACAATCTTATAAAGATGACAGATGCTTTTAAAGAGTACGTGAAAAATCCCTTACGGGAATACAGGAAAATACATTCAAATAAGATTAAAAGAGGAAGTAAATAAATATAAAAGAAATGTAGGAAACTACAACCAAGTAGGTGAAAGATATACGTAAAACCATCAAATACATAAAAAGGGAAATAGAGGCAAAAAGAATACACAAACTGAGGCAATCCTGGAGATTGTAAACCTAGGAGAGGGAACAGGAACTACATATGTAAGCATCACCAATAGAATGAAGAACATGGAGGAGAGAATTTTAGATGTAGAAGATACAATGGAAGAAATCAATATACTGGTCAAAGGAAATGAAAAATCTACAAAAGTTCATGACGCAAACATCCAGGAAGTTAGAGACACTGTGAAAAACCAAACCTAAGAATAATAGAAGTAGAAGAAGCTGATTCTCAGCTCAAAAGCTAAGAAAACATTGTCAACAAAATCATAGAAGAAAATTTCCCTAACATAAACAAAGAGATGCCTAAAATATACAGAAAGCTTACAAAACACCAAACAGTTTGGATAAGAAAATAAAATCCTCCTGCCACATAGTAATCAAAACACTAAATGAACAGAACAAATAAATAATATTAAAAGCTGCAAGGGGAAAAGATCAAGTAACATAAAAGCACACCTATAAGAATTACACCTGACTTCTCAACAGAGATTTGAAAAGCCAGGAAATCCTGGACAGATGTCATGCATACCCTAAGAGAATACAAATGTGAGCCACAACTACTACACCCAGCAATACTTTCAATCACCATAGATGGAAAAACCAAGATATTCTATGAAAAACAAATTTAAACAATACCTTTCTACTAACCCAACCCTACAGAGGATACTAGAAGGATAACTCCAACACAATGAGGCTAACTCGATTCAAGGAAACACAAAAAATGAATGATTTCACACCATTAAAATCAATACAAGAGAAACACTGACTAAACTAAAAAAATTCCTGACATAAAACATCCAGGAAATATTTAATATTATGAAAAGACCTAACCTAAGAATAATAAGAATAGAAGAAGTTGAGTCCCAGCTCCAAGGTGCAGAAAATATTCTCAACAAAATCATAGAAGAAAACTTTACCATTTAAAGAAATATATGCCTATAAACATAAAAGAAGGGTATAGAACACCAATTAGACTGGACCAGAAAATAAAATCCTCCCCGCATATTATACTCAAAACATAAAAATCTACAGAACAAAGAAAGAGTACTAGCAAGAAACAGGGGGAAAAGGTCAGGTAACATACAAAAGCAGAACTATCAAAATTACATACAACTTCACAACAGAGACTCTAAAAGCTAGAAAAACCTGGACATATATCCTATAACTTCTCAAAAATCCACAGGTTCTAACCTAGACTACTATGCCACAGAAAACTCTTAATTATCATAGATGGAAAAAACAAGATATTTTAAGAAAAATCCAAATTCAAATAGTATCTATCCACAAATCCACCTCTTCAGAAAAAATAGAAGGAAAACTCTAACACATGAAGGATAACTACATTCAAGAAAACATAGGAAATAAGCAGTCCCTTACCAGCAAAAACAAGGAAAACATATACACTCAACCGTCACCAACATCTAAATAACAGGAAGTAACTTTCTTTGGTCATTAATATGTCTTTATTTTATTAGATATTTTCTTTATTTACATTTCAAATGCTCTCTCGAAAGTTCCCTATACCCTCCCCCCACCCTGCTCCCAAACCCACCCACTCCCATGTCTTGGCCCTGGCGTTCTGCTGTACTGGGGCATATATAGTTTACAAGACCAAGGGGCCTCCCTTCACAATGATGGCCAACTAGGCCATCTTCTGCTACCTATGCAGCTAGAGACACGAGCTCTGGGAGTACTGGATAGTTCATATTGTTGTTCCTCCTATAGGATTGCAGACCCTTCATCTCCTTGGGTACTCTCTCTAGCTCCTCCATTTGGAACCCTGTGTTCCATCCAATAGATGACTGTGAGCATCCACTTCTGTATTTGCCAGGCACTGGCATAGCCTCACACGAGACAGTTATAACAGGATCTGTTCAGCAAAACCTTGCTGGCATATGCAATAGAGTCTGGGTTTGGTGGCTGATTATGGTATGGATCCCCGGGTGGGGTAGTCCTTCCTTTCATCTTAGCTCCAAACTTTGTCTCTGTAACTCTGTCCATGGGTGTTTTGTCCCCTATTCTAAGGAGGAATGAAGTATCTATGCATTGGTCTTCCTTCTTGATTTTCTTGTGTTTTGCAAATTGTATTTTGGGTATTCTAAGTTTCTGGGATAATATCCACTTATTAGTGAGTGCATATCAAGTGACTTCTTTTGTGATTGGGTTACCTCACTCAGGATGATATCCTCCAGATACATCCATTTGCACAAGAAATTCATAAATTCATTGTTTTTAATAGCTGAGTAGTACTCCACTGTGTAAATGTACCACATTTTCTGTATCCATTCCTCTGTTGAGGGACATCTGGGTTCAGCTTCTGGCTATTATAAATAGGGCTGCTATAAACATAGTGGGGCATGTGTCCTTATTACCAGTTGGAAAATCTTCTGGGTATATGTCTTAACATCAGTGAATTCAGTTCTGTAATAGAAAGACACAAGGTCACAGAATAGATGTATAAACAGAACCCATTACTCTGGTGGACACAAGAAGCACATCTCAGCAATGAAGATAGTCATTATTTCAGTATATGAGCTGGTAAAGGGTTTCCAAGCCTACAGATCCAAGAAACAAGCTGAATTAGCTATTCTATTATCTAATGGAACAACACTTCATACTCATCAAAGGAAAACTCCACTCAGAGGATATCTCAATTCTGAACATCTATGCCCTAAATGCATGGGTACTCATGTTTATAAAAGAAACATTACTAAATCTTAGTTCACACATTGAACCTCACACACTAATAGTGAGAGAACTCAACACTCCTCTATCAACAATGGACAGGTCATCAAGACAGAATCTAAGCATAGAAGTAACAAAACTAATAGATGTTATGATTGAAATGGACTTTAGATATCTGTAGAATATTTCACCCAAACACTAAAGAATATACCTTCTTCCAAGCAGCTCATGGAACCTTCTCCAAAATTGACCACATAGTCATTCACAAAACAAGCCTCAACAGATAAAAGAATACTAAAATAACTCCATGCATCTTATCAGATCACTATGGATCAAAACTGAACTTTAGCAATAACAGAAACAACAGAAAGCCTACATACTCATGGAAACTGAACAACTCTCTCAGTGATCACTAGGTCAGGGAAGAAATAAAAACATTAAAGATGTTCTAGAATTCAATAAAAATGAGGGCACAACATACCCAAACTTATGGAATATTATGAAAACAGTGTTAAGAGGAAAGATCATAGCACTAAGAATACTCAAAAAAAAAAAAAAAAAAAAAAAAAAAAAAAAAAAAAAAAAAAAAAAAAAAAAAAAAAAAAAAAAAAAAAAAAAAAAAAAAAAAAAAAAAAAAAAAAAAAAAAAAAAAAAAAAAAAAAAAAGAAAAGAAAAATCGAGAATTCTAATACTAATGAATTAAAAGTACATCTGAAGGCAAACAAACAAAAACAAAACAAAACAACAACAACAAAAAAAATCCACCCCCATGGCCTCAGGGCTGAAATCAATCAATTAGAAACAAAGAAAGCTGGTTCTTTGAGAAAATAAAAAAGATAGACAAACGCTTAGACAAACTCTCTAAAAGGCAGTATCCAAATCAACAAAACAAGAAATGAAAAGGAAGACAGAACAACAGACACTGAGAAATTCAAAGAATTATTAAGTCTTACTTCAAAATGCTGTACAGCACAGAATTGGAATGAAATGGATGATTTTCTAGGTAGATACCAATTTACAAAGCTAAATCAAGATCATGTAAACTATCTGAATAATCTACAACCCCTAAGCAAATAGAAGCAGTCATTAAAAGTCTCCCAACCAAAAAAATCCTTAGGCCAGAGTTTAGCCTAGAATTCTACCAGACTTTCAAAGAAGTGCTAATAGCAATACTCTTCAAACTATTCCACAAAATAGAAACAGAAAGAACACTGCCAAACTCATTCTATAAGGCCATAGTCACCCTGTCACCTAAGCCACAAAAAGACTCAACAAGAAAAGAGAATTTCAGACCAATTTTGCTTATGAATATGGATGCAAAAATACTCAATAAAATCCTCACAATCTGAATCCAAGAACACATCAAAGATCTACCTTGACCAAGTAGGCTTCAGTCTGGGATGCAGGGGTGGATCAATATATGGAAATGCATCAACATAATCCTCTATATAAATGAACTTGAAAAACCACATAATCTTCTCACTAGATGCCAAAAAAGTGTGTAAGAAAATCCAACATGGCTTCATTTTAAAAATCTTATAGAGAACAAAGATGCATGGTGCATCCTAAACATAATGAAAGCAATATATATCAAGCCAATTGCCAACATCAAATTAAGTGGAGAGAAATGCAAAGCAATCACACTAAAATAAGCGACAAGACAAGGCTGTCCACTCTCCTCATATCACTTCAATATAGTACTTGAACTTGTAGCTAGAGCAATAAGCCAGCTAAAGGAGATCAAGGGGATATAAATTAGAAAGGAAGAAATCAAAGTACTGCTATTTACAGAAGATATGATAGTATACACAGGTGACCCCAAAATTCTACCAGAGAAGTCCTACAGTTGATAAACATCTTCTGTAAAGTGGCTGAATACAAAATTAACTCAAAGAAATCAGTAGCCCTTCTCTACACAATTGATAAACTAAAAACAAAAAAGTTAGGGAAACAATATTCTTCACAATAGCTACAAAAACATAAAATATGCTAGTATTTTTGTGATTTTTGTGAATATATAAAATGCATTTCATATTTAAAAAAAAACAGAAAAAGTCAAGTTCAAATAATCCTGTATTTCAAAGGAATATGTGGGGATTTTAAATGGAGAAATGTTTGGGAGGAGACTAAATTCCAAGTCAAATAGACATTAGGCTTTAACTAAAATGAGAAAATGACTATTGTCTGTATGTACTTGAGTGATTACCAAAGCAGTAATACATAGGGGGGGGGCAGGAAGTGGGCTGGAAGCAAATAGCATCAACTTGTAAGGGGAAGTTTATTCCATTCAATAAGAATGTATATTATTAATCTTTATATCCCTTTCTCAAGTTCTTAAATGATTCAACCTTCAAACCTATATGCTCACTCTAAAACTAATCTTTTGTCAATGGGTGCTGTCATTGAAGGCTTTGTTTAGGCAATATGAGATTTCATAAACAGCTTTCCTGCCACATCTAGAAGAAACAATCCTGCAGTAATCATTCTGTAACTATAACAATTAGAGAAGAGATCATGACTTTGGGAGAAGAGACAAAGCAGGTTGGTATAGAGAGGAGGAATGAAATGATGTAAACACAGTGAACACAAATGAAACTTGTCTCAAAGACAATTTCACATTAAAATATCAACCTGATCTTTGGGGCTGAAGGTTCAGGGGTCAAGTACACCCTTAGCATCTTGTGGGCTTTGAATTCAAACCTCCCAAACAGAGTTTAATTAAGGCTTTGTAGTATATTCAATGAATTCATTTACCAGGGCTCAGATGCCACAACTCACATCCAACAGTGCACCCTGTGTTTATTTGGTCTTTGGCAGCAACCTTATCAGAAGGAAGCTGCAAACCAATACGACAGCAATGTGAACCAGTGTTTCACATATATAAGCAGTAGGTTAAACTGAGTGAGTGGGTCTTAGAAACACACTGGACATTTAGAATCCAGAACTAATTTTTTCTATGAAGACAAAGGGAGTGGGAAAGTATGCAAATTGAATCAAAGGAAAAAAGAAAGGAGGAGAGGGAGAGACAAATTGAGTACAGATAAAGGGAGAGGAAGTTAAGAATTTTCCCCACACAGACAAGATTATTAATGACTAATGGAAAAGAAAGAGGGAATCTACAGAAATTGAGCATAAGACAGAAACATGCCAATGGGATGCTGGGATGCTGTGCACCCAGGGACTCAGCTACACATCAGAGCCATGATGTAGAGACTGAGGTCACACTAACTTACTCTACCTCCAGATACCTCAAGCAATCTGCACAGGCGATGATGCCTAATAAGGGCTACAGAATATTTTCTGCTTGTTAAATTTCTTAGAATAACTCAGTGACAGGAGAGCTTGTCTTTCAGTCTCAGGGAACTGCTAAGGTCCAGGAAAGTAGACTGTGCTGCCTAACAATTTGACATGAAGACAATGACCTGGGAAGCTTTGAGATATTGTACCATGTGCACCACGATGCATCTAGACATGTTTGAGTGCAAAAACGGCCCCCTTTTTGGACAGCTTCTAGGGTAGGGATTATTGTGGATTCTACCACTGAGCATGCCTACTGAGTTACGAACTCCTTGAAAACCAGACATGACATTTTTCATCAGCGTAACAAAGACAGTGGATATAGATCTTGACATGTAGAATATTTATAATGTGTTTTTTTACTAATGTATGTGATATGACATTTTTAAATTTTATTTTATTTTTAATTTATTTTCTACACTCCATATTCCATTCTCTGCCCCCCATCTACCTTTCAACCTTCCAACTGCTCCACACCACCTACCTCGTCTCCACCCCACCCTGTCTCTGAACCACAAATATAGGGAAGTCTGGGAGCAACCAACCATCGGAGAAGAAGGTAGATATGAGGAATAACAATGACTGAAGTTGAGGATATGAATACCACTCTAAACTCCATAGTAAGAGCTCCAAAAACTATAGATGGGAATTAAATATTTATCTGAATACAAGAGCAACTGGTAAATCTTTTCTAATAAAATGGCTATCTTTAGGTTTTAGAATGAGGAAGAGCTTTGGAGAGCTAGAGAGAAACAGACAGAGGAAAACACATGCAATGTCCTTTTAAAAGTATAATTTTATTAGCTCCAAAATTAGTTAGATTGCTGTTCTAATTTTGGACACCCAACAGTCACTGTCACTGTCATAAAATTCTAAGTTCAGTATGCTGCATTCTCACTCTCAGAAAGAGTAAGAGAGAGTCAAAAGTTGCCAGTTTGTTATCAACATAGAATAGCCACTGGGTGACAGAAATAGTCACTGGGCCAGACCAAAAAAACCAAAACTAAAGCAAAAACTACTGCCTAAAATTTAAAGTCAGAACTTGCTTCTAACTTTGGAAAATATCACCCAGTTATTTAAATGTCTCTGCTGGTAACCATGCAACTGTGGTGCAATAAGTTGCTGTTTCTGACTAGCCTGTGTGAGATCTTTCCTTGATTTTGTCTTCTGGAGAGAGACTCAGTAGTAACTGCCAGGATTTCTGGTAGCAGAAGAACATTATTCTTTGGAGGCAGGTAACACCAACCTTTTAGAATCTGGCTGGGGAGAGCAAACAAGCCTACATGCAAGTGTTCACTGGGAGATCCTTAAGTTAGGAGACATCTACTGCATCTAGGGTTCAAGTCTCATCTCCCCATTTTTATTATTCCAGTTGCTAGGAGCAATTGTGACATTCCCAAGTTCTAGACATTAACTTGTTTTATTGTTGTTGTTGTTGTTGCTGCTGCTGTTTTGTTTTTGTTGGGTTTTTGTTGTTTTAGTTTTTTGTTGGTTTTGTTTTGTTTTGTTTTCCTTTCTATCAGGGGTGGTTCTAGCTGCAAACTTATAGGTCTTCCAATTTGTATCCATTTTTCTTCCAGCTCCTATATATGATATTCTCAAGACATTAAATATCTTGCTATTAGCTTAAATCTACCTTTGCCCTAACTCTTTAACTCTTTTCTTTGATGTTTGCTGACTTCAGATTGTAGACATCATTTCTCCTTTGGCACAGCCATGTGCCAAAACTGAATCATATGCCTGTGTTTATTGTGGCTGTGTAGTAACACCTTAAATTGATGAACTTATGTTACCAGTATTCTAAGTGTATATTAGGTTTTCTTTATGTATTGCTCACTATAATCCTTTAATAGATATACTTAACATCTCAGTGTTTGGGATTAAGAAACAGCAGGACAAAAAGTATACATGGTCAAATCAACAATAGAGTATTGAACACCTATTCCCTCTAACTCCTTCCCTATACTGAGTCCTTCCCTGTCTATATCATCATCCCTCTGCTGTGTCTTCAGCTTTCAAGTCAGATCATCTTTCCAAAGCAGATATTTGATCCATTTTTATTATTTCTGGGACTACAGTCTGAAAGAATTAAAGACCATTCCTAACTACATCTTAGCAATCAGAGACCAAAGACTTTGCTATTTTATGTGTGGAGTTTCATTATGAGGGAGAAAATGTCTACAGTGACTTTTTATTCATAAACAACTACAATTAATGGCATTGTATGGAGGTTTAAAAAGGAATTTCAAAGCCTGGGTGGTGGTGGCACTTGCCTTTAATGCTAGCATTTGGGAAGCAGAGGCAAGTGGATATCTGAATTCAAGGCTAGCCTGGTCTAAAGAGTGAGTTTCAGGACAGCCAAGGTTACATAGGAAAAACCATCTCAAAAACAAAAAAACAACAAAAAGCAAAAAACAAACAAAAAACCCTCAAAACACATCAACAAACAAAACAAAACAAAAACCCAAAAATTCAAAATTGATCTCATGTTTCCTTTAATATATTAGAACATATTCCCTGAAATAGATAGGAGGTTTTCTGTGATAAGAAGTGCCCAGGCTTATAAACGACATCTCAGGTGTATGACTATATGCTTGGTGCCAACAAATAGTTTCAGATCACAAGACAATAATCAGTAAGTATTCTGATGAAATACTTATCTTAGCTATAGTTCGAAGCCTCATAAGTCCTCTACTATTGCTCTATACAAGGACTATGTGATCTTCCTTTAAATCATCCCATTCTACATTAAAACAGTTTCTCTGATAATACCTTTATGTCATTGCTATGACGTAGTCCACTATTCCTTGAGTGGAAAACATGTCTTTATTGCATGAAAATTTTCAGTTATCTTACATTTGTTGTATCCTTGGGTCATTGTGAATATACTGAAAACACTGGAAGGGATGCTATTGGCTCTGTTTCTAAATGGAGTCCTTGTCACTGAAATTAAGCAATTTCTCCTATCTCTTCAACATTCATGTTAAGATATTGTTACCTTGAATGTAGGTATAGCTCCTGCTGTCTCAGGAATTAACTGTGCTCAGCCAGCTCTTGCTTGTATATTTAGAAACTGTCTGAACATATCTGGAAATGAGCCTTGTGATGGTGTACATTTGATGTTGTTGATGGTGTCTATTCTGTAGTCTCTGGAAGATGCTGAGGAAGCTTAATTTCAAAGATTCTTCCTGGTAAGCCATATACATAATTCCCTGTGTTGGTTTTCTGATTGTGTCTAGTTGATTTATGAGACATGTATTGCTTCCTAGAAATATCGAGGTAGAAAGAAGAGCATGAGTTAGATCCTTCCTCTAGTCAAAACTAAAACCTCACCAGAATGTTTGAAATTTAAAGAGCTTGTAAGAACTGACATAGTCAAACCCTAAGCAGCTGTCAGTTCTCTACTGTGCATATTCTGACTTTTCTCCCTCAAACTCTAATAAAATCGCTCTTGAATTTCCTTCTAAATACTTTACAAAACCAAGAACTTGTACAAAGGACTGTTTCCTGGTGACACTCATATTACAGCTAACTGCTTTTCTGTTTCTAATTTTTTCATCATGATACATTGTGATTTATATTAAACACTTTTAGTTTTAATTATATTGAGGTTCTATCAACTCCACCATCCAGGTCACTTTAAGTTTTCTGCCAGTTCACTTGTCTATAAGTTACTAATTTCTAATTCATCAGGTTTTGAAAATTGAAAACTAATGCTTGAGTAGGTTGTGTACTTGTCTTTAGGGCTTTTGAAAACAACCACAACTAGACTGCCCCCTTCCCAATGAAAAGTAACATATGCCCATCAGTTTTTTCCCAGACATTTTTTCTTCAATTATGTTACTTAATGTTAATTTATCGACACTAAATTTAAAGAAAATGTACATTATAAGACCATTGATGATGAGGGAGTTGTAATATAAATGTGTACTGACTCAGATACACTTGTCAGCTTTTATCTAAAATAAAGATTATTTTATTGTAATGAATTCACAAATAAAACACCACCCTGGTACATTAGAACAACCACTCAAATACTTGCCCAGTCCCAAACTCTGCATCTCGATGAACTCCTAAGTTGCCTATTTTAAAGCTGTGGAGTTTTGCTTAGGATTTTAGGCTTTTGCTACCAATTACATCTTGTTGTTGTTGTTGTTGTTGGTGGTGGTGGTGTTATCCACCAACAAAAGCAAAACACTATGAGGATATTGAAACAACTAGCTTTGAGTGATCTTTCATGACCCCTACCTTTTTGCCTGCCTTTCATCCTTCCTCATCCCTTAAGGTTACTCTTTCTTGGCTTGTTTTACTTTAATAATATAAACAATACACACACTGCATTTTCTCTTGCCTACACTAAACTTAAAAAGCAAGTAGACGATGAAATGTGCATGTGAGGTTTGAGAACTAGGCTTCACACAGGGGATGTTTTCTCAAGATCTATTGTGTAGAAAGTTTGAAGTACTCGAATCTTTGTGGGGTGAGGCCTGGGAGGGAAGACACCATTGAAAGATGTTTTTGAAAAAGAAACTGGAACATTGGCCTTTCCTCAACTACCATGAGGTGAAAGGCCTCAACTGCTATGTACTCGCACTGTGATGTACTTGGCTGTAACAAGACCAAAACAGCAGATAGACTAAGCAATACTGACAATTTTTTCCTAAAACTGTGACCCCAAAGAAACATTTCTTATAAATTCATCATATATATATATATATATATATATATATATATATATATATATATATATATATATATATATATATATATATATATATATATATGCAGCATTTATAAACATGAGTGCAACAATGCATAAGCAGTTACCTCATATCTAAAGAGGTTGGTATCCAGTATCTTCTTAAAATACTAAATTTTGAAGATGCCAAATCCTTCATATAAAACTAAATTGTAGCCAGGCGTGGTGGCGCACACCTTTAATCCCAGCACTCAGGAGGCAGAGGCAGGCGGATTTCTGAGTTCAAGGCCAGCCTGGTCTACAAAGTGAGTTCCAGGACAGCCAGGGCTATACAGAGAAACCCTGTCTCGAAAAACCAAAAAACCAAAAACCAAAACAAACAAACAAAAAAACCCAAAAAACTAAATTGTGTTTACATATTATTTGTACAGAGTTTCACATATATTTAAACCATTTCTACATTATTTCTAATGCTTAATGAAGGTAAACATCATATAAATAGCTGATGTATTGTGAAATTTAATGAATAATGGCAAGAAAAGTATTTATGTATGTTCAGTATGGACTCAAAATGTAAAATTCTTTTATTTTTAAGTTTCTTTTTATTGTGTGGGTTGGGTGATAGCAGGTGTCCATGTGTCCACACATGCCTACAAAGGTCAAGAGACAAGTCCCAAGAGTCAGTTCTCTCCTGCCACCTTGTGGGAACTGGTGATGGCAATCAGACTCATCAGGCTTGATTGCTGGTTCCCAAGCTTCCACCCAAAGGTATTACTTCTCATCACTGCACATGGTCAGTTAATTGAAAGGATCTGTGAACCCCATCATGCCACAAGTGAATCAAGATTCCCTTTCATTCATACATAAGGACAAGGGAAAAGACTTAGAAAAACATCACTTATACAGCACACACTTTGCTCTTGACAGCAACCATTACAGTTGATGCTTTACCATGCTTCTGGCTTCCTACTAAGCTGTCTCAGATGGTAAAGTCTAGTCATGTAAATTCCCTGAGGTATTCTTAGCACCTATAACAGTGTCTGGAACACATCAGGTGATCAAATGCATGTTTTGTTATTAAATGTTGTTTGAGAAGCAGAAGAGTCTCTATGAGAAAGCAAGTCCTGAGTACAGGGAAAATGTACTACAGCTTAAGAATCTTTGTGGGAGTATGAGAGGACAAACAATTTAAATATTCATTGGCTGAACTTACCCCTCCATTCACTCAGCAAACAACCAATGACAGGTTACCTGATAGTCACTGCTCATTGCTGTGGACAACAGGAAGACTGAGACATGGACTTTGACTTAAAGACACTAACTGTCTAGTTACAACCATAGATAAGTAAACATGTAACTGCGATGTAAAGATCCACACCAGAAAACAAAGAAAGGACAGGCTTTCCTGAACTCTGACACAGTGTACTATGCCCATCCTTGGACTGCATGATAAAAACACACTTTTAAGTAATGTAAGATAGCTGACAATCTCAGCATTGTCTTAAACTCTTCCTCCTAATAGTGTTCTCCAGATTGTGCATCCAGAGAAAATTCCAGTCTGGAGTTATAAAGGGCATCTCACTAGAAGTGGACAAGATATAAGAAGCAAAGCCATGTTGTGCAAGGCAGAGAATTGTGGGCAAGAAAAAAAAAACACCACTAAACATCTGTAGTTCATCCATGACTAAAAATACATGCTGCTTTGCAAGATGCCAGATGTTCCTCTTCCCTGATGTTATTCTGTAAGAAATGGTCAAGGCACAGAATGAAGAAATCAGTGAGAAAAGCAGCCTACACCAGGGAAACCAAGTCTCAGACCATGTAGCCTGGGAAGAGCATGAGGAATTGCATTCAGGCACACTCTTTCTCCTTACTAGAAAGGATAATCAGACCCAGAAAGCTTTTGAGGACTTGACAGGCAAAATGGTTTTATGGCTTTATTTCTTCCTGTTTGAACAACTGAGGCTTTTTCTTTTCCTTTTCATCATAGCATTCTTCCTTCACCCTAACTTCTGAAAGAAGCAGCAATAAGAGCAGCCAATCAAATATACAGGTAAACATATATGCAAACATATATATATATATATATATATATATATATATATATATATATATACACACATATACACAAATATGCACATGCTCATATACCATACATACACATATATACATATACACATATACATGTATACACATACATATGTATGCACCTACAGACATGTATACATACACATGCATATATATGTGCACATACAGACATATATACTTATACACATACACAAATATGCACACAGAGAAACACACATACTTATACANATATATATATATATATATATATATATATATATATATATATGCACACATATACACAAATATGCACATGCTCATATACCATACATACACATATATACATATACACATATACATGTATACACATACATATGTATACACCTACAGACATGTATACATACACATGCATATATATGTGCACATACAGACATATATACTTATACACATACACAAATATGCACACAGAGAAACACACATACTTATACACATTATACACACACACACACACACACACATATATATATACATGCATATACACACATATATAAATGTGTGTATATAGTTCCAATTATTTTTGCAAAATAAACTTTATTTTCTGCAGTTATTTTTGTAAATTACAAAGACAAAAAGCTAAATTCTAACATATAGCTTTTAAATATTTAACAAGAGTATGTACCTTAAAATGAGAGAAAGGCCATATACTTTGTCAGGCATGCTACAAAATGTCTCAAGTTTTATGATCTGCAGCATGTCTGTGTGTAGGCATGAAGGAGAAAAGTGGTTTTGTAATGTCTTAAGTTCTGAGACAAATCCTTTAACATTTCTTGGGAGCATTTTGGGAAATGATTAACTGAGATTAGACAACCAAAGAAAAGTAAAAACACCAATTGAAAACCACTTCTGTTTTGCAGTCATTGGTCTTTACCTAATACAGATAAACATTTCCTGTTCAGGCAAGGGTTCTCAGAGCCTAGGCAGCCCTGTCAGAGAGGACCTCCATTTTATTTCATTTATCTATCTCATGATCAAGGCCATAATAAAACCTGAAAGCAAGTCAAATATTTTTAACTTGAAAGTATGATCATCCCAGTACAGAGAATTGCTATTGGTAAAGAAATAATGCTGAATTAGGTAAGAAAAAAAATCAGGGAAGAGGCACAAATCCAAATAATTTATATTACCTACAATGTAGCCAGGGTCTAATAGAGACCATATATATCAAGTTAATTTAGGGAGAAACCTCACCTTTGTGTAAATTAAATAAGAGGTAATAACAGACTCCCAATAAGCAGAAGAAAACCAAGGTATCTCTGATGCATTTGCAATAAATTTTGTACGTGACACTAAAATATCTGTTTTTTAGAAATTGTCATATTGTGCAATTATGAGAATGTGCCCCTCAAATCTTTTGTTCACAGAGAATGGGTGTTTTATCAGTTACGTTATTCCCCACTCTTCCTAAAGTAATTAATTAGTATATTTGCATCAGAGTATCTGTATTCAGGCCGAGCAAATCAATGGCTAAGCACAACAAAAAGACTTTTAAGTCGGAGACTGTAGTTCAAGGTCTCCATCTACTCAGCAACTTTTCTTGGAGTTTTCTGCTGTGTGGAGGCTTCATCTGATTTTCTTAGAGGTGACCAGCCTGTGACACAGTCTGACAGCTCTGTTGCTGGATATTTGATCACATTGTGAATTATGAGATTATGTTATTTGTGGGAAAAAATATTTCTAGTTGTGGTATGACTCAGCCTTAACATACACCTTAATCCCTCTGGCTAGAAAACAGACAAGCCCTTAGTACACACCTTTATTCCAAAACAATGAAGGTAAGGTAAGTTTATATAAGAAAGCACCTATCTTTGAAAGTAATATCTAAGTGAGTGGCTCTGTTTTACTACTCAGTCTCTTTCTAAACTGTCTTTCCCTATGCATGTTGAGAATGTTCTTACCTATTTTTTCTATCCGATGAATTTTCATTCCTCCATCAAAGTGGGTCTCTCAACATGTCTCTGTCTAAAGTCTCTCTCATGTTCGATCTGTATCCATTTCTGTCTTGTTTGGTGTCTTCCTGTTCCTAGGTCTTCATTAGGACAGATTGTTAACGTTAGTATGATGCAAAGCAGAGCTATTCAGTAAGAGACTGAGACAGGCTAGATTGACTCAGTCAGCTTAGAGACAAGTTTGAGCCACAAAAGCTGATTCAAACCAACCAGTAGAGTTGAGAAAGAGCTAGAAAAGGTGGGCCTATGTAGGAGCTAGTCTCAGAGGCTGAAAACATTCTGAACCTAGATTATAACATATAGAGGCTAGAAGCTTCTAGGACTAGGCCTAGGTTATCAGATGAAGCCAGTAAGCCTCCATGAAGACACTTGCTACAGGATAATAAAAGCTACTTTTACATGGTTCCTTTGTTCTGGGAACTCTCCCTCACATACAGTAGGACTAGCTCCCCAGGTAACTTGAATGAACATGTATATGGATGTATGTGGTGGGTGTGTGCAGGTACACACACATTCATGTATATGACTATTTGTATGCATCATCTAACTTGTTGGTCATTTATTTGCTTTCTCAGTGGTGACCAAAAGATGCATGAGATAGAAAATAAAGATATAATGTTTCATTGTGCTAACCCTAAATCCTAGATACAGAGTTGAATGTAATTTAATCTTTATAGGTTTATCTTCATCAGTGGGTAGGTTAATAAGGCACACAACAGGAATTACCACAGTAAAGACATCACTTTATTTGGCAGCCACTCATCAATCATAGTTTTCCTCTAAATCTTAGTACTTCTATGCTATGGATATTTATATCTTTCTTTTTAAAGATACATTTCCCTTTCAATTGGCAAAGCTAGACACACAAATCTCTACATTTTGAAATGTTCTAAAATGACAGAAATTTTGTTACGTTCATTAAAAATATTTTATTTATTTATTTATCTATCTATTTATTTATTGTGTGTGTGTGTGTGTGTGTGTGTGTGTGTATGCAGACAACATTTAGGAATTTTTTTGTTTCTTTCTGTCATGTGGGTCTTAGGAATAAAATATATACCATCAGGCTTGATAGCCAGCACTTTCCACTGATGCATCTCATTCACACTAAATAATGTTTATAAGACATGGAAATACAAAAAAAGTAAAGAAAGGTCAAAGAGATGGCTCAGTGGGTAAGACTCCTTGTCTGATAACCTTAGTTCATCACCTGAAAGCTTCATATTGGAATGAAAGAACTGAATCTGATTGGAATCCTCTGACTTCTATGTATTTATCATGACACACATGATCACACACAAAATTTTTTTTTAAAATGTAAAAAATAATTAAAAACGCAGTGACTGCAGGAACCAAACAGAGAAAATTACAAGTTGGAGCACCCTCCAGAAACTTCACCAGAATTAACTCTGAAGGAATGAAACTACCCCGTGAGATGCTGACAAAAAAGAATTGTTGAGAGGAGGTATGTGCAGAGCCAGTTAGAACAGAGAGCTAACCTCACCATTGCTAGCACAGATGACTGAAGATTTCTTTCTTAGATAAAGTAGACTGAGAAACCTGATGCCATGAGAGACCAAGGATTACAAAGGCAGAGGCAGAGACAATGTCTGAAACAAGATTTTAGTAAACTTTGCTACTGCACAGAAGTTATGGAAACACAGTTTCCCCTATTGACTCTTCTCAAGAGACATAATGTAATGTATTCTGTAGGGATCTACAAAGCTTCTATAGAATGAAGTTTCCCAAATAAGCAGAAGTGATTACAGTGCTTTTGATTCAGAGACTTAGGCACATTATAACAAATAATTTAAATGTGTGCATAGGTTTGGAACTGTTAATAGCAAAACTGGAAGCATTTTGTAAGAAAAGCTTAGCTGGTCCTGAAGAGATAGTTCCTAGGAATTTGAAGCTACATTAATCCTAGAGAGGGCTGAATAGGAAAATAAGAGAACACAGGCTCTATGCCATAGAGTGTCCATCATTAAGAAGAGGATGATGGTAGACATATGGAGATCAGTATATGGCTGCTGAAACCTTAGGAATAAGTGCAGATCATGTCACTAAGACTGAGGAAAGGCTATCCTGGCTAGATGGTGAATCTGAGTTTCATACCATATGGTGAAATTACAGACCTATAAATGATGAACTCTGACTAGAATTAATATCATCAAAGAATTAAATGACAACATTGCTAATTTAAAATAAGATCAGGAGGACAGCAAAATCATCAGAGAATAGAGGAAAGCTTTTAAGATACACAAAAATCCAATCTTGGAGATTAAAATAAAATTAGAAAGTTTGGAACGAATGAGGAAAGATAAACTGAAGGGTTTGGTAAATGGAAATGAAAGGGAAAAATGTAATTAAATTACAATATCAATATAAGCAAAAATGCAAAAAAGAAAATTTCCCAGAACACAAATCTAAAGAAACCTGGGAATTATATTAAAACAAGACAATTTTTATATATTATATCAAAATTCTATGACCAGCAATAGCTAACCAATAGGAGTAAAGGGGACAAAAGAATGAGTCACCAGGGACAAAGAGCCAGAGAGGAGAATGGAACAGAAACAGCTAAGATATGAACAGTTTTCTGCAAAAGTATAAAACTATATTTTAATGCAGGAAGAGAAAAATAAGAATGTGTAGGATATACTATAGAGGAATATCCAAATAGCTCAAAGAGATCTTTAAATATCCTAAAGAGAAGAACACTATAGAGTGACTTTGTATTCTTTAGAGGTATTTAAGTAAATATTAGAATAATTAAAAATTCATTGTTGAGGTAGATATATTCAAAGTATAAGAGTAGCAAGAAAATTTAGAAATATTTATCTTTTATACAATGGTCAAATATAACTTATATACTATAAATAATTAATACAAAATACATTTCCCAAATACTGAATGTGTCCCCTTGATATGGACATAGGGATCATGCCTAAGTTCACCTTCAGGAATCAGAATCTTTGGAAATTCCAGTCAACTACATGTAGAAAGAGTTAAAAGAAAAAAAACAATTGAACAGATTGTATTTTATATTTAAGTGACTAGTCTTGGCCTATATATGTTTGAGTGGTGTCTGGCAAATTGAACTCCAACCCCACTGCAATATTCACATTTACCAAGCAACATGGCTTCATCTATACCCTTAGTGTAACAGAATGAAACAATATTCTTCATTTGAAGGGAAAGATTTTATTGTTATTGATCCCAACTATGAAAGCTATGGAGGTCAATGTGGTAGATTGACACATCCCTCAGATCTGACATAGTACTGGAACTAATTCTGTTATCTAGGTCATAATTTACTTTGAATGGTTTGCTTAGCAAACAAGATACAAAAAGGATCCAATAGTATATGAAGAGAATATAGATTATGAGAGGTAGATTTTACCATGATCAACCTTCTTCTGCATTATCCTCTTCCTTTAAAAGATGCGGTAAATCATGGGAATATTTGTATGCTTTTAACTTGTGTTATTTTTAAAAATTAATACTGAAGTTTCCATGATTTTTAACTACTATAGACCCAAAATATTTGTAAATGTGGTATTTTTCAACAAAAGCTGAGTATTGAGAATCTAATACTAGATACTCCTCATAAACAGGTCTGGGTGTTTGATAAAGATTATAAACTAATATACATTCAGTGATATTTTGGACTCATGGATGTTACATTCCAGAACCTTCACATAAATATCCTTTTATATAGATTGTCACTGTTGATATTTTTCTAAATTTGCAGTCACAAATCAACTGGAACAATGATACAGTGTGTTTCCCGTACAACATGGGCACAGGGAAAACAATGGCTTAGCTTCCTGACACACTGAATACTGAAAAGGCACAGGGGCAGTTCAAGCTAGCTCAAGCAGGACTCTAAGCAGCATGCTCTTAACCATTTACTTTTAACCCTGACCTTCTGGCACCTCTGTTATTTCTCCTAGTTAGTGATATGGAAACATGTTACATAAAAGTTACCTTTGAAATTGTCTTTTGCCATCAGAGATTCCCTCATCCTCATGGCGCCGTTTGAACATTTTCACTCTGTCATGTCTCCTTTTAATTCCGCATATGTGTGTTTCCACACCCTGAAGGCTCACAGCTACAACACTTTGGCTTTGTGACAATTTCTTGTTTAACCATTTTGCTGCCTATCTATGATTTCCAGGAGCAGGAATGTTCAGGAGCAGGAATGTTAACACTTGCTCATGCCTGCAACACTTGCAGTGGTTTGAGTAAGAATGACTCATACATTTCACTTCTAGGTACTTAATTGGTGGAATTGTTTTGCGAATGATTAGAAGGGGTGGACTTGTTGGGAGACATTTGTCACTGGGAGTGGGCTTTGAAGTTTCAAAGGCCCATAGCATTCTCAGTTAGCTTCCTCTGCTTTGTGGTTGTATCTAAAGATCAGCCATCATTGGGAGGAGAGGCCCTTGGTCTTGCAAAGATTATATGCCCCAATACAGGGCAATACCAGGGCCAGGAAGCAGGAGTGGGTGGGTTGGAGAGCAGGGTGGGGGGTGGGGGAAGGTATAAGGGACTTTTGGGATAACATTTGAATTGTAAATGAAGAAAATATCTGATAAAAATTTTGAAAAAAAAAAAAAGATTTCTTAACCACTGGTCTACTCCATTACCTAACTGCCTGCCTGTTGCTATGCTTGCTACTATTATGGTCATGAACTAATCCTCCGAAACTGCAAGCAAGCCATCATTTAAATGCTTTCTCTTTGAAGTTGCCTTGATTTCAGAGGCTCTTCTCTGCAATAGAACAGTAATCAAGATGGGACCAGTATTGAATAACAGATAGTGAATTACTAAATGTTCAAAGGATGGCAGAGTTTCACATTCTAAAACAAATGAGCTAAGTATCAAAGCCACAATCAATAGCCTTCCAGTTACAATGACAGATGATATGAACAACTGGATGAGTGTATGGTATGGCTGCAGATGATTCTGAGAGTTAATACTGAGGTCAAAACTCTTTAGTATCACTAGAGTAGAATTATGGTAGAGTCTAAAGAGTTATCACATTATTCAGACAGTTAAAAGAATAACATATCATTTTTACTTATAAAAAATTAATAAATAATATTCTTCACAACCATTTTCTAAAAGGCAAGTATCTGAAAACTTACCACCACCCCCCCCACACACACAATTGATTTAACCAATTCTTTCTCCCTTGCTATTGGTTCAGGCTTTTGGGATGATACTAAAGATTAGCATATGACTTTTATAGATGTAATCCATATTAGATTTCATCTTAAATAAGATGGAAATTATGCCTTCCACATATTGCAATAATAACTAAATAATTGAATATATGCCAAGACCTCAACATGTGAGGCATTTATCATCCCCATCTATCACTAAATACTATTTATGTACCTCTAGTACAGTGCAAAGAATTGATTACCATGGGTGACTAGGAAGCATAATCTATTTACTGAGGAATAATCAATAGCATAAAATATGTTTGGGGTGTGTGGGGTTCTTTCATTTTCTTTTCCTGATCCTCTAACTTGTCTAGTAAACAAGATTAATAAACCAGTTGTCACTGTAGATGAATAGAATACTTTGTAGTGTCAACAAGATGGCTCAGCATTTGCCAACAAAGCCTTACCAGCAGAGTTTGGTCCTTGAAATCCATATGGTGGAGAGAATAAACTCCCACAGGTTATCCTCCATTCACACATACATGTGCATATATACACGCACAATAAATAAATGTTAACAAAATTAAAATAGTTATCTTTTAACAGTACATGTTTTTATTGAAGCAGGTTCTCTGTGAAAGGTATCATGAATTCTTTCCGTCTGAAATAGAGGGTGAAACACAAAAATATTGTTAAGTATCTCTTGTTGCTAATGAAATTACTCTCAAAATTGTGAACTGGCATAAGATAGTCAAACAAACAAATGCGCAGAGTACATCCCAAATGTAGAACCATACAGATATAGTCAATTGCTCACTGACAAAATATCTGGTAATTCTTAGAGAAAGCATTAATGTTCAATAACTTTGCTAGAATTACTAGGATGTGATATATGCTTCAGAGAACAAAAAGGAAAAAAGAAAAGAAAAGAAAAGAAAGAAAGAAAGAAAGAAAGAAAGAAAGAAAGAAAGAAGAAACTCTTAACTCTTACTTCAGATTACATGCAAAACTTAACTTCAAGTGAGCATAAATATAAGAATGAACATTAAATATGTCACTGAAGAAGTAAGAAAACACAGAAAAAAATCTTTTGGTACAACACTATGTAATTTTTTTTGCTAGATGACACCAAAAATGAACAGACTATCATAAAAGAAAAGAACTTGAGGAGTTGTACTTTATTGGCAACCCTTTTTGTTTCCCCACAGAAACCAGTAAGATGATGAAGAGCAAGACTACAGTCAGAGAACATACCTGTCGTGAGCATGTCTGGAAAGCACTTGAACCCTGAAAATTAACTGATGCTGCAGAACTCAAATGTAAGATTTGTAAATTGTTTGGTACCACCTGAGATGTATTAATTCTGCTTTTGCTTGGTTGTAAGTTGCTTTGCATGATGGTTATTTACTTAGTATCATGGTGATAAGCATTTTCGTGGTGCAAACATTTGTACTTCACTCATTTAGATAGACCTCATGATGTTTCATTTTGTTATAATAAACTGGCTATCAAGAACATCTTTGCTTTATCATTCCTGCAAATCTCAAGTGAATCAACAAACAACAGTTCTTCTTGGATATGCATATATAGGTGGTAAATGACTTGACTGCGGAGTAAGTGTTTGTGCTTACATTATAATTTCAATTGCTTTGTTTTCCAAATGGTTATAGTCTTGTCACTTTTGCTAGTATTGTGATATTCTTCCACAGTAAGTCTTCTTTGTGACTTGTTATTATCATGTGTCATTGAAAGTTCTCTAGAGCCATGTGACAGAATTGTTTGATAACCATGGGTCAGGACATGTGATAAACCTGTTGTGTAATGTTTGGAGAAACCATCAGTATGCACAACCCCCTGACTCTTGTGACATTTGTGAAGTATGAACTAGTTCTTCTGACCTTATGGAATTGCTGAGTTGCTAATGGAGTTGAATAAAGCAACGCATATCAAAGACAGAATAAATGTTAAGTAATTTCTATTGTGGCCTTGACTTCAGAAAGACTGGAATATACTGCACCAACATTATTTGAATATACTATCATTGTCTATATTCAAAATGTAGTATGTTTATGCAAAAGAAAATTTTAAAATAAATGGGCTTAACAAAGATGGCTCGCTTTAAGACTAGTAAGCACAAGGATAAATTTAATATAGTTCGAAGAAAACAAATAACTAGAAAATAGCACTGAAAAAATGTTTATTGTATAGTACAACTGGGAATCATATCCAGACAGTCTGATTCTACAGCCTACATCCTTCTCATCTACAGGCAATCATAGTGCTCAGACAACATTCAAAAGTGATGAACGATGATGATATCATCATCAAAAAAAAAAAAAAACCTCTCGAGCACATCACTCATAGATTCCTTCAGAATTAACATCGTCTTGAACTTACAGAGAGGAAACAGGAGACAAGATGAAATGTTTTAAATTAAAAACAAATGAGCATATTCTATTCCTATTTGTTATGGTATATAAACAAAGGATTTCTAGTAATAGCTATCTGATACTTTTAAATTTTCATTGTAAATTTTGAATTTCTTTTTGCAACAAAAGTTCATCACTGATTAAATTATTAAAAGGCAATTGTGTATGTGTGTTTGTGTGGGTGCAATGTGCCTATCTGTGAGTGTGCAGCTATGTGTGTGTGTGTGTGTGTGTGTGTGTGTGTGTGTGTGTGTTGGCGTGCATATACATATTGTAGACACTTGTGAAAGCCAGAGGAAAACCTCAAGTGTCTTTGTTTCTAATGCAGCAGTTTCATTAACTTTTTGTGAATTTCACACATGCATGCAATGTATTTTGATCATACTTCTCCTGTATTTCTTCATCAAATTCCTCTCAATTCCACCCCTTACCTCCCCATCACCTCTAACTTCATGTATTTTTTCCTGTCCAATTTGTTGTGCCCACACAGTCAGGGTTTGCCACCATCCACTTTACTGGGAAGCACACCCTAATAGAAAACCATTTTTTCCTCTCTCTGAGCTACCAACTGTCAAGGTCAAGGTTAGGGTTGGGGGCTTCATGACTCCCTGCAGACTCTCTACGGAAATGTTAACTTACATTTTTTTTTTAAATGAAAGTCTTGTGCAGATAAACACATTTGTTGTGAGCTCATGAAAGCAGTGTTCCAACCATGTCTAAGAAATACTTGTTTTTTTTGGTCCTCCCCACCTCTGGTTCTTACAATCTTCCTACCTCTTCATCTGTAATGGTCCCTGCGACTTTCAGGGAAAGACCAGGAAGATAATAGGATAGATGTGATATGAAGGAAAAGAGTAAAAATAATGGGGAGATAAGTTTAGGGGAAGGTCTTGTGCATGTTGTCACAATTGTGAGTGCATATGTGTCCTGTTGTGTCCATAAACTGCTTCCTTGATGTTGTCTGCCACTTCCAGCTTTGAATAGTCTTTCAGTCTCAGGCATAGGCACTTGGAGACAAAACATCACTCTTAGGGCTAACTTCATTGTGTTCCATATATATTGTGACGTCGTGTTTTTATTTAGTTATAGGTTATTTTTTATTTCCTTAATTTTTTTCAATGACATACTTACCACTCAGTAGCTGCTTACTCTTTAGACCTCAAGAGTTTACATATTTTCTATAATTTCTCTTGCTGTGGACTTCCAGCTTCTTTCTGTTGTGATCTACTAGAATGGGGATTGTTCCAGCATTCCTGTGTTTATTGTGACTTGATTGTGCCCTAATATATAACCTGTTTTAGATAAGGTTCCTTGCGGTGTTGAATAGAAGGTGTGTTCTTTGGTGTTTAAATGGAATGTTCTATTGAAGTTTGTTAAGTACATTCTATCTGTTTTGTTATTTAATTCCAGTGTTATTTCATCCAATTGTTATACAGTTTGCCTGTGTAGTGGTGAGGTGGAGTATTGTTGTCATCTACTATAACAGGGTTAGGTTTAATCTCTGATTTTAAATCTAGTAGTATTTGCTTTATGAAATTTTATGAGCCTATATATGGTGGGTATATATTTTATAATTGTAATTTTCTCTTGTGAATGGTTCCTCTGGTGTCATTCTTTAGTAGTAATTGCATATCTTTCTTTTAGGCAAGATCTCCCATTAACCTGGAATGCATGAAATAAACTAGGCTTGCTGGTCAGGCTGTCCCAGAGACCTTCTTATCATTCTTTCCAGAGGTAGGATTAGAAATGTAAAATCTCTCTGACCCCTTGTTATTGTGGGTTCTGAAGATTTAACTCAGGTCCTTATTCTTACTAGACAACCACTTTATTAACTGGGCTATCTCGCCAGCCCCTTAAAACGCAGTATTAATATAGACTTGGTTACAAGAGGGTGGAAAACCAAAGAGAGAAAATGATTTGAGCTTATGTCTTATAGCATAATTAAATTTCAAAAGAGGCAAATATATATATATATATATATATATATATATATATATATATATATATATATATATTCTTAAAGAAATAATTAGAAAATCTCCCCATTTTTTGATTTTAAAATACTAACCAAATAACCACTAGGATCAAAGAATCCAACAAAATCTCACTTTATACATTATTAGTCAAACTGATAAGAAGCAAACAGAACAAGCATTAAATGGAAAATGGAAAAAAAAACAATTCATCATGTTTAGTGGAAGACACAATCACTTGAAGTCTCAATAGAAACAAACACATAAGACAAAAGAATGATCTATTCAAACCCATAGGTGATAGAAACAGTCAATGAAGTTTGAGATATTGGTCCATTTCTTCTAAGATATTGTATTTGTGACTATAAATCTTTTTATATTTCTTTTTTGTTACTTGGTTAATGACTGAGTAGCACATCAACAGTCTAAATTTCATTCCTGAAGTTGATTATGTGTGTCTTCTCTCTCTCTGAATTTAATTTTTATTCTTAGAGATGTTCTTGAGCTTGATTGATGTTTCTGGAGTCTCAGAACTTTTTGTTTTATTCAATTTTTTATTACTTTATCATTTTCAGTTTTGACTTCCACGGTTGTGCAGTTTGTCTTGTCTATCCTTCTCAGGTTCTGGAGGAGAGAGGTTGTTTGGCTGAAATACTACCTGGTTAGCTTGTTTCCAATAGATGGATTTAGTTCTGTAAATTTCTCTTCCAGGACTTCTACATCCCCTTGAATTTCAGTGCACTGTGATGTTGGTTTTTACTCGGTGCTATGTGATTTGTGTGTCCTTTCAAAGTTTTATTTGAGGCTCTGTATGCAGTGTTAAGCCTGCTTTGGAGAACTGACTGGAGTCCTGGATTGGGACGCTTTCAGGTTTTACTCAATGTTGAAACGAGGAGTCTTTATGTATGCATCGTAAATAGCTCAGTCCAGACACATTCTTTAAGATTAGCTTGTTTTGGATTATTCCCCAGCCCAAGTGATATCAGGGGAATAGAAGATTAGCACTGTCAGATATTGACAAAACTTGGGGTCCTTGGGAGCATCCAGAGCCAGCTTCACAGGTAGAGGCAGATTTTGATGGCTTGAACCTATGCCCTGTTGCACATGTGAAATGTGTCTTGAAGATTCAGATCCCCTCATTCTTGCTGGCATTTCTGCAGCATCTTCGTCATGGAGTTTCACGATGTCATTGATTGATGGGGTGATTGTGACGTGGTAAATGGGCACACTGTGAAAGGATTCCAATGCTTTTACATTTGCTACAGTTCGTTCTTTGGCATCTCATAGCATTCAGGTTGTAGTAACCAAGCACCTTCTCCCATCTTCACTGACATCTCACTCTGTCTCAAGAACCCTCTTGCTCCTGACTGCAGGAGCTCCTTGCTGGAAATAACATTCCTTTTCCTTCACTTTCTTCTCATCCAGGTCAAAGCCATTGTTTCCAGGTTTCAAATGCTATCATTTTTCTCAAAAATCTTTCACTGACTTGATGTCTATATGTCTGAGCACAAGCCTGTTCCACAAACCTCCAAAACAAGCCTATGCTCATGGAATTGATACCAGCTTGCTTGCCTGCTTTCTTTCTTTCTTTCTTTCTTTCTTTCTTTCTTTCTTTCTTTCTTTCTTTCTTTCTTTCTTTTTTTCTTTCTTTCTTTCTCCCCCCTCCCTCCCTCCCTCCCTTCCTTCCTTCCTTCCTTCCTTCCTTCCTTCCTTCCTTCCTTCCTTCCTTCCTTCCTTTCCTTACTTAGTATTTCCTCATATATTATATTCAGGCTGCAGTTTCTCCTCCCTCCTCTTCTCCCAGGCCCTCCCCCATCCACCTTTCCTTTCCCACAGATTCAGTTCTCTTCTTTCCCTTCAGAAAAGATCAGTCCTCCCAGGGATATTAACCAAACGTGCCATAACAAGTTACAATAAGACTAGGCATATCCCCTCATATGAAGGAGGAGAACAGGAGTCAGATATAGCTCCCTGCTCCAACTTAGGAGGGTTCCATAAGAACACCAAGCTACATCACCATAACATATGCAGAGAACCTAGGTCTGACCCATATAGGCTCTCTGTTTATTCATTCTCTGTTTGTCCCTGTGAGTCCTGTTTAATTGATTCCATGGGCTTGGTTCTTGTGGTGTCCTTGAACTGTGTAGCCCCTACAATCCTTCCTTGTACTTTTCCATGGGATTTCTCTGAATTCTGCCTAATGTTTAGTAGCTGCGGATCTCTGCATCTGTTCCTATTAGTTGCTGGATGGAACCTCTTTGATGACTAGGCTCCAGTCTATGAGTATAAGTAGAATTTCATTAGAAATCATTTCATTGATTTTTTTTTTTGCAAGACATGTTTGATTCTCATAGGTATCTGGCCTATCCAGCCTCTGGTTCCAGGCCATCAAGGCAGTGTCAAGCATGTGCTCTCTCTTGTGGCATGGGTCTCAATTTGGACCACTTATTGGTTGTCCACTCACACAAGCTCTGTACCACCTTCACTCCAGTACATCTTTTAGGCAGAATAAAATGTCGGCACAGTTTTGTGGCTGGATTGGTGTCTTAATCCCTCCACTGCAATGGAAGCTTTGCCTGGTTATATGAGATGTCCAGTTCAGCCTCCATATTCCACATATTCTACATTACTAGGAATCTTTGCTGTTTTAAACCTGTTTGATCAGTGGCATCTACCTTGACTCCAACCATTAGTGACAGCTTTTCTCAGGCCTAAGAGCAATCTAATAAATCTCCTCCTGCTTCTCTCCATTATCTTCTCAATCCTGTGGTCCATGCCAGCATCCTCCCTTTTCTCTCTTCTCAATTTGAAGTGTCTTCCAGACAGAACAAAGCACTATTTTCTCACATCACCATAACTTTCCTCCAGGTACATACCCTGAAAAAATCTGCATTCATGTCTAGTCTATTAAAATATACATCTTCAGTTTTTTGCGTGTCCCTTCACTTTTCTCTCTCCAAGCCCTTTCATGTAATCTCCCTGATCTCTTTCAAATTTGTGGCCTCTTTTTCTTCTTTCAGTGTTGCTACACACACACACACACACACACACACACACACACACACACACACACAATCTGCTGTATTTTTATGCCTTTGTGGAGATGAGTTCGAGCATGTCTCCATTTCTAGGTCATTTTTAATGACTACCTTCTTTATAGATTTGAGCTTTCCCTATATGATGCTCTCCCAGATCCTGGACATCCTTCTACATGACAGCATCTTATACTAACTTGGGCACTTATACTAACTTGTATTTTCTTTCTCATCATATGGCAAAACTTCTCAAAGAATAATGTTTTCTCTGCCTATGAGTTACCAAACCTTATTATGCAAATGAAATTATTTTTCACAAACCTGTTTGTTCAATACACTGATATATAGAATATAATTATATTCTAAAAAGTATACTATCAGTATGAATTTATACTGTGCAATGTCTGATACATATTTTCTGTAAAAGGTAGATGGCTTGGAGAAGTGAAGTTAGCCCTTCCCAAGACAGCTAAAAAATTTTTACTCTTGTATAATAAGATCATGCCTGGTACTTGGACTTAGTTTGGGTAAGAATAATTTGCTTGGTGACCAGAGGGATTTTGATGGGGACTCTGCAAAGGGATATTTTCCTTCCCTTCCACATGTCCAAGATTTCTTTGGTTTCTCAACACATGGATAGCAGACATTTTATTATTAGAAGCAAAGAAGAAGCTTGAAATGTCATAATTTCCACGTCATTAAGGCAGGTTTTGAATCTATACTCAATTTGGAACTGAGAAGAGAAAGTTCCTCTTGCTGTGATTCATGAATAGCTTGGATCCACCTATCATCCTGGCAATGCTCAAAAAGCTGTTAGTGCAGTGGAGGAAGATTCTCTGAGTGTAAACTTCCAAGGTGCTGCCTGTCCATCACTCAGGTTCCAATCACAGTGTACACTGAAGAAACAAAAGCAAAGACAATGATACCCTTCATCTTCTGTAGCATGATTTGTAATCGCCAAACATAGTATATTCAAAGGAAAGCTAAACATTTATTCTCAAATGTGAGCTGCTTATGGATACAATTATTTCCCTAGAACAGCTTTGAGTAGAGAAAGGTCTCAGGGCAGGTGGGAAGGGTGTGATCAGAAGATCACTATAGTGAATGATTGTCACAAATAATTTGAGGACCAGACCATCAGATCAGAATTCTGAAAGGACTGGGATGTGTCCCAACACTATCTGGATAGATGCTTTATCATTCACAGAAAAGGAAATCAGAGGATCTGATTGAAGGCTTGAAAAGGTTTAAGCAGAGGGTATAGGATTAAATAAAGGAAATTAGATTTAATTAAAAGCTTTTCTTAAAAAAAACTAATAATAATCTTTCTTAATTTCTAACTAAAAAATATTCCAGAAAGAACTGAGATGCTTCGTGAGAAAAGCCAGTTACTTTAAAGTATAAATAAATTTTATTGTGGGTGGGAAATATGTGGAGACGCTTTCATAATGAAAAAGGACAAAGGATAGAGATTGAAGTTTCTGGCACAAAATAAGTTATGAGTACCTACACAGCAGCTGGAAAAAGGAGGTGCTTGTTAAACATAAATCAAAGACGGTTGACAAAAATCATCAGGATATTAGACTCAGTCCGTTTCCATTTTTTAATTTAGTTAAGTTTCATAAATTTTAGAATTCTCTTAGGGAAAAGAGTCATTAACTTCTTTTTCCCCAAGAAAAACAATTCTTATTTTTGTAGTATACAATAAATTTTTTGATTCCTATCCCCTTTTATTTTTTTAAGATGTCCTTGAATTAGATTGTCCTGGCATTGGACCATTTTTAGGTTTTAAAATCATGTAACTAGCATTTTTAGGTCTTAAAATCATGTAACTAACAAATCATGAATATGGTGAGAACACAGTTCTCTTAGGTTTGAGGCCAGAATTATTCTCCTTATATTATGCTGCTGTTTGTTTCCATTAAGTATAAAGAGTTTATGGCTGGAATGTGCTATTTCAGTAGGAGTGAACAGGTGTCATGGCCTATATTGAAAGATGTTCCATGATACAGCCTTATGAGATTCATTACTGTCTCTGCTATAGAGATGTGTGGACGATACTGCTTATCACTTTTCACTGTGCACTTTTATCTGGGTAAACTGCACTTGTCTGGATGTTCTGACTGTTTTGAGCACAATGGCTTATGAGTATTTTACTATTGGCCCTACTAGATGTCTTAAGGCCTTTGATAAATCTCTTCTTTACTTTACAGTAATCTACAGTAGCACAGATCCATCACCTTCCTTTCTATTTTAAGGCATGTTTGTATCATCATTTAATCTTTATTTTTACACGTATTTAGTTTATTCTCACCGAATACTAGCTCATTTTCTGACATTTCATATGCCCTGTCTTCTCACATTTTAGGGACAAACGAAATTATAAACAGATGATTCATTTGGCAAATGTTTGTCCTGATCGTTATATATGTCCAATATTTGGTTATAAGTTACATTTGACCCTGAAAATTATTCTATAATCTGCTGGAATATGGGTTCCTAGGATGGAGAATCCTGTCTGTTAAGAAAACAGTTCTATTTTGCGTGCCAGAAGGACAAGGAGAATTTCACTGAAAGTCACAGATGCATGGAACTTTCTTTGGGGAAACTAATTTCTAGAAGGCTTTTGAATAATTATACACAGAGAAATTGTTGCAGTTAAAGAATCAGTTCTAAAGTTTAACATTTTTGGCAAATGCTTGCCACCCTCTTCATACTGGATCAAACATCTGACTAATATTAATTTTGAGCACCAATTGTGAGAATGTGTTCATTAACTAGGTTATATCACCCACACACTTCATTTGCTAGAATGAAAACGGTGCCAATTTAGCAGTGACTCTTGCAAATGTGCACTTGTTCTTGGCAAGATCCAACCTGAGTCAGAACTCCTTGTTTATGTATTCAGATTGACTAATTCTAGTCATCATTGGAAATAATTTGATTTTAACATGATGTATTTGGACGAATATGTAACATTAATTAGCAGAGGCTGTACTTAAGGGTCTGCTATCTATTGAGAAACTATACCTGACCCCTTGTAAATCAGTATTGAGAATTTCCTTCACTGTATAATATAAGCTTCATTGATTTTTTCACTTGCATTTATTATTCATTAATTCAACAAATGTTATGGCATATGACATGCAAGACATCATGCAAACCAATGTTAAATTCAAAGAATATTAAAAGATAGACCTTCCCTTAATAACACAGAAAGAAAGTCTCTCAATCAATAAATTATTTCAATATATTTGTAAAATAGTAGTAACAGGAGACAATAGCTGTTGGAAAAAAGATGAAGAATTTATTGATTCCATCTTATAGAATTAAGGAAGGGACTGTGGAGGCCAGATTAGGCAGTCTTCTGCTACATACGTAATACATTGATAATAATACATAATAATTATTAAGTGCTACATATGTAGCAGGGGGCAAGGACCAGCCCATGTATGCTCTTTGGTTGGTGGCTTAGTTTCTGGCAGTGCTAAGGGGTCCGATTAGTTGATACTGTTGTTCTTTCTACTTCCATCCATTTACCTGCAAAATTCATGATGTCCTCATTTTTAATAGCTGAGTAGTATTGCACTGTGTAAATGGAGAACATTTTCTGTATCCATTCTTCAGTTGAGGGACATCTGCGTTGTTTCCAGCTTCTCTATATTATAAATAAGGAGGCCCCTTGGTCATGCAGACTTTATATGAACCAGTACAGGGGAACTCCAGGGCCAAGATGTGGGAGTGGGTGGGTAGGGGAGCAGGGCGGGGATGGGGGAGGGTATAGGGAAATTTCTGGATAACATTTGAAATGTAAATGAAGAAAATATCCAATAAAAATTGAAAAAAAAATAAGGCTACTATGAACATAGTGAAGCACATGTCCTTTTCATATGGTGGAACATCTTTTAGGTGTATGCCCAGGAGTGGTATAGCTGGTTCTTTTTTCCAATTTTTGAGGAACTACCAGATTGATTTCCAGAGTGGTTGTAGTAGCTTACAACTCCATCAGACATGGAAGAGTTTTCCTCTATATCTACATCCTCTCCAGCATGTGCTATTACTTGAGTTTTTTATCTTAACATTCTGATTGGTATAAGGTGAACTCTCCGGATTTGCATTTCTCTCATGACTAAGGATGTTGAACACTTCTTTAAGTGGTTTTTGGTCATTTGAAATTCCTCTGTTGAGAATTCTATTTTTAATTAGGCTATTTGGTTTTCTGGAGCCTAACTTCTTGAGTTCTTTGTGTATTTTGTGTATTAGCCCTCTATCGGATTTAGGATTGGTAAAGATTTTTTTTTCCAATCTGTAGGTTTGCCATTTTGTCTTATTGACAGTGTCCTTTGCATTACAGAAGCTTTTCAGTTTCATGAGATCCCACTTGCCAATTGTAGATTTTAGAGCCTAAGCCATTAGTGGTCTGTTCAGGAAAATTTCCCCTGTGTCAATGCATTTGAGATTATTTCCCACTTTCTCTTCTATTAAATACCATGGATCTGGTTCTATGTGGAGGTCCTTGATACACTTGGACTTGAGCTTTGTATGTGATAATAAATATGGATCAATTTGTATCTTCTACATATAGACTGCACATTAGACCAGCACCATTTGTTGAAGATGCTTTCTTTTTTTCACTGTATGGTTTTGGTTTCTTTGTCAAAGATCTAGATCCCCAGCATTGGGAGGAAGAGGCAGGAAGATTGCTGTGAGTCTACATAGTGAGCTCCAGGACAGCTGGGGCTACATGGGGAAATCCTGTCTCAAAAAAAAAAAAAAAAAAAAAAAAAAAAAAAAAAAAAAAAAAAAAAAAAAAAAAAAAAAAGTAAAAACTCATAAAGCATCAAGCTTCTTACATTTTAATTTATAAATTCAACCTATCTTAGTTCAAATGGGAAAAAAAATGTTAAGAATTGGCACCAAATTACATATAAACTTTTCTAGGACACACATAAAAACTAATCAAGAATAAAGATTAGAACAATGATAATTGTAATCAAGAATAAAGATTAAGACAATCATAATTGTCTGGACATAATTACCCCATAAGAATAAAGCTGGAGAATACATTTTAATCTAAAATAGACAAGGCTAATCTGCCTCATCTAGACAACCAGTTTTCTTTTTACAGCTCCATTAAAACCACATTTCTTCCTAGGATAGTTTTATTTGTTTTTTTAATTAACTTATTTACTTGTTTATTTTACAGTCCATATTTTATTCCCCTCACCATCCACCCTCCTACTGCTCCACATCCCCTACTTCCTCCCCAAACCCTGCCTCCTTGTGGGTGTCCCAACCCCCCCACCCCACCTGACCTCTAAACTCCCTGGGGACTCCAGTCTCTTGAGAGTTAGGTGCATTACCTCTGAATGAATACCTGGCAGTCCTCTGCTGAATATATGTTGGTGGCCTCATATCAGCTGGTGTATGCTGCCTGTTTGGTGTTCCAGTGTTTAAGAGACCTCGGGGGTCCAGATTAATTGAGATTGCTGGTCCTCCTACAGGGTAGCCCTTCTCCTCAGCTTCTTTCCGTCTTTCCCTAATTCAACAACAGGGGTCAGCTGCTTAATACACCAGAAACCTGGGAGGTGATAGACTCTCAGAACTAAAAGGAAGGGACTTTAGATGAAATGCCAGACAGTAGGAAGAGGGGAACTTGTAGAGCCCAACTCCAGCAGGAAAACAGGGCATCATATGAGGCAGGGGGGCCATCCCACAGTCACAACCCTGACCCATAATTGTTCCTATCTGAAAGCATTACAGGGATGGAAATGAAGAGGAGCTTGAGGAAAGCAAGGTCCTAAAACAAGCCCAAAGAGAGATCCAGCTCAAGAAGAGGTCCCAAGGCCTGACACTATCACTGAGGCTATGGAGCACTCACAAAAAGGGACGTAGCATGACTGCAGTTTGGAAGACCCAATAAGCAGATGAATGAGTCAGAGGTAGATAGTTGCACCCAACCAATGGAAAGAAGCAGGTGACCTAGGATAGTTTTAAGCTGACAAGATTCAAACTATCTCATGCCTAGAGGTAGGGAAGAGGCAGAAATTGGAATGTCGTGCACAAACATGTGGCACCCATCAGCCTAAGGCATTATAATGGACTCTATTTCTGCCAAAGGAAAGGGGAAAGTAATTAACTGAAGCTTTTGTTGTCCTAACTTAAAGATAATTTATAAACAAATATTGTAAGATATCAAAGTGTGTGATCTCTAGAAAAATAGCTCAAGTTTCTTTATCCTTCTCAATTTCTTTTTTATTAATTATTTTATTTATTTACATTCCAAATGTTGCCCTGCTTCTTACATGCCCTACTCCTTTTACTCTGAGAGAGTCCCCCCACCCAAGCTATCCTCACATCCTGGGGCATCAAGTCTTTACAGGATTAGGCTCATCCTCTCCCAATGAGGCCATAAAAAAAAAGGAGCCCTCTGCTACATATTTGCCAGGGAGCTCCTACCAGCCCATGTATGTTCTTGGGATGGTGGCTATCTTTAGGAGCTCCCAGTTGTCCAAGTTAGTTGACACTATTGGTCTTCCTATGGGGTTGCCATCCCTATCAGGTCCTATAACTTGCCCCTAACTCCTTCATAGGGGGCTCCTAACCTCTCTCCAATGGTTGGATGTGAGTATCTGCATCTGTCTGAGTCAGCTGCTGGTCGAGCCTCTCAAAGGACAGCCACACTATGCTCCTGTCATCCATGTCCCATTGGGTCTTGGTTACCTCACTCAGGATGATATTTTCTAGTTCCATCCACTTTCCTGCAAAATTCATGATCCACACATCAGTGGGGAACAAATAGCTCAAAAACAAGGAAGCTGCAATGTCTTAAAGATAAGCATGGACTCCCTTTACATTACTCTGTCCTCTATGCAGCAATGAGGCAAGGTGAGTGCAAGGCTGTCCCTGGAGAGGATTCAGTAAACAAGATGTTTCAGGCATGAAACTCTGACAGAAAATCTTTTCTTTGATTTACCTTTCCAATGGTATTGGCAATGGCTTTGGATATAGACTAAGGAGAACCTAGTCTGAATAAAAGAGATTATATGTTCTCACTCATGCAGTAAGATAATACTTTTATTTATGATGATTAATCTTTGCTGGAGTTAAGGGAAGTAGGAAAAGAAACTAGATATGTACATGTTCTTTTAAGAAGCCTCATGTAAAAATAGCACTTAAATATTTGGGTATGAATGGTTGTGTGATAATTCCAGTATAAAATCAACTGACATCTAGAACTGGCTCAGGAAGTCACAGCACACTACTGGAAAGAAAACTTCAAGTCAAAGCCCTTTCTAGAAAGAAGAATGAGATTATTTCCTTAATCTGCCCATCAGAAAAATGTAAATAATGGCATAGTACTGAAATGATTATTACTCTAATGAGTATTATTAATAATAATCATTCTAAATCATTATAATGAATTATATCACAGCAAGCACAGATGTGACTGTTATGCAACTCTATCAAGGGTCACTGTGGGACAAATTATTTTGAATTAGCTGAGAAAATTCTAGTTGCACCATC
>LR750446.1:0-65000 GCA_902729485.2 Mus minutoides | reverse complement strand
CAAGAAATGTATCCCTATGAGTCTCATTTATGAAAGTTCTTGGCCTCAGATAATCAATTACAATCTAGTCAACATTTATAGCACTGGGAGTTAGGGCCATCCATCAAATGAAAGGGCAGAGGAGTGACAGGCTTTCATGGAAGGATGGCCAAAAATTTATGATTCTCAGCAGCAACTTACCCAGCATTCTCAGCAACAGGTACCCAGTATGAGGGTGCTGCTTAGCCTTCCAGTGTGAGGTGGGATTACTTCAGGGGGTCAATTCAATTACCTCTTTAGTCTCTTGTGAAAGAACTGAGGTATTATTACACTTTTATCACAGCCAACCTTCATCCATCAGACATTTTTTTTCAGTAGGACTGTGGATGGTGGTGATGGTTAGATCTAGAGCTAGTTGAAAATTGACAGTAAAGGACTCCTTGAGGATGGATGATGCTGGGCCTGAAGCTTTCCTGTAGAAAGTAACATCTTCTTGGAACTACGGAATGTGAACACTGAACGTATCTCTTCCAAGTCTCAGGGAAGTGCTAATTTCTGTCCTTAAGGATTATACAGAAATATCAGGGCTGGAACTGTAGGATGGCCAAGAAGGTAAAGGTATTTTGCTGTGTAGTACAAACTTGATGACCTGAGTTCAGTTCAATGCTTAAAGATGAGCGGAGGAGGTGGGGGGGGGTGAGAGATAGAGATAGAGAGAGAGAGAGAGAGAGAGAGAGAGAGAGAACAAGAACTAAGGTCACCAAGTTTTTCTCTACCCTTTGCTTGCACTCCATCTTATCTACATACCTGCATGCTACACATACACATAAACACACACACACACACACACACACACACACACACACACACACACCAAGTAAGATCTATGCCTGGTATTGGGAAAGTACTATTATAACTAAAATCCGGTGTATTGTTTTTAAACTCTTAAAGCATGTGCATCTGTGTGTGTGGAAGAAAGAAAGGGGTAAGGCAGGAGAGGGGACTAGCTCCCATGATCAGGCACTTGAACTGGCAGTGAATATAAATGTGCTATATTTCAGCTCTAGAACCTGTTTAAGCACTGTAGGGGAGCTGTGGCCTAGATTTGTCTTGACCTAGATTGGAATTCCACTTCTCTAGCTTTCTAGTTGTGAGTCTCAAAGACAGGTAGCCTCTCTAAATTGATTTCACCATGTATAAAGTGGGACAACTCACAACTATCTGAAATGTCTGCTTAGATGTAAATCTGATGCAGAGGAAGATCTCCGGAGACAATGCCCAGATGACTGTAAAATGAGAGATTCAAGCTGCTTTTGGCCCTAGGAGGAAAATGAACTTTGGACTCCAGCTATGTCTATCTTTCAATTAAAGAAACATAAGGTGACACTGTTCCCCATGGCCCTGGAGAAAGAGTGTAATTAAATCATTTATGCTTGATAATAGCTGTGCCCCAGTTCAACCTTCACATTGCCAGCTAGTCCCCAGATCAAACAAGCAGCTTAGAGGTGTAGACACATTTGAAAGAGTCAACATGATAGAATTCTTCTGTTTAGAGTTTTCCAACTTGGTCACTCATTTTGAAAGGACTTGGAAGTTGGGAATTAGCAGGTATGAGTTGTCCAATCATGTTAAAACACAGGAGCTGACTTGAGTTTCCCATCTTGAAGAGTAGTAGGGATTTCTTCTGGACCTTAGATCAGCACCTCACTGTAGCTGTGATGGGCAACATGTCATGGATGACACTCTATGGTGGTCGAAAGCTGAGAAGGGGAAACTGCAAGGATCAGTAATCTGTGGACTAAGCTAAGCAGGACCCTTGTGACAGTTATAAAAGCCACAGGGCTATAGGACATATCAGACATTCTCTTTTCTCTCTGCAGTCTATTTGGAATTTATCTGGAATTTGGCAGCTGAGTAGTATTCAAAGACAACTGGAAAATTGTTGGTATGGAAGACACACAATTCTGTTAACATATTCTGATATTTTGTTAACATACTCAAGTTAAAGAGACTTTCTGAAGAAAGCAAAAAGTAAGGCCATTGGCATTTATAATGGGATCAACATTACACTTTATAATGTAAAATAACTGTCTCATATGAGGCTATGCCAGTGCCTGGCAAATACAGAAGTGGATGCTCACAGTCATCCATTGGATGGGAACACAGGGCCCCCAATGGAGAAGCTAGAGAAAGTACCCCAGAAGCTGAAGGGGTCAGCAAACCTATAAGAGGAACAATAATACGAATTAACCAGAATCCCCAGGGCTCGTGTCTCTAGCTGCATATATAGCAGAAGATGGCCTAGTCGGCCATCATCAGGAAGAGAGGCCCCTTGGTATTCCAAACTTTATATGCCCCAATACAGTAGAATGCTAGGGCCAAGAAGTAGGAGTGGGTGGGTAGGGGAGCAGAGTGGGGGGAGGGTATAGGGGACTTTCGGGATAGCATTTGAAATGTAAATTAAGAAAATATCTAATAAAAAAGTGTGTGTGTGTGTGTGTGTGTGTGTGTGTGTGTGTGTGTGTGTTGGGACTGATTTACTACCATTGTTCTTATAATATGGGATATAATTTTAATTGATTTTGTTATTTTATACATCTTAGGATAAGATGATCATGAAGCAGAAAGATTTAACAGAAACATCACTACTTACTACAACTAATATATAATGGCCAAGTACCGCAGGGATAATGAAACCCCTTCTCTCTGATATTGCACACTGGATAGCATAAGAAGCAATGGAGCAGGATAGACTTGAACAGATTTGTTGACTTTGCACTAAACCTAGATGAAGAATCTCTGAATCTTGGCATCTATCACAGGACAGCAGGGGCATTGGGTATTGTGAGAGCTTTATGTAGAACTAAACACAACCATTTTTCCTAAGGCAGTACTTAGGTTGCATTTTTTCATAGTACTTTTCTCAGCTATAATAAAAGTAAAAATATCCCATAATACAATGATAAAACTCTTAACCTTTGCCGGGCGTGGTGGCACATGTCTTTAACCCCAGCACTCGGGAGGCAGAGGCAGGCAGATTTCTGAATTCGAGGCCAGCCTTGTCTACAAAGTGAGTTCCAGGAAAGCCAAGGCTATACAGAGAAACCCTGTCTTGAAAAACAAAAACAAACAAACAAAACAAAACAAAACAAAACAAAACCTCTTAACCTTTATCATGAAATATTCCACATATTGGAAACACAAGGAACTTGAAATAAAGAACCCTAAATGTTTAGTTTAATTCAGAACTGTTATAATAAATGATTTAGATATTGTAAGTATTAGTTTCATGTTTTTTGCTTAAAAAAATAAGAACATATAGACATCCACTTAAGGCTTGGGAGCATGAAGGAAAGGTTGGGTGGGGATGATTTTCCAACACTAAGGATGTATGAAGAAGATATATGGAAACCTACTTTGGAAGTTAATTTAAAATATAAATTAAAGTAATTATCAATCTTTCAAGCTTTGAATTGTGTCAGCTACAATGATGACCAGCCTCACAAGACATGCCCACTGGTGTGATAGTGGAGCAAATACCATGGGAGTAATCATGACTGGATTTAAGGTTTCATTAAATTAAGAATTAGAATCATTCTACAAGTTGAAATCCACATGTAGCATGATTATTGGGGCAAAAAACTATGACTAGACAGACACACAGAAGAAATCTACTACTATTACTCTGCTAATTGGACATATTATTAAACAGATTTCTAAGAACTTCTTGTTATACTCACAAGTGAGCCTCAACACTCATCAAGAAGCTACTTTTTGTGGTAAAGAGCCATATTTGGCCAAAGTGACTATGAAAGGCCCATCACTAAATGAACATCACAACTCCTCTTCCCAAGGACCAGAGATATTTGTAATTGAGGAGGCAGAAAAATTATAAAAGCTAGAGGCAGTAGATGACCACAGGAAGTGGTGTTTCTGGACACAGTAGGACACTTGCTTGTCTGAACTCATGGCTATTGTGACAGAATAAATAAGAGCTATACAAGATCAAGCCAAGGAAAATTCCAACTTGGAGGGGATGAGTGGTTATGAAATCCTACCCTTAGCTAAGGAGCTATTCAGTAGCAGGAAAAGGACAGCCAATTTTCTTTCAGTGTGGGGTCTCTTGTAAGTCAACCACACATTCCAGTGAAGGCCACATGTCCAAATCTATAAAGGCTACATAGACTGTGTGTGTGTGTGTATGTATTATGTATATGTATATGAATGTATATACAGTTTATGAGAGGGAATTAGAAGTAGATGTTGGAAGAAATGGGGAGACGATCAAAATACAGTGTATAAAATTCTCAGACAACTAACATGCATAGAGATACTCGCCATAGATGGATAATGCCTCTGTAAGAAGCCATAGGTTTTTAAATGAAAATCCCAGTGTCAGATGTGAAACTCTTCCCTGAGTTGTTGGCTATAAATCACCCAGAGTTATCCTAAACAATACAGGCTACTTCCATTGTGTTCCATTGCTTTGGTACTTTCCCAGGATTATATTTTCACCAAAGCTTTGGCTTCACTCATTGTTCATGCTACCACTGCTGATATGTAGAACAAGCAAGCAGAATGTTTTTCATTATAAAGAAATGACACATTGACTTTTTCCCACTTTCTGTTAAAGTTTTCACTTCTCCCAGCTACACTCCCAACCTCTTTTATACCACAAAGTATCTTAATGGCATCTCAATTATTCTATTTTCCTAGCCATTCAGGTAATCATATAAAAGGCTAAAAATTTGACTACTCCTAAAGTTAAAATATGATCAAGAAGAAGCTCTTGATTATAGAAGCAAGAAGGACTTTCTTGCAATTCATGTATGGGCCAGAGAGTCCTTACATTACATAAACTTAGATTACAATTAAAGATCACCTATTTGCTTCAAAAGGTAAGTGAGTACAGAATCAGTTCTTTTTGTTCAGGAACCGACCTTGTGCTTGTGTTTGATTCTATTCAGGGAGAGGGCTTCTGTGGTTTGAACAGTCTCCTGACTTGCATTTAAGATGGACTATGTTGGAAGCTGGGGTCTTAGGAATGGTGTTTAGTTGGTGATCTCTTTGAAATCATGAACTTCTATAAATGAGCGTGCAGTGCTAGGATCATCCTCCTCTGCTTTTCCACCATGTAAAGACATGCACAGTAGTCTCTAGATCAGAAGTAGAGATATGGTTCCAAACATGCTGGAACTTTGATACTAGACTTCTAGCAGAAATACACTGGTGGTGCATGCCTTTATTCCCAACACTTGGAAGGCAGAGGCAGGCAGATTTCTGAGTTTAAGGCCAGCCTGGTCTACAAAGTGAGTTCCAGGACAGCCAGAGCTATACAGAGAAACCCTGTCTTGAAAAACCAAAAACCAACAACCAATAACAACAACAACAACAACAAAAAGAAATACACTTTTGATGTTTTGATCGTTAGTTTGAGAAGTTCCAATATATAACTCAGGCTGCTCTCAAATTCTCTCTGAGACTGGTGTGTGTGTGTGTGTGTGTGTGTGTGTGTGTGTGTGTGTGTGTGTGTAGTGAGTGTCCCCATACATGTATATGCTTACCTGTGGATGCTTATAGCACTGGATTCCCTCCTCAATCCTTATCAACTAAATTTTAAAAGCAAGGTCTTTATTGAACTTGTGTAAGGGAGATGTTGAGCCTGGATAAAATAGACTAGAGGTGGTGGTTTTCAATGTGCTTACCAAGGCCAAGCAAGATGTTGATGTTTGGGACACATGAGAAGTTGAACAAACTTAAAAAGAATATGTCCAAATTAAACTGGAAACTTCCATGCTTCTGTTAACAAACACATATTCATATAGATAACAAATGAAGCTCCTTAGTACACATACACACACAGGCTTACATGTACATACACACACACACACACACACACACACACACACACACACACAGAGAGAGAGAGAGAGAGAGAGAGAGAGAGAGAGAGAGAACTAGTTGAGAAAAAGAAAAGGGAGTGAGCAGGAGATGGGAATTTTTTTTTAGATTTTTATTAGATATTTTTTCCATTTACATTTCAAATGCTATCCCAAACGTCCCCTATACCCTCCCCCCACCCTGCTCCCCTACCCGCCCACTTCCACTTCTTGGCCCTGGTGTTCCCCTGTACTGGGGCATAAAAAGTTTGCAAGACCAAGGGGCCTCTTTTCCCAATGATGGCCAACTAGGCCATCTTCTGCTACATATGCAGCTAGAGACATGAGCTCTGGGGGTACTGATTAGAAATACCGAAGGGTGGAGAAGCACTTGAAAAAAAATGTTCAACATCCTTAATCATCAGGGTAATGCAAATCCAAACAACCCTGAGATTCTACCCCACACCAGTCAGAATGGCTAAGATCAAAATTCAGGTGACAGCAGATGCTGGTGAGGATGTGGAAAAAGAGGAACACTCCTCCATTGCTGGTGGGATTGCAAGCTTGTACAACCACTCTGGAAATCAGTCTGGCAGTTCCTCAGAAAACTGGACATAGTACTACCAGGAAGATTTTTTTTTTTTNCAGATGGAATATCTTCTGGATATATGCCCAGTAGAGGTATTGCAGGATCTTCTGGTAGTACTATGTCCAATTTTCTGAGGAACCGCCAGACTGATTTCCAGAGTGGTTGAACCAGCTTGCATTCCCACCAACAATGGAGGAGTGTTCCCCTTTCTCCACATCCACGCCAGCAACTGTTGTCACCTGATAATAGAGGTGGATGTGGAGAATGGGTAGCATCAGAAAACAAAGGAGCATGTTAGGATACAAAACAAGGACTACTGGGTTATTTAGTAAAGCAATTACTTTGATATAGATCTCATCAGCATTCAGATAGAGATTGATTTAGCATCTGAATGAAAATAAACGGACTCCAAAATGCCTGCAGTCTTAATGTATGTACTAAACTGGTAAATATTGGCGGATGGTAGGGTCTTTACACTGCTTTTGTTTCAATATTTAATCTATTACCAAGATGCCAGCACTTCCTTCAGTGGCTGTTGGAAAATGCTGCAGTGAAAGCTAGCCACCTGTTAATTACTGCATGAAAACATCAGAGTCCAAAGTCATTATTGTGTGCTGCAGATAATTACAGGCACACAAGTGTGAAGCATCCTCTTGGACGTTTGTCAGCACAAATGGGCCGGCTGAGATGCCAAACAGGTGATGATGATCTGAAAGAATAATAATAAATTTCATTTGGGGCACAAGTAATTAAGAGATGTAGACTGCCAACGTTACACTCGAAATGAATAAATCCAGGAAAAGATGAGAAAGAAGGAGAGAAGGTTGCCTCCAGTCCTGATGTCCTCTAACAAGGCTGACTGGCACGTGAAGCAAGTATGATTTCTCCAGTGCATAATCAGGGAGGCAGAAGTAAGATCAGTGTGGGTGAATCTGTCTCACTCCCAGAATGATGGACAGACATGGGCTTCCTCTGCATATCTGGTTGTGTGTGCAGACATGAAATGAGCAGGACTTGGAATGAGAAATTTCATGAATGCCATGCCATCCAACAACAGCTGACAGACATAATGAGGATGGCAAGAGACATCTGCCCTGCTGGAAGGAAATATGAAAATCAAAATTCCATAAAGAAAAAAATCCAAATTTCATTTAAGAACTTGGCATGTTAATGATCCAGTAAGACAATGAACCATTTGGGATTACATGTCCTGACTCAGCCTGGATAACTGCCAGTATTGATATTCATGCATTTTGAATCCAAGCATATTTGAAGACATCAGACTACATTTACCTTTTGATGGATGTGCTAACTGCAACCTTAAATTCACCATCAGAAATATGTAGTACAAATACCAATCATCTTTTAAAAGTTGATTTTAAATGAATTTCTACCAAATTAACAAAGGGTAATTATATATTTTCTATAATCTGAATAGTAAAGCCAACACTGCATGTAGCTGTTCCCATGATACTTTAGAGAGAGAATATGCAATATTTGTATAGTCAAAGGCAAAAACAGAATGGACAAGACTTTTTAAAAAGAGAAAAAAATAGTGCAGAGTTGAGACTCTCATGCTCATCTTTATAACTTTGAAACTGAATTCTCCCACATCTTATTTTCTACTACTTTCCTTTCCTAAGGGATTATTGGGAAATTAGAATGTATCCAGTATAGGACACTCAATTTCTCTAAGTCTGTCTTCCCCATACTATCTCAGTCTCTCTCAAAAGGGTTTCCCCAACATTTCTTTTCTCTTTTTTCAATTTTTAATTAGATATTTTCTTTATTTACATTTCAAATGCTATCCCAAAAGTCTCCTATACTCTCCGCCAACCCTGCTCCCTTACCTACCCACTCCCACTTCTTGGCCCTGGCTTTCCCCTGTACTGGGGCATATAAAGTTTGCAAGACCAAGGGGGCCTCTCTTCCCAATGATGGCCGAATAGGCCATCTTCTGCTACATATGCAGCTAGGAACATGAGCTCTGTGGGTACTGATTAGTTCATATTGTTGTTCCACCTATAGGGTTGCAGATCCCTTCAGCTCCTTGGGTACTTTTTCTAGCTCCTCCATTGGGGACCCAGTGTTCCATCCAATGGATGACTGTGAGCATCCACTTCTGTATTTTCCAGGCATGGGCACAGTCTCACAAGAGACAGCTATATCAAGGTCCTTTCAGCAAAATCTTGCTGACATATACAATAGTATCTGTGTTTGGTGTCTGATTATGGTGTGGATCCCCAGGTGGGGCAGTCTCTGGATGGTCCATCCTTTCGTCTTAGCTCCACACTTTGTCTCTGTAACTCCTTCCATGGGTATTTTGTTCCCTATTCTAAGGAGGATGAAGTATCTATGTGTTGGTCTTCCTTCTTGATTTTCTTGTGTTTTGAAAATTGTATTTTGGGTATTCTAAGTTTCTGGGCTAATATCCACTTATCAGTGAATGCATATCAAGTGACTTATTTTGCGATTGGGTTACCTCACTCAGGATGATATCCTCCAGATACATCCATTTGCCCAAGAAATTAATAAATTCATTGTTTTTAATATCTGAGTAGTACTCCATTGTGTAAATGTACCACATTTTCTGTATCCATTCCTCTGTTGAGGGGCATCTGGGTTCTTTACAACTTCTGGCTATTATAAATAAGGCTGTTATGAACATAGTGGAGAATGTGTCCTTATTACATGTTGGAGCATCTTCTGGGTATATGCCCAAGAGTGGTATTGCTGCATCTTCCAGTAATACAATGTCCAATTTTCAGAGGAACCACCAGACTGATTTCCAGAGTGGTTGTACAAGCTTGCAATCAAAGAGCTCAAGAAACTGGACTCCAGAAATTCAAATAACCCCCTTTAAAAATGAGGTACAGAGCTAAACAAAGAATTATCAACTGAGGAACACTGAAGGGCTGAGAAGCACTTGAAAAAAAAATGTTCAATATCCTTAATCATCAGGGAAATGCAAATCAAAACAACACTGAGATTCCACCTCATACCAGTCAGAATGGCTAAGATCAAAAATTCAGGTGACAGCAGATGCTGGCGAGGATGTGGAGAAAGATGAACACTCCTCCATTGCTGGTGGGGTTGCAAGCTTGTCCAATATTTCTGTTCTAACTTTTCCCTCTCTTTATTTTGTAAGCAGTCATCTTGAATCTCACAAAACTACTTGAGGACAATACAAAGAAATCCAACTTGTCTCCAACTGTTTGTGAACATTTTAAGTTTTTGTTGTATGTATGTCAAAATTGGTGATCTCATGATGATACCTATTAACTGTCAATCAGACTTCCTCAGGTTTTTCTTCACATTCAGTTTCAGTTCTAGAATACCTTCGTTATGGTCTAACCTTTAGTAGTCAGATCTTTTTGGGCTCATCTTTGCTGTAAAAATTGATATTTTCTTCTTTGGGGTAAACCCTCCAATTCTGATGATGAGAAATCATCTATTTTTAATTCCGTCAGAGGTAATTTTTGAAGATAAACTATAATCCATATATCATAGAATAAAACAATTTTAGTCTTTATTTTGTTTATTCACATCCCAAACAGAATCCCCCTCATTTCTTCCAAGTCCCACCCTTACAAAGCCCTCCCCCGCTGCCACCACCCCTTCTCTTTAGAGAGGGTGAGTCCCTCTTAGATACCATCCTACCCTGGGGCATCTAGTCCCAGTAGGTCTAGGCACATCCTCTCCCACTAAACTCCAACTAGGCATTCCAAGGTGGGAAGAAGGCGATCCAATGGCAGGAAATGCAGTCTGAGACAGCCCCTGCTTCACTTGTTAGGGGAACCACATAAACACCAAGCTGCACATTTGCTACAAATGTGTAGGGAATTTAGGTCTAGCTCCTGTATGCTCCCTGGTTGGTGCTCCAGGCTCTGTGAGCCCCCATTGTCCAAGATTATTTAACTCTGTGGATCTACTTGTGGTGTCCTTGACCCCTCTAACGTGCTTACTTTTACCCCCCACTCTTCCACAAGACTCTCCAGGCTCTGCCTGATGTTTGGCTATGGGTGTCTGCATCTGCTTTGATCAGCTGCTGGATGGAGCATCTCAGGAGACAGTTATGCTAGGTTCCCATCTGCAAACACAGCACAGGATCATTAATGGTGTCAGGGTTTGGCTCTCTCACATGGAATGAGTTTCAAGTTGGGTCAGTCATTGACTAACTTTTCCTCCAGTCTCTGCTTTAGCTTTACCCCTGCACATCTTAGAGCTAAGATACATTTTAAGTTGAAGGTTTTGTGGTGGAATGATATCCTACTTTCCCTCGTCTGAAAGTCCCTCCTAACTATAGGACGTGGTCACTTCAGTCTATATACCCCCCCAATGCAACTTTTTAAAGTACATAGTTCAGTGGTTTCTGCAATTTACAGTTTTGAATCCATCTGCTTTATATAATTACAAAACATATCCTTAATGGAAAAAGAAAGCCTGTAATTATTAGTAATCATTGCAATCTCTTCCTCCTCAAGAACCTTCACAACCACTTACCTACTCTGTTTCTAGGAATTTTACTAGTGTAAATATTTCCCAAGTGAACACACTCTACTGTATATGAACTCTGACCTCATTTTCTTTAGCATATGTTGAAGACAATATATTCACTGTAACCCTATATGCTGTTATAATACCTCTTACTCTGATAGAAAAATCATGTTACCAACATTGTGTGCAGTTTAATTTAGTTTCATTTACACTAAAGACCTTTGCTTCTAAGAAAATATATATATTTACAGACTTTGGTGGATTCAATTCATTGAATTACCTCCATTCAATGATCTCTTCCTTCTTTAATTCATATGTCTTCAGACTATGGATTCTGTATTTGATAATTACAGTAACCTACCAAGACGGGATATTAAGTTTTCAGGAAGAAATTGTAGAATTCTGAGTTACTCTATTTCCCCACAATTTGAGTAAATACATTATACCAGTATTACATTTTGTTGAAAGGAAATGCTGGATTTCTGCTAACAGTTCTACTGAGAGAAATTGATCATTTTGAAATGAGGAAAGTATGTTTTAATCACAGTCCTACACATTCAGAAATTATTTAGCATTTCTCCCAGGTAGCATGTTCTCTGGGGTTATTCACTGCTCATCAGATCTCTTTGGATCACTTCGTTAATCAATCCCATATTCTCTTTCCCTGTATCCATGCCTCTTCTGTGTGTCATTGGGATTGTCTACTAATTTCCCTCATCCTCTTTCTCATCTGTCAGTTTCCTACATGTCCCTTTTTCTATCATTGGTTATGGTTTTTACCTTTTTCTTTGTAGGTAGGAAAACAAAACTGAAATTCCTCTCTTGAACACTGTTCTGTCCTTTTCTTTATCCTGCCTGACTTACTATTCAGTTGAACTTATCTCTTTTGTCAATGATTAAAAATGATATGTCACGAGTTCACATCGTATATATTGTTACTCACCTTTTATCGTTTTTCATATATGAAGAGATTTCTCTGCATTTTAAATTTTAGATATGCAAATGCTATACTATATAGTGGGAGATAGTTTGTTTAATATTTTTAGTAAATAATATTCATATTTTTTATTTGAAAAGTTCATCCATACGAACAACGCATTTCTCTCCAACTCTCCTGAGGATCTACTTAATCCAGCTCCCTCCAAACTTCATGTTTTCTTTCTTTTTTTATTATTAATAACAGGGCCCTGAGTCTGGTTAGAACTTACCATATATGAATAGGTGTGGGACATGGGCAACCCATCAGCAGTCACATTATGAAAGAAAAGTGACTCTTTCAGCTAGGGATAGGAATCCAAGAGCTCTTTCACTACTCACAATGGAATGTTGGCTGTTTTTATCTTGTGAAAATCTTTTGCAAGCAACCATAGCTGTTGTGAATTGATGTGTGCACCAGTCATGTCATGACCAGGATTTCACATTTCTCCTCTGAATTCTTTGGCCCTTGCATTCTTTCTGTTCATTTTTCCACTTGGGGATTGGGGAAGGGGAGATTGAAATAGATGACTCATCTAAAGAAGAGCACTCATGTATCTGGAGGATATCATCCTGAGTGAGGTAACCCAACCACAAACCGATTCAATTGATATGCACTCACTGAAAAGTGGATATTAGCTAAGAAACTTAGAATACCCAAGATACAATTTGTAAAACACATGAAAGTCAAGAGGAAGGCAGACCAAAATATGGATACTTTGTTCCTCCTTAGAATGTAGAACAAAATATTCATGGAAGGACTTACTGAGACAAAGTTTGGAGCTGAGATGGAAGGAAGGACCATCCAGAGACTGCCCCACCTAGGGATCCATCCCATAAACAACTGCCAAACCCAGACACTATTGCATATGCCAGAAAGATTTGGCTGACATGACCCTGATATAGCTGTGTTTTTGTGGGTCTATGACAGTACCTGGCAAATACAGAAGTGGATGCTCACAATCATCTATTGGATGGAACACAGGGCCCATAATGGAGGAGCTAGAGAAAGTACACAAGGAGCTGAAAGGGATTGTAACCTTATAGAATGAGCAGCAATATGAACTAAACAGTACCCCCTGAGTTCATGTCTCTAGCTGCATATGTAACAGAAGATGGCCTAGTCAGCCATCATTGGGAGGAAAGGCCATTGGTCTTGCACACTTTATATGCCCCAGTACAGGGGAATCCCAAGGCCAGGATGTGGGAGTGGGTAGGTTGGGGAGCAGGGCAGGGGTAAGGTATAGGAGACTTTCATGATAGCATTTGAAATGTAAATGAAGAAAATATCTAATAAAATAATAAAAATAAAAGTGATTCTAAAAAAAAATAAAGTGCACCATATAAACCTGGAATACAGAAAAAAAAAAGTATATCATATCATCTGCAAATAGTGTTATTTTGACTTCTTTCCTTTCCAATTTGTGTCCATTTGACCTCCTTTTGTTGTCTAATTGCTCTAAATAGAACTTCAAGTACTATATTGACTAGGTAGGGAGTGGGGGGAGGCAGCTTTGTCTAGTCCCTGATTTTAATGAGGGTTGCTTCAATTTTCTCTCCATTTAGTTTGATGTTGGCTACTGGTTTCATGTATATTGCTTTTGACTGTCTCCTGAGAGGCTCTGCCAGAGCCTGACAAATACAGAGGCAAATTCTCACAACCAACCATTGGACTGAGCACAGGGTCCCTGATGGAGGTCTTGGAGAAGGGACTGATGAAACTGAGGGGGTTAGCAGCCTCATGGAAAGAGCAATAGTGCTAAAAGGCCTGACACCCCCTGGAGCTCCTGGAGACTGGACCACCAACCAAGGAATACACATGGAAGGGTCCATGGAGCTGGCTGCATATGTGGCAAAAGATGACCTTATTGGACATCTGTAGGAAGAGAGGCCCTCAGGCCTGAGTGTGTTTGATGCCCCAGTGTAGGGGAATGCCAAAGGGGAAGAAAGGAGGAGATGCGTGGTTTGGAGAGCACCCTCATAGAGCCAGGAGGAGGTGGGATGGGATAGAGGTTTTCTGAAGGGAAAACTTAGAAAGGGGAAAACATTTGAAATATACATAAAGAAAATATCCAATAAAAATAAGATTTGGTTTGATTGCAGTAAGTTATAATTGGATACTTAGTGTTCCTTCTTCATTCCTTGATGAGGTCAAAGTAGAAGTATTTGCACTTACAAGAGGGTCATTCTAAATCAACAGTGTCAAAGAGAACAGAGCTCTCATGGTCCTGAGTGCCTGGTAGGGAATGAATCTTGTCTCATTCAATCTCTGGAGAAGCATCAGGTGCTACAAGTGTAATGGAGAAGTATAATCCTTTAGATGAAACTATACTCAATAATCAAATTAAATGAGTAATATTGATTCCAAGTTAACTGAATTTGACTCTGAATCATTTTCCAGCGCAGACCAAATTGGTCTTACTGACAAAACCATATTTGTGGCATATTGCTCATCGGCTGGACTTTACCTTTCCTGCAAATAACCCATCTGCAGGCACTCTGACACAGGATGGAAAGCCTGCTACTTCAGAACTTTAAAGTGATCAACAGATAACTCTCTTTGAGAGAGCTCTTTATCTAATGGAAATGACCTTGATCCATAATTAAAATCACGATTGTAATGGCCCTTAAGAAGTGTTGAAAAGCAGAGACAAAAAGGATTCCAAGAATAATAGCTTCCTATTCTAAGAATCACTTAACTAGTCCCCACCCACCCCCACAGCCAATGTCGGCAACTTAGGAAAGCAATTGTATGAAAAGCCTAATTGAAATGCTGTGCATCAAAATATTATATAGTGTTTGAAATCAGCAAGCTCAGGGTAATATAGTAATCATATATGTTTCTTTGTCATAGGCAATAGGGAATTGAGAACTTTCTTCTTTTCTATTTGTCTTTTCTCTTATAGCATTAACTGTTGATTCATACCTGTCTATCCTAAGTCAAATGACATATGTTTATTTGGAAGGTCTGTAGAGTCAGTGAAAATAGTAAGCAAATGGCCAAACAGGAAGGAAATTCAGGTTCACAAAATAATACAATTTCATGTGCATGTAAAAAGGAAAATTATGTACCGCTGGTATATGACAAGAGCATAAAGGCAGGAGATGCCTTGAAGGAACTTGTTTAGCTTGTTTAGTTAGAAAAACAGTAAACTGTTAGTTATCATAAATTCTGATAATGGTATTTGTGTTTGGGTCTCTAGAAAACCCATTAAAATGAAAACAAAATACTGTGAAGCAAATTAATGGGGATGAACACAATTAAAGCAAACCATTGTTTGTATTAAAGACCTAACAGGCAATCAGTAAATACAGAATCCAATAAGTATAAAACAACAATATAAAGATTTTTGAAAAGAGATAGTGAGATAGTTCATGAGAAATAAAAAGGTATTAGCTTATGAGCCTGACACACTGTCTAATTATCTAGAACCCACATAATGGATGGGGAAAATCAACTCCCACAGACTGCCCTCTGACCGCCACACATTCAATGTGACATGTATCACACAGGCACATTTACAGACTGACACTAAGATACAAAGTGTAAAAGAAAATTAAAGATTGAGGCAAAAAAGAAATGAAACAGAATTATGAGAACTTCTTTTTAAATTTTTTTATTAGATATTTTCTTAATTTACATTTCAAATGTTATCCCAAAAGTCCCCCCTCCCCCCGCCCTGTTCCCCTGCCCACCCACTCCCACTTCTTGGCCCTGGCGTTCCCCTGTACTGGGGTATATAAAGATTACAATACCAAGGGGCCTCTCCTCCCAATGATGTCCAACTAGGCCATCTTCTGCTACATGTAGAGCTAGAGACACCTGTTCTGCGGGTTCTGGTTAGTTCATATTGTTGTTCCTCTTCTAGGGTTGCAGACCCCTTCAGCTCCTGGAGTTCTATCTCTAGCTTCTCTATTGTGGGCCCTGTGTTCCATCATATAGATGATTATGAGCATCCACTTCTGTATGAGACAGCTATATCAGGGTCCCTTAAGTAGGCACTAGCTGTCCTATGCAATAGTGTCTGAGTTTAGTGACCGATTATGGGATGGATCCCCCCTGGTGGGGTAGTCTCTGTATGGTCCATCCTTTCATCTTAGCTCTAAACTTTGTCTCTGTAACTCCTTTCATAGGTATTTTGTTTCCTATTCACAGGAGGAATGAAGTATCCACACACTGGTCTTCCTTCTTGATTTTCTTGTGTTTTGCAAATTGTATCTTGGGTATTCTAAGTTTCTGGGCTAATATCCATTTATCAGTGAGCGCATATCCAATGACTTCTTTTGTGATTGGGTTACCTCCCTAAGGATTATATCCCAAGAATTTCATAAATTCATTTTTTTAATAGCGGAATAGTACTCCATTGTGTAAATGTATCACATTTTCTGTATCCATTCCTCTGTTGAGGGACATCTGGGTTCTTTCCAGCTTCTGGCTATTATAAATAAGACTGCTATGAACATAGTGGAACATGTGTCCTTTTTACCAGTTGGAACATCTTCTGGGTATATGCCCAGGAGAGGTATTGCAGGATCTTTAGGTAGTACTATGTCCAATTGTCTGAGAAAATGCCAGACTGACTTCCAAAGTGGTTGTACAAGCTTGCAATCCCACCAGCAATAGAGGAGTGCTCCTCTTTCTCCACATCCTCACCAGCATCTGCTGTCCCCTGAATTTTTGATCTTAGCCATTCTGACTTGTGTGAGGTGGAATCTCAGTGTTGTTTTGATTTTCATTTCCCTGATGATTAAGGATGTTGAACATTTTTTCAGATGCTTCTCAGCCATTCGGAATTCCTCAGTTGAGAATTCCTTGTTTAGCCCTATACCCCATTTTTAATGGGGTTATTTGTTTTTCTGGAGTCCAGCTTCTTTAGCTCTTTTTAGATGTTGGATATTAGTCCCCTATTAGATTTAGGATTGGTAAAATTCCTTTCCCAATCTGTTGGTGGACTTTTTGTCTTGCTGACTGTGTCTTTTGCCTTACAAAAGCTTTGCAATTTTATAAGGTCCCATTTGTCAATTCTTGATCTTACCGCACAGGCCATTGCTGTTCTGTTTAGGAATCTTTCCCCTGTGCCCATATCTTCAAGGGTTTTCCCCACTTTCAATCCCCATCAAAATTCCAACTCAATTCTTCACTGAGATAGACAGGGCAATTTGCAAATTCGTCTGGAATAATAAAAAACCTAGAATAGCAAAAACTATTCTCAACAATAAAAGAACCTCTGGGAGAATCACCATGCCTGACATTAAGCTGTACTACAGAGCAATTGTGATAAAAACTGCATGGTACTCGTACAGCAACAGACAGATAGATCAATGGAATAGAAGACCCAGAAATGAATCCACACACCTATCGTCACCTGATCTTTGACAAGGGAGCTAAAACCATCCAGTGGAAAAAGGACAGCATTTTCAACAAATGGTGCTGGCACAACTGGCTGTTAGCATGTAAAAGAATGTGAATTGATCCATTCTTATCTCCTTGTACAAAGCTTAAGTCTAAGTGGATCAAAGACCTACACATAAAACCAGAGACACTGAAATTTATAGGGGAGAACTTCTAATAAGCTAGGAGAGCTAGCATCTTTCAGTGAACTGGAAATCGCACGATGAAATGGTTGTAATTGACTATAAGAGCCATGATTTCGGGAGTCCTGGACGTCAGGCCTTGGGTGCTAATGGAACATTCAAGGGCCCAGAATTCTGGGAAGATCAGCAAGAAATTGAGTTGAGTGGAATCACACTGTCTGTTTGGCACTGAGCATTGCTGTACTGGCTTTCTGGCTGTCATACTATGTTAGAAATCTAAGGGACAAATACCTGATTTACAAAGGGGTAAACCTAGGGCAAGCAATAATAACTTAGGTAAGACTGGATGTGTTTGATTTAACACATTGTGCAGGTAACCTTCTCTTTCAACTGACAGGAATTTGAGAAACTGACCTAAGCCACACCTTGAATATTTATAAAGTGAAGATAAAATAATCAAGGGAAGTAAAGGGTAGGAGGGACTTTGGAGGAAGAGAAGAGGAGGAGGAAAAAGAGGGGAAGAATCAGGTATGTGAGGAGATGGAGGAGATGTACAGGGGGTCAGGAAATTGAACAGAGGTGTGTAGCAATGGGGGGATTGGGAACTGGGGGTAGCAACTAGAAAGTCCCAGATGCCAGGAAAGCAAGAGCCTACCAGGATCCCACAAGGATGACAGTAGCTGAAATAACCCACAAAGCAGAGGGACAACCTGTTGAGACCATATCCAGAGGTTAGGCATGGCTCCCCAGTTTAAAAATGAGGCCACCTACCCATCTCCAAAATTTTAACCCAGAATTGTTCCAGCCTAAAAGGAAGTACAGAGACAGAATGGAGCAGAGACTGAAGGAAAGGCCATTCAGAGATTGCCCCAACTGGGGATCCATCCCACATGCAGACTCCAAACCCAGACTCTATTGCTGATACCAAGAAGTGCTTGCTGACAGATGCCTGCTACACCTGTCTTCTAAGAGGTTCTGCCAAATCCTGATCAATACAGATGCAGATGCTCCCAGCCAACCATTAGACTGAGCACAGGGACCCCAGTAGAGGATATAGGGGAAGGACTGAAGGAGCTGAAAGGGCCTTATATGGCATCAATGTGAGGGGAGGCCCTTGGTCCTGTGAAGGTTTGATGCCCCAGTGTAGAGGAATGCTAGGGCGGTGAGGAGGGAGTGGGTAGGTGGGTGGGGGAGCACCCTCATAGAAGCAGGGTAAGGGAGGATGGGATAGGGTGTTTGCAGAGGGGGAACCAGGAATGAGAATAACATTTGAGATGGAAATAAATAAAATATCCAATTAAAAAATAAATAAAAAGCTATCAGCAAATATATATATATATATATATATATATATATATAGTGAAGATAGTATTACTGTAAGATGCAGGGATAAGAGATACCAACAAATGAATCAGGTGATGTAAAGTGCTTAGCAAAATAGATGTTCTTGCTACTAAGGGTTAGCTTAAAGTTTTTCTTCTAAGAATTACATATGATAAAAAAAAATGGGGAGGTATAAGGACAGGTATAGACGTAGTTAGGGACCATGCTGGATTAGTAAAAAGGGGGCTCTAGGTTCTTCTCCAAGGTCTATCACATCACTATATCTGGGGAGTTGGCCATGTTTTCAGGACCTGACATCATCTACCTCTTGTTGAGGAAATAGTTACAATGTTTTAAACAAATAATGTCATTTTGTTGTTATCCAATGGACTTTTATTTGATTGCATGTCAAGTTGAATTTTTGAAAGCATTTCATGGATTATCAGTTTATATCTATTTTTCTGTTTCTCGATGGAATTAATGTTTTCTTCATTCAAAGCAGCTCTTTTGAGTAAAGATTTGGTCCTTTATCAGCCATGTGTACTTCAAATAATTCTTCCATTTTAATGGTTTAACTTTTAGCTAAATATCTTTATAGCTTTATTTGCTCAAAGGCATCCATGATTTCTTTTGAAAGTTTGTCCATTTTGCACACATTTTTAAAAGAAAATTTCCAAGCTAAATCTATGTTTTCTAGTACCTTTTAAAAGTATTTTTGTGTCATCCAGAGACTGTCCCACCTGTGGATCCATCCCATATACAGCCACCAAACCTGGACATTATTGTGGATGCCTGGAAGTGCTTGCTGAAGTGAGTCTAATGTGGCTGACTCCTGAGAGGCTCTGCCAAAGCCTGACAAATACAGAGGCAGAAGCTAGCAGCCAACCTTTGGACTGAGCTCATGGGTCACCAATGGAGGAATTGGAGAAGGACTGAAGGAGCTGAGGGGGGTTGAAGCCCTATAGAGGGAGCAACAGTGTCAACAGGACAGACTTCCCTCCCCCAGAGCTCCTGGGGACTGGACCAACGCAAAAGTATACACATGGAGCGACCCATGGCACTAGCCACATATGTGGCAGAAGATGGCCTTGTTGGACATCAGTGGGAGAAGGGGTCCTTGGGCCTGAGGGTGTTCAATACCTTGGTGTAGGGAATGCCGGGTTGGAAGACAGGAGTGGGTGGGTGGGGGAGCACCCTCATTGGAGCAGGGAGAAATGGAGGTTTCCGAAGGGGAGACCTGGAAAGGGGAAAATATTTGAAATATAAATGAGGAAAATATCCAATCTAAAAAGAAAAAAAAAAGAAAAAAAGAAAAGGGGAATAATAATTATAAGCTAAATTGTATGCTTGTTATATATATATGTATGTATGTATATATATATATATATATATATATATATATATATATATATATATATATATGTGGTTATCAGGGTACAGGGATGTTAGGAACAGGAGGAAAATGGATGGGTGGACAGTATCAAGACACACTGAATACAAGCATAAAATGTTCACAGTGCGTATTACTAATATATACAATGAATATGCTTTGATTGTAAATAAATGGCTGTAGCAGCTATGAAAGAGGTTGAAGAAAAGGACTGTGGTGTACAGCAGTGGGGGCAGGTGAAGACTGTCTTGAGGATTCAGGCCTCCCTAGAAGCTTATCAGAGGAAAGACTATCTAATTGAAATATTAGGAAATGAGGAGCCTTGCTTTCCTTTACTTTTCCTCCTCATAATTCTTCTCTGGGATGTTTATAACTCAGTGATGTTCTCTCCTGTCTAACAGCCAGTACAACTGCATCATGAAAGGATGCAATTCTACATTCTCTGTTGGGTTTTATGGTAATGTCTTGGTCTCCTATTTAAGAGCAAAGAGTTTTCTCAGACAAAGCCATGTGAATTTTCATCACTACAAAGGACTTGACACTCTAATGTCTAACCAGAAACCTGACATTACAGTTATATTGATTGCATTCTTCCAATATCTTTGTAGAACGTAGTTATTCAGTTAATTCTCTAGGCACTTATTAAGCTGAGGTTGAATAAGATGATGAATATAAGTATAGAAATAAAATTAATCTATATATGTGGTTAGTGGGTGGATAGATGAGTGGAGAGATAGTCAAATGTGTAGAATATGAGGAAATAGCTGGGCCACTAAATTGCCCGTTAACTTTATAAAGTAACAATGCTGAGTTGTGTCTTATGGTTGCAAATTTCTCAAATGTGAGAAAAGACTTTAAAAATGTTTCTCATGACCTTTCCCTTTTATTCAAGTTATGGATAATTTTTTGATTATTTCCAAATTTTGCATGTAAAGCTCATAGACAACTCACCTGCTTTGAAAAGAAACACAGAAGGTATTTATATACAGGTATCTATATTGGGAACAGAGGAAGGGTCTAGTTAACAAGATCTTAATAAGGTTAGTTAATAAGATCTTGGTTTATGTATAAAGTAGCTGCATATTAACTGTATAGCTTAGAGAAAAGTACATGTCAGTTTTCATATTTCAGGGTTGTCATGTCTACAGGTCATGGTTGAAGGACTGAGTAAATTAATAAACTACACTAATTTGTTCAAAGCATGCCATTTAGTGCTGGGTATGTTTAAAGTTCCAAACTGATTAAAAGATCTTAAAAAATAGACTCAGCAAAATCACTGCAGCTCTCAGTGTTAGTCAACTTTCTCTTGCTGTAATAAAATGCCCGAGAAAACAGAGGAACAAACATTTATTTTGGCACATGATTTCAGAAATGTCAGTCTAACAGCCACCTTTCTTTGTTGCTTCTAGATATATGTTTGTTCATATAAAGCATATGGTGGAATAAATATGGTTGAATAAAGTGGCTTGTTAGAAAGAGGTACCAACGTCATTTTGAAGCATAAGTCTCATGACTTGTTTCCTCCAGTCGGGTCCTGTCTCCTGAAGCTTCTTTCACCTCCCATCTTCACAGTTCTACTAGCTAGGTTCCAAATCATCAGGGTGTGAACCTTTGGTGAACAACCAAATTCAAGCATATTAGTTCCTTACGGCACTATGTGAATCATAAGCCAAATATTCTGTTCATATTACTTAATTTGTAATTTTCTACATGTCAGAGTGAAGGATATTATATTTCAAAGGTGAAGAGATCAGCCTAGTTCACACATCTGGAAATAAAACTCTGACTTTCCTCCCAGATGGTCCTAAGGCCTTATTCAGCCACATTATTCTACAATAACACTCTAATTCTGCTCATGATATCCCAGGAGCTGACAGGCCCTTTGAAGACAAAGTGTGTATGCCCTTCATTCCTGATCTGCACCCACTGACTTTAGAATAGGGCATGACATAAAATGGTGATCTCTGAAATTATTCATTGAATTAAATGAATGGTTTTATCCTTGCTCCCATGTGAAAGCATCCAAGGACATTTTGCAACCCATAAAACATCTAAAACTCTTAGTTTGATTGAACCCCCAATTTGATGCTCACAATGTTAATGTTAAAGCCACCATGGACAATTTTACACTCTGTTGGGTTTTAAAATCATAGAATCAGACTCAATAAACTCATGATTTGGGCTCCTAGAGTTATGGTTAGTTTTTGGTTCATCTGAATTTCCTATGTCTTCTGCTGTCTGAATTTTTCTACTGCATAGCTATTTGTTTATTATTATCATATTTTATATCATAAATCAAATTCTTAAAGCTCAAAGACTATACCACATGGGTCAACAATTACATATTTAGCATTTACATATTCTTCCACACAACAGAGATTAACAAAGTTTTTTTTTTAATTTCCCAATTTTTTATTAGATATTTTCTTCATTTGCATTTCAAATGCTATCCCAAAAGTCCCCTATACCCACCCTCACCCCCTGCCCTGCTCCCCTACCCACCCATTCCCAATTCTTGACGCTGGCGCTCCCCTGTACTGGGGCATATAAAGTTTGCAAGACCAAGGGGCCTCTCTTCTCAATGATGGCCGACTAGGCCATCTTCTGCTACATATGCAGCTAGAGACATGAGCTCTGGGGGTACTGGTCAGTTCATATTGTTGTTCTACCTATAGTGTTGGAGTCCCCTTCAGCTCCTTGGTTACTTTCTCTAGCTCCTCCATTGAGATCCCTGTGTTCCATCCAATAGATGACTGTGAGCTTCCACTTCTGTGTTTCCTAGGCACTGGCATAGCTTCACAGGGGACAGCTATATCAGGGCTCTTTCAGCAAAATCTTGCTGGCATATGCAATAGTGTCTGTGTTTGGTGGCTGATTATGGGATGGATCCCCGGCTGCAGCAGTCATTGGTGGGTCCATCCTTTTGTCTCAGCTCCACGCTTGATCTCTGTAACTCCTTCCATGTGTGTTTTGCTCTTAATTCTAAGAAGGGGCGAAGTGGCCACACTTTGGTCTTTTTTCTTGAGTTTCGTGTGTTTTGCAAATTGTATCTTGGGTATTCTAAGTTTCTGGGCTAATATCCACTTATCAGTGAGTACATGTTATGTGAGTTCTTTTGTGATTGGGTTACCTCACTTAGGATGTGTCTCTTTTGTCAAAACACACACACACACACACACACACACACACACACACACACACACACAAAGAAAAAGAAAAAGAAAAAGAAAACTGTTTCTCTTTATTCCTGAGCCTGAACTCTGTAAAATGAGGTAGCTGTTCCTTCTTCATTCAAAGCTATATGCCAAAATAGTTTGATAATGCTCACAGTTCCTTAAACTATTCAGAATCCTAGACTTTCTCCTATTGTAGTAGTCAAATTGATTGATAGACAAATAGATAGATAGATAGATAGATAGATAGATAGATAGATAGATAGATAGATATGAAATTGACTAAAACTTCAGGAAGCCAGGCTGGATGTCTCAGCTTGTCTTCAGTGTATGCTGGATCCCTTAAGAAGTAGGCTTCAATGGCAATAAAGGAATGGATATATTAGCAGGGTGAACACAAGCAGGAAAGGAGCAAAGGCTTCCTTCTTCCAAGGTGTGGTCAGTATTAAATTTGTTTCTTCCTGCCTAAAGATCTGAATCAAAGTCATATGAATTTCTCCCTCAAAGGTCTGGACTAGAAATGGATTCACTCAATCAAAAATAGTCTTTCACAAGTGACCCTTCCATTTCTGGGTTGCAGTTCAATATAACTGAAGTCACATTAACAACCAAGAATGGTCACCATACTAATCCATATTCAATACATTGTATGACATGAGCAAGCATAAAATGATTGATAATCCACTATTCAAAATGGTGAAATATGATTTTTCCTAAAAAAACAAACTCAATAGAGTGAGTGGATGGTATTTGAGATATTAGACAGTTGTTATTGTGATCTTGGTCTGCTTTGATCAGTTTCTTTCATACATAAGAGTATTAGAATTCCTAGATGTTCCCTGTTCTTTCCTATTAAAGTAGTGCCCATAAGTTTTCATGTTCACACTGCATTTCTCCTCAAACCTGCCAAAACTAGATGGCTTGTTAAAAGGTGAGCCTCCAGTTTTCCCTCTTCTTTGAGAATATTTATTCATCATGAAAATTGATTCTAGCCTGTACTGGGAAGAAAAACTCAAAGCTGGATATGCCACTAAAAGATTTTGCACTGGAGTGGTAACACAACTTTGGTGTTATAGAGAATTAAAAACCAGTGCCTTGTCAATGAAACTGGTCTATGGAGGGAAGTATAGAGCAAGCCTAAAGAGAAGAACAATTTAAAAGCTGAGAAAATCAATTCCCTAATGATTATGTAGCTCTCCTAATTCTGGTTAACTCCTTTCCCCACTATAAAAGGGTTCTATACATTCTTAATAAAAACTAGAAAGATATATCTATTCCTTAAACTTGAGAAGGTATCCATTCTTTACCATAAAATTATATAAATTCCTTAGTGTGAAGAGCTGGCAGACGGATCCATGAGACAGAATATCATTAAAATGATGTCCTTCTTCATAACTTGAGGAAATGCTACTCTAATTTGATCATAGCATAATATGTATATGATTCAAGTACAATCTTGGATCCTACAAATAAATACAATGATACAATGATTTCAAAAGAAACAAAATACTCCAATAACCTCTAAAATTAGAGCATATTGGAATCCAGTATTCCAGTATGTAGATCTAGGTCTTTTTTCCCTTTTTTATTAGATATTTTCTTCATTTACAATTCAAATACTATCCCAAATGTCCCCTATACCCTCCTCCCCTGCTCTGATTCCAAACCCACCCACTCCCGCCTCCTTGCCCTGACATTCCCCCTGTACTGGGTCATATGATCTTAAATGCTGAATTGATTTGAAAATGTAGTCTACAGTGGTCTATGTGGGATTTCACAAATGATTTTGAGTTTAAGTATTTAGCACACTTAACGTGGAATAAATAACATTATCACTGCTGCCCTACAAATGAGAAGCACCTGCCAAGTGTCTACCACTAGTATCATGGATAGATAATTGCTTTTAGCCATAATGCTAAGTACAATTATTTAGTAGTATTCAAGAAGCTCAGAAAAAAATATATATTGCATCATGAATAAAGAGCATGGATGAATCTATTGACAATAAAAAGAGAGAGTCCTCAATAAAGGTTATAAGTACTTTTGACTCATTTGACTATTTGAGTCATAACTCTTAACTTTACAAGAGAGGATGGACACTTTTGAATCACTATGTTATCAAAAACCTTTTAACATGACCAACACACTTGTGGAATTATGATAATGGAATGTAGTTTGATAGATACAGAAAGGTCCCTATTTTACAACATTTGATTTCTGGAGGGTAAAGTTTGTTAATGTAGGTTAAGCATATTTATTATGTGTTTGGGCCCAGAAGCCCCTGGAATCTTGTCCCTTGGCCATTATCTAACATTCTTTTGCTTCTTCCACTATCTTGCTTCCATTCAGAAATTGCCTCGGGATATTTTACATTAAGGGCTTTCCTTTCCTTTTACAATGAGGGCACTACTTTCTGGACCCTTTTTACAATGGGGACATTCCTTTGATCTTAATGTGTTACCTAGCACCACCAGTTTGGCCTGTGTACCTGAACAAATTCTGTTTGTGATTTTCAGCTTTAAAAAGGTTCCCATTTCCCTTAAATAAACAAGGTTTGAACAGAATTTTTGTCTTGCCTCCTTGCTTCACATTTTCTGATCCCAAAATTTGTTGCTATAGCTCCCTTACTTCAAGAACCCTGTTGTTTAAGTCCTGCAGGTCAGAGCAATTATGCCTTGTACAGTATGTTTTATCAGTTCTTTTTGTTTTCTTGCTACAAGGCTAGATGAGGTGATTTGAGAATGGTCCCCATAACTCAAATACTTTGAATGTTTGGTTCCCATTTGGTGGACTGGTTAGGAAGGATTAGGAGGTGTGGCCTTGTTGGAGGAGATGAATCACTGAGAGTAAGCTTTGAAGTTTCCAAAACCTAAACTAGCCCCCTCTCTGTGTATGTGTATGCATGCATATATATATATATATATATATATATATATATATATATATATATATATATATATATATATATATGTATGAATGTGTGTATGTATGTTTGCCTCTCAGGGTATCTATCTCTGTATCTCTGCCTCTTTCTCACTCTAGCTCCATCTTGCAGGTAATATCTCAGCCACCACTCCAGCACCACATCTACCTATCTGTCACCATGCTCTTCACCATGATGGTCCTGGATTAATCCTCTGAAACTTTAAGCAAGTCTCCAATTCAACACTTTCTTTTATAAGTTGCCTTATTCATAGTGTTTTAAAACAAGAGAACAATAACTATCACATGATTATTATATTAAAAAAAAAACCAAAGCTCTTAACAAGGTCCATATAATTATGGAATTGTAATAATGAAATGCTGTTTAGTAGATACATTTCTATGCTACTTAACATAGTTTGATTCCTGAGGGCTAAAATTTGTTTAGATAGGTTAAAGACAGATACTTGGTTTTGCCTTATAACAATACATTTCATAAACACTCTTTGTTTCACTGCTACAAGTCCACATGTCATCAATACCTGAGAAATCTTTCAAACTCACAGGATAAACAAGTCCCTTTATGGTTTACAATTTTCCAGTTATCAAATCACATTTCTCAGATTTTCATGGGAGTAAAAACTACATCAGGAAATTGTTTTTGGGGGATGCTTGTCCCCACATTTAAAATCTTCTCCAGCCACATCAACTTTTCTCTGGCTCCAAAGCTCCCTTGGACGCTTTCATGCTGGGGTGATTTATCCTCTACTGTTCTCAGTCCCTGGAACTCTTTTCTCCATTCAGGGTTACCATGGTGGATCAATAGTCACATGGGTTCTCATCACTCCTTGTTATAACAAGTCTCAACTGCATGCTTAAATGCAGTGTGTTCTAGCTGTAGCAGCCCAGAGAGAAGACATCACCACCTAATTAGATGCTGAGGGTGTATATGTTCTCATTCATTTATCTAGTCAAAAGGAATTCCTCAAGTTTAGACAAGAAGTTTCTACTAGAGGAAGTGGTTTCTTTCTTTACTTGGCTATAGTCCTGCACATCCTAGAACCCAGCCAGATTGTCACTGCCTTGAGCAGCTTTCTTCTCTATCCCTGCCTTCTTCTAACCATTGATCATGGCATACTACTATAAGTACTGTATCTCTATAAGGCAGTGGACATCACAAATGCATTAATAGTTGGATTATAGTTTTTCCTAATGGAATGGTATCAAAAAGGACATTTTGATGACTGGCTAACATATGTGAGAGTAAGAAGAGCAGTCAATATGGTTTATGATCCCTTTCAATGCTATACAACAAATGTCACTGGATACAGATTCCATTTCTAGCACTGTACCCAAATTTGGAGAAGTGATAGATGGATTCTTATACTTACACTAAAATTTGCATACCTCATTTAACCCATTCTCTGGCTCCCTTGTCACTCTTCAATAAAGACCAACTACGCTGCTCTGATCTTGGAAGTACCTAACAGTCCCTCATCCCTGGAACTCACCTCTGTTCTTCCTTCCATCTGCTCATATGCTTTCATCCATTTTGTTAGTATTTAATTATCCTCTAAAGATAGCTCCTAGTACATCATCCATGAACCACCGCTACTCCTAACAGTATCTACCTGGAGCCTTGAGATTGAAGATGGTACAATATCAAACATATGATTGTCATCTGTGGAAAGGAAGGGAACAAAAGAGAAGTACCAGGTGTTTTTTAACCAAGACTGACACCCAGGCATAAATTTCCCTTTGCACAAGTGGGACTAATCACCAAGCCCTGCACTGATACCATTTGACTATACTTCAAGCAGCCCCATTTACTAATTTAAATTAAGACTCACACACAGATGTCATTTCCCTTGCCTTCTATACACTCTTGGAATTTGCTTTAATTATAGCGAGTAGAATTCTACTTTGAGGTGATCTGTTTTTCAACCACTCTGTGTTTCATGAGATTGGAGACTTTGTCTTACTAATCCCTCTGGAGTATCAGAGGAAACCCTGAGAGACACTTAGCAAGTCAGTGAAATGTGAGGACTGGGGAAATCTCTGACTAACTGTAATACTCATTCAATGTGTGACTCACACACCTAATAACTTGTCTTTTCTCTATTTATTTTCAGTTATCTAAACCACCCTGGGGCTCTATTTCCTCTGCTGTAAAATGGGAATAATTATCCTTCATCTTATTATCTCTGTAGAAGTGAATGGCATAATGTAATAAAGGTACTTCACACACACAAAAATTAAAACCTCTATGGCATGGTGGTGATCAAGTGTTGGAAATAGACAAGTGGACACTCCCCATGGTGGATTTTCTAGAGCAGCAACATCTAAGTAGAGTTCACAAGATGAAATTTTCACCATCGAATCCTAAAAAGAAAAGGAAAGAAAACGAGATTCTATGGTAGTTTAGTTTAAGAATGCAAACATTTTTATATTATTTTATTTTTACAGTAATGAAGTTTATTAAGTGGAATTACTCCAGACTCTCCCATGTGGAGTGCCATTACTCACATCTGAGAGATGAGAAATGAGCAAATTCTCCAATCTTCATCAACCAGAGACCTCTATTGAGCCTGAACTAGATGATAAAAACAATCTCCACTGCCCAATAGCACATTTAAAAACAAAAACAAGTTAAGAACACATTCCACCTTGACCCTTTGTTCTCAGTCAGTTCATCACCAAACTCTACTCTTTCACTATTCAAGCTTCTAACTAAAATGTATTCCAGAAAACTAAGGAAAATCTCAATATTATCTAAACTGTTTACCTAGTCTCCATGATGTACCAGTCTCTTAGTACAAATAAATGATTACTCTTTTATGTTCTTTTTTCCTCCTTCATTCCTTTCTTCTTTGCTTCCTTCTTCTGCTGACTTACAAATGTACAAGCATGTCAATGACACTGTGGTACATTCTGAAAGCGCACACACACACACACACACACACACACACACAGCTGAGTTGCACTTTTCCTTCAGGAAGCTTAAGTGAACAATTGTGTGAACAATGATGACAAGAATGCCATGTGATTGCCTTATAATAGTTTAAGATATAATACAAATGTACAAGAGATGATATATGCACACACATCTTTACACAGATATTACAGAGACAAATCTTCTAGGGAAACTGGAAGTCATATTAGGAAAGGGTTCTCCAGAGGGATATCTATTGAATCAAATCTTGAATAATGTTACCACAGGAGCCAAGTCAGAGAAGTATGTAGACAAGAGGGAAATCATGTGTCAAGTCAAATAAGCAGAAAAGAATAAGTATAAAGGTCAGTGCCTGTTAGTGAGAATGATATTTTCTTGGTACATGATATATTCTAGATACTGTCCTGTGCCTTGTTCAACACTCTTGTGTTAATTTTTATTAATTTACTCATCGTGTAGATTTTAAAAAAAAACTGAAATTATGGGTCACTTATATAGTAAGGTGCTGGAGTAAATATTGGACATAGACATTTGTGTTCAAAGGTATAAACATTCTATCTCTATTGTATGTCTATAGTGAGTAAGAGAGGCTTATACTCAATGCACTGAAGATAGATAAGGATGGAACAATAAGCCTACAAAGACTCCTTATGTTCTTTTAAGACATTTGAATATTACTGGGTGCTGTTCATCCTCACCATAGCACTCTCTATTTCAAGAGTCTCTTTGAGCTCACTGATGGAGGTTGGGAATTTCCTTGCACAATATCTGCACATATCCCTTACATTAAGAAACTTGATGAAGCATCTTGCACCCTACATGACATAATGGGATGGTAGGGTCTTTAGTATCTCCAGTTTCTCAACCATAATTTCTGATTTTTCCCTTTACTGCATCAAATATCTGTAAGAAAAAAAAACCAAATGAACACTTAAATTAGAACTAGCATTAAAATCTGAGAATTGACCATGTTCAGACCATTTTTGTATCATGACTGGTTCAAGTGACTATAAGGCCATAAAGTCTTATTTTAGATGTGAGGCATCTGAGTCCTAAGGGCTATTCTGATATGTTATGGCAAAGATGGGGATAGAACTGAAATTTTATAGGTTCTAAATCCTGTCATTTTCCATTTCATCATTTCTGTGTATTTTTAAATGCCTTAACATAGAGGAAACAGACATTGACTAGAACGAATGCTATATTTGATGTGTTTAATCTTTACTTCCTTTCTAAACACTCTCTTACCATCCCCCCAAACTAGCCCATGATAGAGAATACATTTACTTAGGCAAAGGATCATAGAAGCAAAGCCGGATAATGTTGGTTGAGTTGCTAAGAAACTCAGAACATTTTTAAATATGCCAGGTCACTGTCCTACAGAGAAACCGATAATATGTCATGTCTCCATAGTAACTCACTATGAACAGGATGTGAGTCAAAAATAGAAGAAGCTGTAAGAATGGTAATCAGTGATAGTTAATCCTGAAGAATGCTGAGTAAGAAGCTACTTGATACAGATAAAATACTCATGGAGCATTAGTACACACACCATGCATTTGGAATTAGAGATGGGTGATAACTCAGCCTGAACAATAAAAGCTGTGAGACCCAGAAAGGCACTAAAAAGCCTCTGGCCTCTATGTTCCCCAGCTGAAAAATGCATATGGGTAGCATTGTTCCTTTTACCACTGGAGAATTCTGTGCAATGTGTCTAGTGCATTCATAGAACTTGCTTTAAGAAACTGTGTTGGAGCAAGAGAGATACCTAGGCAGTTAAGAGTGCATGTTGCTCTTATAGAAGACTCAGTACCCACAGAAATGGCATATAACTTCAGTTTCATGGGATCTGGTGGTTTCTTTTGGCCTGTGTGAGAACCTGCATGGTATATAACCCACACAGACACATAATAAGTGAATAAAAAACAATATTATTTTAAAATATCTTTAAAGGAAAACCAGGTTAATGACTCTATAATTCTATCTAATACCCCTTAGAATGGATAAGATCAAAAATGCAAGAAATAACTCATGATAGCAAGGATTGTGGAGCAAAGGGAAGACTCCTCCATTGCTGATGAGAGTGCAAACTTGTACACCTACTCTGGAAGTCAATTTGGTGGTTTCTCAGAAAATTAGGAATAGTCCTACCTGAAGACCAACCTATATCATTTCTGGGCACAACCCCAAATGCTGTTCCACCATACCACAAGAATATTTCCTCAATTATGTTCATAGTAGCTTTATTTGTAATAGCCAGAAACTGGAAACAACCTAGAAGCCCTTCAATAGAAGAATGAATAAATAAAATGTGGTTCATTTACACAATGAAATATTACTCAGCTATTAAAAACAAAGACATCTTGAGATCAGGAATGGGTAATACATCCAGAATTTGTTATTGTTGAAGATTGTTTTAGCTATATTGGTTTTTGTTTGTTTGTTTTTTCATATGAAGTTGAGAATTGCTTTTTCAAGGGCTATAAAGAATTGCATTGGATTTTGATGGGACTTTCATTGAATCTGTAGAGTGATAAGATGGGTATTTTCACTATATTAATCCTAACAATCAGTGAGCATAAATATTTCCATTTCTTCTATTTTTTTTCTTTAGAGACATGAAGATCTTGTCATAAACATCATTCACTTGCTTGGTTAGAGTTACACAAGATATTTCACATTATTTGTGGCTATGGTGAAGGGTGTTGCTTCCTTAATTGATTTCTCAGCCTATTTATCATTTCTGTAAAGGAGGGCTACCACTTTGTTGTTGTTTGTTTCTTTATTTGGTTTTTAGTTAACTTTGTATCCAGATGCTTTGCTGAAGGTATTCATCAGCTGTAGGAGTTCTCCAGTAGAATTTTTGGGGTCACATATGTATACTACCATATCATCTGAAAATAGCGATAGTTTAACTTCTTCCTTTTTGATTTGTATCCCCTTGATCTTCTTTGTTGTCTTATTGATCTTTATAGAGGGTGGGAAACCTTGTAATGTCCATGATTTTCACAGAATTGCTTTAGGTTTCTCTCTATTTAATTTGAGGTTGGCTATAGGCTTGCAGTATATTGTTTTTATTATGCTTCTTTATGTGCCTTGTATGAAGGGGTGTTGGATTTTTGTCAGAGGATTTATTTCAGAATCTAATGAGATGATCATGTGATTTTTTTCTGTCAGTTTGTTTACATGGTAGATTACATTGATGGGAATGCGTATATTGACCATCCCTGCATCCCAGGGTTGAAGCCTACTTGATCATGGTGGATTATGTTTTTAATATATTTCTAGATTTGGTTTGCAAATATTTATTCTCCCTCCAGACACAGAAAAACTCCTGGGCATATACTTGAAAGATACTCTACCATAACACAAGGACATATGCTGAACTATGCTCATAGCAGCTTTATTCATAATAGCTAGAAACTGGAAACAACCTAAATGTACCTCAGCTGAAGAATGGATAAAGAAAATGTAGCTCATTTACATGACTGAATACTACTTATCTATTAAAAACAAGGACATGGATTTTTCAGGAAAATATTATCCTGAGTGAAGTAATACAGATCCAAAAGGACATGCATGGTAGGTAGACACTTATAAGTTGATATTAACCATAAAGTACAGGATACACACCAAAGACCAAACGACCCTAAACAAGAAGGGAAGACCCATGGGAGGATGCATGACTCTCACTAAGAAGAGGGAATAGTCACAGGAGGCAGATGAAGGGAGGGAACTGGGTGGGAGAGGGGATGGGAAGGGGAATGGGGAATGTTCAGAATCAAGTATAGGAAGTGTCAGGAGAGAGAGCCAGAGGGCCAGAAGAATGAATGGAAATCAGCCACACATAGGGTTGAGGGTGGAGAGCATCTAGAGGATTGCTCAAGACTTGGAATGAGAGAGTATCCCTCAAGTCCACTGGAGTGGGAGTGTGTTTAGCTAAGATGTCTATCAGTGGGGATATGGAACCTCAAGAGGCTACCTCCTGTAGCCAGGCAGTACCCTCAGTGGAAGGATAAATACACCAACTCACCCACTCAACTAAATAAAGGGACAGAGGTGCAACAGAGATGGAGGAGGAAATGGCCAATCAATTACTGGCCAAAATTGAGGCCCATTCTGTGGGCAAACACTAATCCCTGACACTATTAGGTATACTCTGTTATGCTTGCAGACAGAAGCCTAGCATAACTGTCCTCTGAGAAGCTCCACCAAGCAGCTGACTGAAACAGATGCAGAGACCCACAGCCCAATGTTGGAAGGAGCTCTGAGAGTCTTATGGAAGAGTTGTGCCAAGGTAGGTCTATATCCATGCAAGGTCTCCTCTTCGCTAAAAACAAAGAGACTTCTCAAGGAAGGGAGGTGAGATTGTGGAATTGGAAGGAAAGGAGGGAAGAAAAACTACAATAGGTCTATAAAGTTAATTAAATAATGAAAAGGGGGAGACCACCTTTTTGTCCCCAGTAAGACTAGGTACATCTTCCTGTAGTGAGACAAAAAAAAAAAAAAAAAAAAAAAAAAAAAAAAAAAAAAAAAAAAAGGCAGCTCAGTTGTAGGAAAGGGATCCAAAGGCAGGTAATGTAGGTAATGTAGTCACAGATTACCGCACAGATGTCACTCAACCAAAGAATGGATAAGGAAAATGTGGTATATTTACATAATGGTATTCTACTTAGCCAATAAAAACAATGAGATCATGAGATTTGCAGGTAAATGGGTGGAACTAGAACATATCATGCTGAGTTAGGTAACACAGACCCAGAAAGAGAAATATGGTTTGTACAGAATAACCACACTACAAACCACAGATCCATATTCAGCAAATCATTGAAAAGTCAATAAATTTTGGCTTTAGCTTATGCTATTTATCAGAATATCCTATTTGTATGGGATTTTCATTTGGATGTGGCATGGATGGTCTCATGTTAATTATTTACTAGAAAAGAAAATTTTTGAAGTTTGAACACTAATTTCAGCCATGTTTGCCCTAGTTGTATGATCCTAGCCAAGTTATTTGGCCCTTTGGTCCTCAGTATTATTTTTTGTAAATTACTAGTAATTATATTGACATTTTCAGTGAATGAGGTCCTGTTATGCTTTGAATCTGAAACATCCCTCTCTTCTGCAAAGCAATCATGTTGTAAAGATGATGAGATTTGGAGTAGAACTGTCAGCTAATTAATGGATGAATCTTATGTCCAACCACACTCTCTGTGTGTGGTGAAACCAATGTCCCACATCATTTGACATTTCATCTCTGAAGTTATTACAGGACCTAGCTCCAGTTTCAAGAGTATGTCCTGGCATATAAAACATTCTTAATTGCCAGTGTCAATTTTCTTCCATGAGACAAAACAGGGTTGAGTTGCCAGAATAGTAATGTGCTGACTTGGGAACACATTACTTACACTGGATACAGGACAAGCTTGAGTCTGAGCTAGCCGGTAGCCCACTGCCATCCCCTAGATTTGAACTACAGATACAAGTTAGTCATCAGCTGTCATCCACATGTATGTCAACTGTTGTATCATTTCCAATATATCATAATTAAGGGTGGCTTTTTATAGGGTTATACCCTCATATACTAAAACACAAATGACCATAACCATTGCAGATTATTTTCTGTGTCATAAATGGGCCAAATCATACAAATCATCTTCAAGGACTTTGGAGACCATTGATGTACGCTGTCAACAAGCCTTGCAATTGATCCTTCTCTTGCCATTGATTGACAGAGTAATGTTGCACATTCCCAAATCTCAACTTTCCAGCATTCTGGATGAAAGGTAATGATTTCTTGTGCGAAGTGGACTATTCTTCACTGGACATTTTCCCATGATGGTGATAGTATAAGAAACAGAATAGTGCCGGGCGGTGGTGGTGCACACCTTTAATCACAGTACTTGGGAGGCAAAGGCAGGCAGATTTCTGAGTTCGAGGCCAGCCTGGTCTACAAAGTGAGTTCCAGGACAGCCAGGGCTACACAGAGAAACCCTGTCTAAAAAAAAAAAAAAAAGAAAGGAAGGAAGGAAGGAAGGAAGGAAGGAAGGAAGGAAGGAAGGACGAAAGAAAGAAAGAGAAAAGAGAAAGAGAGAAAAAGAGAAAAAGAGAAAAAGAAAAAGAGAAAGAAAAAGAAGAATGTGATCTCTATCAAAACAGGCTGTATATTTACTTAGGCATGCTGATAACAATTGGAAGATATATTTTTCACTTTTTTGCTGTAAAATGTTAAAGATGGATTAAGATGACCAATCCAAAATTATCATTTAAGTTTTTCTGCATACTTTAAAGTTGAGTTTCTGAAGTTTCTGGACGTGAGCAATAAAGCACTGGGGCAGAGTTACTCACTGGAAGCCAAGATCCATGGGTGGCCTACAGGAAGCTGCTGCTTTGAGTAATGTTGGAACTGATAATTGGTTCTAAATAACATTAGGGAATGGCAGATGCACGAGTCTCTATGTTGTTCAACATGACAGGTGGAAAAGGCAGTGCTGTTAGTGAACAATGTTACATTTTTTTCTATTATGCAAAATATGAGTTCTGCCTGGACAGCACATTTTCTGATAAAGAACATAAAGTGTAAACTTCTGGATTTAAACACAGTGTGGTGGTGGCAAGAGAGCATGAAGAATGCCCGGTGTAATAATTGGACAATGAATAAATATAGAGTAGCATCTTCTCTACCCATTCTGTATCCTCATTGCTAAAGTACAGTGCTGCACATACCACCTATTAGTTGTTGATATTTTTATTTCATTTACTTATTCATGTATCCTTTCACAATGAGGATGCTAAGTAACAATTCCTGAGGAATTTTCAAAGGTTCTTGATTTTGGTTTATCTCCATCATCATTTCCTCTCTCTCAGCTTCTTCACATCCCCCTTCTATCCCTTCTCTCTCTCTCTCTCTCTCTCTCTCTCTCTCTCTCTCTCTCTCTCTCTCTCCTTTTCACACCACACACACACACACACACACACACACACACACACATATAGAGGCTGGATTTGCATATGAGAGAAAACAAGTGCTATGAAAGGATGGATCTGGAGGATATCATGCTGAGTGAGGTAACCCAATCACAAAAGAACACATAAGATATACACTCACTGATAAGTTGTTATTAGCCAAGAAACATAGAATACCCAAGATACAATTTGCAAAATTCATGAATCTCAAGAAGAAGGAAGACCAAAATGTGGATATTTCGTCCCTTCTTAGAAGGGAGAACAAAATACCCATGGAAGCAGTTACAGAGATGTTCTGAACTGAGACTGAAGGAAGGACCATCCAGAGACTGCCCCACCTGGCGATCCATCCCATAACAGCCTCCAAACCCAGACATATTAGCATATACCAATAAGATTTTGCTAACAGGGCCCTGATATAGCTGTCCCCTGTGAGGCTTTACCAGTGCCTGATAAATACAGAAGTGGATGCTCACAGTAAACTATTGTATGGAACACAGGGTCCCCAGTGAAGGAGCTAGAGAAAATACCCAAGGAACAGAAGGGGTCTGCAGCCCTATAGTTGGAACAGCAATATGAACAAACCAGTAGCCCCAGAGCTCTTGTCTCTAGCTGCATATGTACGATAGGATGGCCTAGTCAGCCATCAAAGGAGGAAAGTCCATTCGTCTTGTGAATTCTATGCCCCAGTATAAGGGAATGCCAGGGCCAGGAAGTAGGAGTAAGTGGGTTGGGGAGCAGGAAGAGTATAGGGGATTTTCAGAGAGTAAACTACAAAAGGGGATAGCATTTAAAATGTAAATGAAGAAAACGTCTAATAAAAAAAAGTGCTCTCTGTTTCTCTGAGCCGAGATTTCTCTCACTTAATATAGTTTCTAGTTGCATTTTCTGAATATTTTCATGATTTCCTTTTTCCTTGTGGCTCCAAAATGTCCACTGCATTTCTGCACCACGTTTTCTTTCTTTTTTTTTTCTTATTGGACATTTTCTTCATTTACATTTCAAATGCTATGCCCAAAGACACTTATACCCTCCCCCTGCCCTGCTCCCCAATATACCCATTCCCACTTCCTGGCCCTGGAAGTCCCTTTACTGGGGCATATAATCTTCACAAGACAAAGGGCCTCTACTCCCAATGATGGCCAACTAGGCCATCATCTGCTACATATGCAGGTCTGGGGGTACTGGTTGCAGTCCCCTTCAGCTCTTTGAGTACTTTCTTTAGCTCCTCCATTGGGGGCCCTTTGTTCCCTCTAATAGATGACTGTGAGCATCCACTTCTGTATGTGCCAGGCACTGGCATACCCTCACAAGAGACAGCTCTATATCACAGTCCTGCTAGCAAAATATTGCTGGCATTTGCAATAGTGTCTGGATTGGTGGTTGTTTCTGGGATGGATCACCAGATGGGGCAGTCTTTGGATGGTCCTTCCTTCCATCTCAGCTCCAAACTGTCTCTGTAACTCCATCCATGGATATTTTGTTTCCAATCTAAGGAGGAATGAACTATCCACACTTTGGTCTTTGTTCTTGATTTTCATGTGTTTGCAAATTGTATCTTGGGTATTCTAAGTTTCTGGGCTAATATCCACTTATCAGTGAGTGCATATCATGTGAGTTCTTTTGTGATTGGGTTACCTCACTCAGGATGATATCCTCCAGATACATCCATTTGCCTAATAATTTCAAAAATTCATTGTTTGTTATAGCTGAGTAGTAATCTACTGTGTACATGTACTACATTTTCTGTATCCATTCCTCTGTTGAGGGACATCTGGGTTCTTTTTAGCTCCTGACTATTATATAGAAGGCTGCTATGAACATAGTGGAGCATGTGTCCTTATTACCAGTTGGAAAATCTTCTGGGTATATGCCCAGGAGAGGTATTGCTGGATCTTTCAGTAGTACTATGTCCAATTGTCTGAGGAACCTCCAGACTGATTTCCAGAGTGGTTGTACCAGCTTGCATTCCCACCAAGGATGGAGGAGTGTTAGTCTTTCACCACATCCTTGCCAGCATCTGCTGTCACCTTAATTTTTTATCTTAGCCATTCTTACTGGTGTGAAGTGGAATCTCAGGGTAGTTTTGATTTGCATTTCCCTGCTGGTTAAGGATGTTGAATATTCTTTTCAGGTGATTCTCTGTCATTTGGCATTCCTCAGATGAGAATTCTTTGTTTAGCTCTGTACCCCATTTTTAATAGAGTTATTTGATTTTCTGGAGTCCAGCTTCTTGAGTTCTTGGTATAAAAGGGATATTAGTGCTCTATTGGATTTAGGATTGGTAAAAATACTTTCCCAATCTGTTGGTGGCCTTTTTGTCTTATTGACAGTTTCTTTTGCCTTACAGAAGCTTTGCAATTTTATGAGGTCCCATTTGTCCATACTCAAACGTTCAGCACAAGCCATTGCTGTTCTATTCAGGACTTTTTCCCCTATGCCCATACCTCCGAGGCTATTGCCCACTTTCTCCTCTATAAGTTTTATTGTCTCTGGTTTTATGTGGAGTTCCTTGATCCACTTAGACATTAGCTTTGTACAAAGATATAAGAATGAATCATTTGCATTCTTCTACATAATAACCACCTGTTGAGCCATCACCATTTTCTTAAAATGCTATCTTTTTTCCCCTGGATAGTTTAAGCTCCTTTGTCAAAGATCAAGTGACCATAGGTGTGTGGGTTCACTTTTGGGTCTTCAATTCTATGCCATTGATCTACCTCTCTGTCACTGTACCAGTACCATGCAGTTTTTATCACAATTGCTCTGTAGTACAGCTTGAGGTCAGGTATGGTGATTCCCCCAGAGGTTCATTTATTGTTGAGAATAGTTTTTACTATCCTAGGTTTTTTATTATTCCAGATGAATTTGCAAATTGCCCTTTCTAACTCAGTGAAGAATTGATTTGGAATTTTGATGGGGATAGCATTGAATCTGTAGATTGCTTTCGGCAGGATAGCCATTTTGACTATATTAATCTGGCCAATCCATGAGCATGGGAGATCTTTCCATCTTCTGAGATCTTCTTCAATTTCTTTCTTCAGAGACTTGAAGTCCATATCATACAGATTTTTACTTCCTTAGTTAGATTCACACCAAGGTATTTTATATTGTTTGTGACTATTGTGAAGGGTATTGTTTTTCTAATTTCTTTCTCAACCTGTTTATCCTTTGTGTAGAGAAAGGCCATTGATGTGTTTGAGTTAATTTTTTTTTCAACTTTTATTAGATATGTTCTTCATTTACATTTCAAGTGTTATCCAGAAAGTTCCCTATATCCTCCCCCCTCCCGGCCCTGCTACCCTACCCACCCGCTCCCACCCCCTGGCCCCGGCGTTCCCCTGTATTGGGGCATATAAAGTCTGCATAACCAAGGGGCCTCTCTTCCCACTGATGGCCAACTANGTCCGTTGGTGGCCCTTTTGTCCTGTTGACAATATCTTTTGTCTTACAGAAACTTTGCAACTTTATGAGGTCCCATTTGTCAATTCTTGATCTTACAGCACAAGCCTTTGCTGTTTTGTTCAGGAATTTTTCCCCAGTGCCCATATCATCGAGGCATTTCCCCACTTTCTCCTCTATAAGTTTCAGTGTCTCTGGTTTTGTATCCAGCTACTGCACTGAACCTGTTTATCAGGCTTAGGAGTTCTCTGGTGGAATTTTTAGGGTCACTTATATATAATATCATATCATCTGCAAATAGTGATATTTTGACTTCTTCCTTTCCAATTTGAATCCCCTTTATCTCCTTTTGTTGTCAAATTGCTCTGGCTAGGACTTCAAGTACTATATTGAATAGGTAGGGAGAAAGTGGACAGCCTTGTCTAGTCCCTGATTTTAGTGGAATTGATTTGAGTTTCTTCCATTTACTTTGATGTTGGCTACTGGTTTGCTGTAGATTGCTTTTATTATATTTAGGTATGGGCCTTGAGTTTCTAATTTTCCAAGACTTTTATTATGAATGGGTGTTGGATTTTGTCAAATACTTTCTCAGCATCTAAGGAGATTATCATATGGTTTTTGTCTTTGAGTTTGTTTATATAGTAAATTACTTTGATGAAATTCCATATATTAAACCATCCCTGCATCCCTGGGATGAAGCCTACTTGGTCATGATGGATGATCTTTTTATGTGTTCTTGGATTTGGTTTGTGAGGATTCTATTGAGTATTTTTACATTGATATTCATGAGAGAAATTGTTTTGAATTTCTCTTTCTTTTTTGGATCTTTGAGTGTTTTAGGTATCAGAGTAATTGTGCCTTCATAGAATGAATTGGGTAGAGTACCTTCTGTTTCTATTTTGTGGAATAGTTTGAGGAGAGTTAGAATTAGGTCTTCTTTGAAGATCTGATAGAACTCTGCACTAAACCCATCTGGTCCTGAAATTTTTTTGGTTGGGAGATTATTGATGACTGCTTCTATTTCTTTAGAGGAAATGGGACTGTTTAGATCGTTAATGTGATCCTGGTTTAACTTTGGTACCTGGTATCTGTCTAGGAAGCTGTCCATTTCATCCAGGTTTTCCAGTTTTGTTGAGTATACCCTTTTGTAGTAGGATCTGATGATGTTTTGGATTTCCTCTGGTTCTGTTGTTATGTCTCCTTTTTCATTTCTGATTTTATTAATTAGGATGCTGTCCCTGTGCCCTCTAGTTAGTCTGGCTAAGGGTTTAATCTATCTTTTTGATTTTCTCAAAGAACCAGCTCCTGGTTTGGTTGATTCTTTGAATAGTTCTTTTTGTTTCCACTTGGTTGATTTCAGCCCTACATTTGATTATTTCCTGCTGTCTACTCTTCTTGGGTGAATTTGCTTCCCTTAGTTCTAGAGCTGCCATGTATTCTATCCTTATGCTAGTATATGCTCTCTCTAGTTTCTTTTTGGAGACACTCAGGGCTATAACTTTTCCTCTTAGGAATGCCTTCATTTTATCCCATATGTTTGGGTAGATTGTGGCTTCATTTTCGTTAAACTCTTAAAAAGTCTTTAATTTATTTCTTTATTTCTTCCTTGACCTCATTATGTAGAGTTTTGTTTAGTTTCCGCGTGAATGCTGGCTTTCTATTATTTATGCTGTTATTGAAGATCACCCTTAGCCCGTGGTGATCTGATAGGATGCATGGGATAATTTTAATATTTTTGTATCTTTTGAGGCCTATTTTGTGACTGACTATATGGTCAATTTTGGAGGAGATATCATGTGGTGCTGAGAAGAAGGTATATCCTTTTGTTTTAGGATAAAATGTTCTGTAGATAACTATTAAATCCATTTGTTTCATAATTTCTTTAAGTGTCCATGTGTCCCTGTTTTGTTTGTTTCCAGGATCTGTCCAATGGTGAGAATGGGGTGCTGAAATATCCCACTATTATTGTATGAGGTGTAATGTGTGCTTTCAGCTTTACTATAGTTTCTTTAATATGTAGGTCCTCTTGCATTTGGAGCATAGATATTCAGAATTGAGAGTTCATCTTTGTAGATTTTACCTCTGATGAGTTTGAAGTGCCCTCCTTGTCTTTTTGAAAACTTTGGGTTGGAAGTTGATTTCATTCAACGTTAGAATGGCTACTCCAGCTTGTTTCTTTGGACCATTTACTTAGAAAATTGTTTTCCAGCCTTTTACTCTGAGGTATTGTCTGTCTTTCTCCTGAGGTGGGTTTCCTTTATGCAGCAAAATGTTGGGTCCTGTATATGTAGCCAGTCTGTTAGTCTATGTATTTTTATGGGGGAATTTAGTCCATTGATATTAAGAGATATTAAGGGAAAGTAATTGCTACTTCCTGTTATTTTTGTTGTTAGAGTTGGGGTTCTGTTCCTTTGGGGCAGGGGGGTATGTTCTTGTGGCTTTCTTCTTTTAGGTTTGTTGAAGGATTACTTTCTTCCTTTTTCTAGGGGTTGTATAACATCTTTCCAGGATCTTCTGGCTTTCATAGTCTCTGGTGAGAATCTGGTGTAATTCTAATAGGCCTGTCTTTATATGTTACTTGACATGTTTCCCTTGCTGCTTTTAATTTTCTTTCTTTATTTAGTGAAATTGATGTTCTGATCATTATGTGTTGGGAGGAATTTCTTTTCTTATCCAGTCTATTTGGAGTTCTGTAGCCTTCTTGTATGTTCATGGGCATCTCTTTCTTTACATTTGGGAAGTTTTCTTCTATAATTTTGTTGAAGATGTTTGCTGGCCGTTTAAGTTGAAAATCTTCATTCTCATCTACTCCTATTATCCATAGGTTTCATCTTCTCATTGTGTCCTGGATTTCCTGAATGTTTTGAGTTAGGATCTTTTTGGATTTTTATTTTCTTTGATTGCTGTGCCCATGTTCTCTATGGAATCTTCTGCACCTCAGATTCTCTCTTTGATCTCTTATATTTTCTTGCTGATGCTTGCATCTATGGTTCCTGATTTCTTTCCTAGGATTTCTATCTCCAGAGTTGTCTCCCTTTGGGTTTTCTTTATTGTTTCTACTTCCATTTTTAGATCTGGAATAGTTTTGTTCAATTCCATTACCTGTTTGGTTGTTTTTCCTGTAATTCTTTAAGGGATTTTTGTTTTTCCTCTTTAAGTACTTCTACCTGTTTAGCAGTGTTTTCCTGTAATACTTTAAGGACTTCTACATATTTAGCAGCGTTCTCCTGTATTTCTTTAGGTTAGTTATTAATCCTTTCTTTAAAATCCTTTACCAGAATCATGAGATATGATTTCAAATCTTAACCTTGCTTTTCGGGTGTGTTGGGGTATCCAGGACTCGCTGTGGTTGGCATAATGGTTTCTGATGGTGCTTAGTGGTCTGGGTTTCTGTTAGTAAGATTCTTAAATTTGCCTTTTGCCATCTGGTACTCTCTGGTTTTAGATGTTCTAGCTATCTCTGGCTGGAGCTTGTTTCTCCTGTGATTCTGTTAGCCTCTGTCAGCACTCTCGGGAGTCTAACTCTCTCCTGAGTCCCAGTGGTCAGAGTGCTCTCTGCAGGCAAGCTCCCCTCTTGTGAGGAAGGTGCACAGAAGTCTGGAGCTCAGATCCACCTCCTGGCTGAATATGAGGGCCAAAGGGACCCTGTCCAAGAAACTCTGTTGCTTCCATGGCTCATATGCTCTCCTCTGAGAGATCTGGGAAACAAGGTGGTGTGCTCACCTGAGTCCTGGGGTGACAGCTCTCTGAGCACCGACTCTCCTCAGTGATCCTAAGATCCTGGGTGCTAGGGTGCCTGCAGAGTGGAGAGCCCTCTGGGGACTGTGGGACCATCAGCCAAGTTCGTGCCCAAGGTGGCATGGGGCTGCCACTGTCCAGAACGAACCCCAGCTGCTCCACATTTTCCTTATGCATTGATAAATTGATGGAGAACCAGGTTGATTCCATATTCTTGCTATTGTGAATATAAGAGCAATAAGCCACTTTATCTCTGAGGTAGGATGCAAAGTCTGTTGGATATGTGACCATGAGTAGTTGGGTCATGTGGTAGTCATATTTTCAGTTAGTTAAAAACTAAAAATAACAGTAATCAAATTGTATGTAGGACCCCCACAAGAACAATTTACATAGGATGACATGTATTATAGACTGATAGCTAACACTGACTATGCTTTTGCTACCTGAATAATGAAAGTTTTACTACCACCACTACCATTTATGTTATTAATAGTAGTTATTTTTAACTATTAAATAATTTTATCTCTCTCACTGAAGCATCACATACTCCTTCATTACACATTTCTCTTTACCCCCTGAAAAATACATTCCTTAAGGGTTTTTTTGGCCAGTTTTCTTCCTATGCCAAATACCAGATCATCACCCTATGTTTACTTGTGTCTATTATCCTTAAGTGTAAACTTTTTAGCAGAGGGAAGATGGAATTATTTTCAGTCTTGGTACTGGCCAGAAATCCTTGAACAGCTCAGACACTCAGTTAATGTTTAATGAGTGAATAAATAATAAATGGATTGATTAATTTATAAATAATAAAGTATGTCAGAAACAGCAATGTGAAACAGTAATATTATCATTTCTTTTCAGAATAATATTTTAGAATAAGATGTGCCAGCATGCTAAATTGCAAAAGGGTGCTAAGGTACATAATTTATATTTCAACTACCCTGGAATATCAGGTACCTCCTATTACTGTTTCTGTGAGTCTTATAACCTTGTCAATACCTTCAGAGCCAGGCATGTTACAAACTCATACACTTCTGATCCCCACCCCAGTCCTTCTCTGTCAGCTTAAAACGCAGTGGTGAGGCAGAAAGAGAAAGACCTAAGAATGTGAGTGAATAGAAAACTTCCTAGGAGGGTTACTACAGTTAAGAAGGATTTTCTACATATATTAAAACAGCTACAAAGCAAGGGTTTGAATGTTCTCATTACAAAGCAATAGTAAATTTGTACAGAGATGGTTAGGCAATTTATTCTTTCTTCACCATTATATAATAGATATGTATTGAATTTCACCTGCACTTGATATATTTGAACAATCATTATATGTCAATAATAAAATTCATAACCATTTCAGTTCATTCTTCACTACTCTGGTATTTGACTTCCATTTCCATGATTTTTCTTTTCCTCATGAAATTTTTCATTCAAGTTTTAAATCGCATTGACTCCTGAACATTTTATTTGAAAGGAAATAAGTTTCAATACTGAGGTTCTCCATGAGTAACAAATGGTTGTATATCTCCCTACAAATCTTCGGCCAAGAGGAAGAGTGGTGGATGCCCCATGATGCACAACATACAACTCTGAACTCATTCAGTCTGGAAGTTGATACCCACTCCTTGTGTCTTTGATTATTGAGTTTCATAGTATTAGTTCTTAGTGAATTTTTGGGAAAGGAAAAATTCTGGCTGCTCTTAGTCCATAAATGTATTGGTCAAAAATCCAAATTTCAATTTAGTGGGAAGTGGAATTATCATAATAAGGTATTTATTCCATCTAAACACTTTCCACAGACCCAATATGCTTTCCTTATAAGAAGGAGTACAAATGAGATGACATACAATTTGTGGGGTTTTTTTTTCATAAGGTAAACATTTCTTGGTCACCTACACATACCAAACATTGACATGCTCACTATGAATATTGACATAATAAGAAACTCTTTCTGTATACCCTTGAATTTATAATGAAAGACCAAAGCACTTAAATTGTCATCAATACGAATTTATAATGGATAACAAACAATAGTAATCTCTAAGACAACTAATTATTTTCTACCTGTGCTCAGTAATACAATGTTTTTTTAATATTCTTGGTTGATATTCCTCCTCCTCCTCCTCTTCCTCCTCTTCCTCTTTTTCCTTCTCCTTAGAAAGCTTAACTCATTAAAGAAGCTATTAGGAGACAAGGAAATACCTCTTCATTTCCAGAGTCTGCTACCAACAAGATTAAATGGTACATGACAGTATACCTTAATAGAGTACATTATATCACCCTTTTCTTTTGGTTACTCCTATGCCTAAAAAAGAATAAGTGGCCATAGGTAGTTAGAGTATGTTTAATGAGTATACATATATATCAATCAGTCTATAATGAAACAAGAAAACAAATTTACCTCTGTAGTTACTAGTTAGTAATTTCAAGCTAGTTAATTTCTATTATTCAACTAGTCTTTATCCTATTTTTGTTCTTATACATTTTAGATTCTCCTAATTGGTCTTCTTAGTAAAAACTCTATTCCCATTACTTTTACAATACTCATCTCAATTAATCATAGCATGCTTAAAAATTACTAGTGTATTACTCAGCTAAATATTAAAATGTGCTTTTCCCACTCGTGCAACTATTTTTAAATATGTTATCTAATATTTTTCTGAAAAGATACACATATATGTGCCAGCTTCCTTTTATAAACACTGTCCAGTTCTTGCTTCTCACAATAAAATGACTTATTCTTTGCCTTTGTGATCAATTCTGCCCATTACTCCTATCTTAAATAGTAGGATCTTAAGAGCCTTAATATACTAAGACAAAAATAACAGTTTACTCAACACAAAGGCAAGTAAGTAAATGGCCTATAAGAGATATTTTGGCTCCTGTGTAAACTGTCTTTTAATGAGATACTACTTTGGAGGCAGAGTTCTATGGTTCCTAGTCTACAAGTGCCACTCACTTTTGATGAGTTTCTATGTTAAGCCCTACAGATATTAATCTCTAATCTTCACAACAATCCTTTAAGTGCAGGAAGAAACTGAGGTTCAGGGCCAAGTCACATTTTCTATATCATGATTGCTAAGATCAGAAAACAGAGCCTGGCCATCTTTCTTCATAGTCAATATTTAGGAAAGAAATGTTAGGATAGAAGTGGAGGGCAGGCCATTTCTAATTCTTGGCTGTTAAAAAGTATACTGCTACAGATTTGTCAAACAAAAGAGTAAAATATATCTGGACATGGAGTATATATTGTGACACCCAAGGGAAACATGACAGAGAAAAAAAAGTATAAATCCTCTTCACCTTTATGGAATATGTAAGAAAAGACCCAGGAAATGGGGTTATATAATCTATTACTAAGGGGATAAGTCACCACAGGATTGCAACTGAGAGAAAGAGAATGTTGTCTGCAGGTCCTAAGCAGTTTTCTAACTGCTATGCTATTTGCTTGGGCCAAGGGAGCAGTCAATTTTTCTCTGATCACTCCAACAAAGAATTTAGTGATCATGACTATTGGCAAAAAGTCTTAAAGGCCCTGAAAGAAAGCTTGACATCCATGATATACTGGGAGTACAAGAGACCAGACCAGTCACAACATTTAAAAGGTTTGTACTAGATCCGAATTGAACATTTTTTGTGTCTTAAGTTTAGTATAGCTTTACAGTCAAGCCTCTGTTTAGCCAAAGTTGAATTTTCCAATTTTGTGAGCAGATAAAATTCCTGGAGGCACATACAAAGAGAACATCTAGAGACATTTACTGAACTATATTCCCATATGAAAAGCAATCTGTGTTCAGTTTAAGATGAGAGCTTTAAAACCAGAGAACTATGAGTCTGAATCATGACTCTACCAGTTTGCAGTGTGGTATTCAGAAATTTCTGCAAAAACTTTGCTTTTAAGCTTTGTAATCAGAGAATAGACTAGTGCTTAACTTGAGGGGATGTTGTGAAAACAAAAGAAGGCAGGATGATGTGCTTTGAATGCTAATAAATACACTACGTGTTCCTCCTAACACTTTTGGGAACAGGCAAGGATGCACATGGCAGACTAGACTAAAATTGTAATAATTATGTACTTTACTATTTATGGTAGGGTGACATTAAGAATGAATTATGATAAATATTACATCAGGATGAATCTCCAATACAATACCTGTGGGTCTCATTGCATTTCTGCTCCTCCAGAAGTGAACCAAATCTTTTTCTTATAAAACTTTATGCAATAGACATATCCACAAACTTGCAAGTAATGACTTCTGTATCAAATCAGTATGGCCCTATATGAGTCTAGATAGATACAAGATGCAAATAGACCAATTTCAAGCTCAGTCTCTAGCCTTTCCTAGCTCTTCTCTTTTTAGATATAAAATTGTAAACAACTTATGGAAACCAGATTTCCCATTAGAAGACAAAGGAATCAATTTAGAGGTACTTTAAATACGCATCTTTGGTATATTCTTTGACAGAGATGGAGAAAGAAAATAGAATATAGTAAGTATACACTGGATACTTCTGTGATTACTACCAACATGGACTTTCATGCCTGCCTTTCCCCAAAAATGATGTCTGCAGAGCCAACTCATGTATTTTCAAGGTCTTCTTCAGATCTCTTCACAACTTATGATGAAGCAGGGGCCATTTGACTAGCATTTTTTTTCTGCAGTGTTTCCCATTTTTCTCTGATTCAGATCACTTTTATCTCACCCTTGCCATCCTTGTATTGCATTTCCTAAGTAAAGAATACCATTTAACCTGTGATGCAGGCTCTGTTCTAGAAGATATTACCTAAGGCTTTGGTAACTGGAGAGGTCATACAGGGCAGACTAGACTTGGGAATTGTATTTTCCACTGATCTGAAGGCAATAAAACTCAATTTCTGGTGGTAAGTGGGGCTCCTGACATGACTGAAGCTTCATCCTGGAGTTAATGGGATCAGAACAAGACTGAACAACTGTGATGCTTAACAGATTTGGCAGTAATGAAAATACAAAATTGTAGGGTAATATTCATACACACACACACACACAGAGAGAGAGAGAGAGAGAGAGAGAGAGGGAGAGAGAGAGAATATAGATAGATATAGATAATAAATCTATAAGATAGATAGATATCTAGTGATGTTAATTCAAAGCATCGTCATAAAGCCAGAAATATGTGTATAAATAAAAAGAGATTTTTTTCAACCCCTCAGGTGTCACACTATAGAGCAACACAAAACACATGGATAGAAAAACTTAAAATGAACAGTCTCAACAAAGTCAATATATGGAAAACAGCGATCTGGTAGGGAAAGGGTAGAATCTTCTCACAGAAAGTCTAGAAAAGAAATAGAATTGACATGGGAGAGGTAAAGGTGGGTTAACCAGCTGAGAACCTTGAACCTTCAAGTCCTCAGAACTATAAGGCAAGAGTGGTTTTTACTCTTTCCAGGTGAGAGCAGTTTTTTTTGCTTGAAGACCATGTGACTGAGTCTCCTGAATCTGGTGCCTTAAACATTGTGGCTGAATTTCACAGCCCTTGGCTTAATAACTAGTCTCCTCTGCAAGAGTCCTTTCACAAAAAGACTATATACTAAAGATTAGCAAGATCTAGCTGACACTCTCTGTCATAACTAGGATTAATCTGAGCAAGGATTTATCCAAATGAGAAAAATATAATACTACCTAGAACATAATTTGTTGGTAAGAGGGAAGTCACACACTGGTGTATTTAATTACATGAGACTTGTCCAAACAGTGTACTGAAATGGGTCACTATCCAAAGGCAGCTCTTGAAAACACCTTAGGTGAATGAAAGTAAGTATGATAGAACTTTTATATGCCAAAACATAATGTAAAATAAAAAACTTTATTTATATGGTTTGGCATTTCCCCCAAACAGCACACCTGCCACCCCTGTGGCCAGGAGTATCCCAGGATAAATTTCCATATCCCCATGACTTCAGCCAGGTTGCTGTTGCTGTTACAGCCAACATAAGAAGAAACCACACAGCAGCATGAGGCAATGAGAAGCAACATAATATGTTCAATGGTTGGTCTGTACCCTTTGAGAGTATAGGCAAACTTTCAAGACTAATATATCTTCCATATTCTAGAAAACATGTTATCACCTTGCCATAAACAGTTGGTTCCCACCATGGCATAATATTTCTTCAGTTTACTTCATTGCATGAGTCCAATATGAATGAGTTAACAAATTTCAGTGGAGAAATACAATTCCTGGTCCAGGCAGAAATAGGTTAGGCATGACAACACTACATGTAACTGAAAGCATCAAATTCGTGAGAGGAAATATGCCTACAGCTACAGAATGCATTAAGTTATAGAACATAGTCACAACTCAACAGTTATATCCTAAGAAGATGTCTGGCATCACATACATGGAAGACATACCCTGTTATTGGACTGAAGGCAAAAGGTGATGGAGGCAATAGTGATGCGCCAATGGAATTACTATATGCAACCCATAAGTGCATCCCTCACAAAATCCTAGGGATGCTCCATTTTCAAAGCAATAATAAATGTAACCATGAAGAAAAGGTTTTGGTTGGTTGGTTTTGGTTTTTTGTTTTTTTATTAATTATTTTATTTGGTTACATTTCAAATAATGTCCCAATTCCCAGTCTTCCCTCCACAAAACTCCCACCCCATTCCCCTCCTCTTTGCCTCTAAGTGAGTGCTTTCCCATCCATCCACTTCCATCTCATCCCCTCTAGAATCCCCCTTCTCTTGGGCATCAAGCCTCCACAGGACCAAGTGAATCCCCTCCCACTAATGATAGATAAGATAGTCCTCTGCTAAATATGTAGTAGGAGCCTTGGACTAGTCCATGTATACTCTTTGGTTGGTAGTTTAGTTCCTGGAAAATCTGAGGGGTCCAATAAATGATACTGATGTTCTTCCTATAGGGTTGTAATCTCCTTCACCTCCTTCAGTCCATCTCCTAACTCTTCCATTGGTGTCTACAGGCTCAGTCCAATGGTTGACTGTATCTGCATCTGTCTTACTCATGTGCTGGCAGAACCTCTCAGAGGACAGCCATACCAGTCCGCTGTCTGCAAGCACATCTTGGCATCAGCAATAGTGTAGGAGTTTGGGATTTGCTAATAGAATGGATCACATGGTGGGGCAGTCTCTGGATGACCTTTCCTTCAGTCTCTGCTGCATTCTTGTCCCTAAATTTCCTTTAGTCAGAAACAATTTGGGGTTACAATTTTTGAGATGAGTGGGTGTCCCCATCCCTCTACTGGAGGCTATGTCTATCTACTAGAAGTTGTCTCTTTAGGTTCTATCTCCATGCTGCTGGGCATTTTAGTTAATGTCCTCCCTGGGATGAAACCTACTTGGTCATGATGGATGATCATTTTGAAGTGTTCTTGGATTCAGTTTGTGAGGACTTTATTGAGTATTTTTGCATCAATATTCACAAGAGAAATTGGAATGAAGTACTCTTTCTTTGTTGGATCTTTGTGTGGTTTAGGTTTCAGAGTAATTGTAGTTCATAGAATGAATTGGGTAGCGTACCTTCTGTTTATATTTTGTGGAATATTTTGAGGTAATTTGGAATTAGGTCTTGTATGAATGTCTGATAAAACTCTGCACTAAAGCCATCTTGTCCTAGGCTTTTATGTGTTGGGAGACTATTGATGACTGCTTCTATTTCTTTAGAGGAAATGGGATTGTTTAGATTGTTAATCTGATCCTGATTTAAGTTTGGTGCCTGGTATCTGTCTAGGAAGTTGTCCATTTCATCCAGGTTTTACACTTTTGTTGAGTATAGCCTTTTGTAGTAGGAACTGATGATGTTTTGGATTTCCTCAGGATCTGTTGTTATGTCTCCTTTTTCATTTCTGATTTTGTTAATTCGGATACTGTCCCTGTGCCCTCTAGTTAGTTTGGATAAGGGTTTATCTATCTTGTTGATTTTCTCAAAAAACCAGCTCCTGGTTTGGTTGATTCTTTGAATAGGTCTTTTTGTTTCCACATGGTTGATTTCAGCCCTGAGTTTGATTATTTCCTGCTGTCTACTACTCTTGGGTGAATTTGCTTTCTTTTGTTTTAGAGGTTCTAGGTGTGCTGTCAGGCTGCTACTGTATGCTCTCTCTAGTTTCTTTTTGGGAACACTCAGGGCTATAACTTTTCCTCTTAGGACTGACTTCCTTGTGTCCCATAAGTTTGGGTATGTTGTGGATTTATTTTCAGTAAATTCTAAAAAGTCTTTCATTTCTTTCTTTATTTCTTCCTTAACCAAGGTATCATTGAGTAGAGTGTTGTTCAGTTTCCAGGTGAATGCTGGCTTTCTATTATTAATGCTGTTATTGAAGATCAGCCTTAGTCCGTGGTGATCTGATAGGGTGCATAGGATAATTTCAATAATTTTGCATCTGTTGAGTCCTATTTTGTGACCGATTATATTGTCAATTTTGGAGGAGGTACCATGTGGTGCTGAGAAGAAGGTATTTCCTTTTAGGATAAGTGTTCTCTAGATACCTATTAAATCCATTTATTTCATAATTTCTGTTAGTGTCCATGTGTCTCTGTTTAGTTTATGTTTCCAGGATCGGTCCAATGGTGAGAGTGAGGTGTTGAAGTCTTCCACAATTATTGTGTGAGGTGCAATGTGTGCTTTGTGCTTTACTAAAGTTTCTTTAATGAATGTGGCTGCTCTTGCATTTGGAGCATAGATATTCAGAATTGAGAGTTCATCTTTGTAGAGTTTACCTTTGTTGAGTTTGAATTGCCCCTCCTTGTCTTTTTGATAATTTGGGGTTGAAAGTCAATTTTATTTGATGTTAGAATGGCTACTCCAGCTTGTTTCTTCAGACCATTTGCTTGGAAAATTGTTTTAAAACCTTTTACTCTGAGATAGTGTCTGTCTTTTTCCCTGAGGTGGGTTTCCTGTAAGCAGCAAAATGTTGGGTCCTGTTTGTGTAGCCAGTCTATTAGTCTATGTCTTTTTATTGGGGAAGTGAGTCCATTGATGTTAAGAGAAATTAAAGAAAAGTAATTGTTGCTTCCTGTTATTTTTGTTGTTAAAGTTGGGATTCTGTTCTTGAGGCTGTCTTTTAGGTTTGTTGAAGGATTACTTTCTTGCTTTTTCTAGGGTGTAGTTCCCATCCTTGTGTTGGTGTTTCTTTTATTATCCTTTGAAGGGCTGGATTTGTGGAAAGCTATTGTATGAATTTGATTTTGTCATGGCATACTTTGGTTTCTCCATCTATGGTAATTGAGATTTTTGCTGGGTATAGCAGCCTGGGCTGGCATTTGTGTTCTGAATTATATCTTAGAGTCTTAGGGTCTGTATTATATCTGCCCAGGATCTTCTGGCTTTCATAGTCTCTGGTGAGAAGTCTGGTGTAGCACCAGGCATGGTGGCACACGCCTTTAATCCCAGCACTCAGGAGGCAGAGGCAGGCAGATTTCTGAGTTCCAGGCCAGCCTGGTTTACAAAGTGAGTTCCAGGACAGCCAGGGCTGCACAGAGAAACCCTGTCTCAAAAAACAAAAAAAAACAAAAAAAAGAAAGAAAGAAAGAAAGAAAGAAAGAAAGAAAGAAAGAAAGAAAGAAAGAGAGAGAGAGAGAGAGAGAGAAAAGAGAGAGAGAGAAGTCTGGTGTAATTCTAATAGGCATGTCTTTATATGTTAATTGACCTTTTTCCCTTACTGCTTTTAATATTCTATGTTTATTTAGTGCATTTGTTGTTCTGATTATTATGTGTCTGGAGGAACTTCTTTTCTGGTCGGTCTATTTTGAGTTCTGTAGGCTTCTTGTATGTTCATGGGCATCTCTCTCTTTAGGTTTTGGAAGTTTTCTTCTGTAATTTTGTTGAAGATATTTACTGGCCCTTTAATTTGAAAATCTTCATTTTCATCTATCCCTATTATCCATAGGTTTGGTCTTCTCATTGTGTCCTGGATTTCCTGGATGTTTTGAGATAGGATTATTTTGCATTTTCTTCCATTGTTGTGCCCATGTTCTCTATGGAATCTTCTGCACCTGAGATTCTCTCTTTGATCTCTTTTATCTGTTGCTGATGCTCACATCTATGGTTTCTGATTTATTTCCTAGGGTTTCTATCTCCAAAGTTCTCTCCCTTTGGGTTTTCTTTTTTGTTTCTACTTCCCTTTTTAGTTTTTGGATAGTTTTTTTCAATTCCATCACCTGTTTGGTTGTGTTTTCCTGTAATTCTTTAAGGGATTTCCCTGTTTCCTCTTTAAGGACTTCTACCTGTTTAGCAATGTTTTCCTGTGATTCTTTAAGGGCTTCTATCTGTTTAGTAGTGTTCTCCTGTATTTTTTTTATTAGATATTTTCTTTATTTACATTTCAAATGCTATCCTGAAAGTTCCCTATACCCCCCCCACCCACTCCCACTTACTGGCCCTGGCATTTCCCTGTACTGGGGCATATAAATTTGTAAGATCAAGTCTCCTGTATTTCTTTAAGTTATTAATGCCCTTTTTAAGGTCCTCTACCAGCATCATGAGATATGATTTTGAATCCAAATCTTGCATTTTGGGTGTGTTGCAGTAACCAGGACTGGCTGAGGTAGGAGTGCTGGGTTCTGATGATGATGAGCAGTCTTGGTTTCTCTTGGTAAGATTCCTATGTTTGCCTTTCTCCATTTGGTAATCTCTAGTGTTAGTTGTTATAGTTGTCTCTGGCTGGAGCCTGTTCTTCCTGCGATTCTGTTAGCCTCTGTCAGCTGTCCTGGGAGTCCAGCTCTCTTCTGAGTCTCAGTGGCCAGAGTACTCTCTTCAGTCAAGCTCTCCTCTTGCAGGAATGTACACAGAAGTCTGGCCTTCAGACCTGCCTCTTGGCTGAAGATGAAGGCCTGAAACAGGGCCTGTCCCAGAATGGGTTGCCTCTGCAGTCTGTGTGCTCACCTGCACAGACTGGTCTCTGAGGGACTCAAGAAACAAAATGGCTCTCTCACCTGCTCTGGCTTTCAGAGCCCTCCCAGGCAGATACTTCTCCTCTGGTGGGGAAGGTGCCCGGATATCTTCAGCCCAAAACATGGACTGTCCCAGAAGCTATGTCGCTTCTGCCTGTCCAAGAAGCTGTGTTGCTTCTGCACTTCACTCACTCACTGTCTCTGCAGTCCGAGAGCTGATCTGTGCATACTGGTCTCAGAGGGACCAGGGAGATAAGATGGCTCCCTCTCCTGCTCTGGGGGTCACCTCTTAACATTCTTTATTTTTACTTTAATGTATAGAATATATTTAGTATGTTGAAACACATATCTCAGAACTGTTTTCATAGAAAAATCCTTAAAGAAGTTTCTAGAAAATGTTATTTGAGAGTATTCCATTATAAGAGTACATTTCCAGAAAGATATAACCAAGTTGAAATTTCTGTCCTTCCAAATCTCAGAATGATAAACACATGAACCAACGAATCAATACAGCAATTATTCTCATATGCCATCCCAGAATGGCACTCTAGTCAAGATTATACCTATAAAAGCCTACATTGTGACATCATGAATCTCTTAGGCAAATACAGAGACAGTGATCTCAATCAGGATGCTACCCAAAGCCAGTGAAAATGCATTGTATCATTGACAGATCATAGTGTATCTGTGTCACACTCTGAAATCCCCAAGTATTGGTTCATTAATGAATAAGTCCTCATTCAGGACAAGCTTTATATTGAGGTTGCAGGGGTTAGAGGTTGTCCAGGGTGGCCTGGGATTGAAGAGATTTTGTGACCTGATTTTGTTTTGTTTTGTTTTGTTTTGACCCCTGTTTTTTAGGGTCTGAGCATTCTCCCATCTTTAGGGGCCATGTCATTAAAGCTCTTAGAGAAGTCTGGGGGATGGGACCTAGGCACTGGTGCCTTAAGGGGCTTATGCAATCATCTAGTGAGATTCCTCTTTCTGATTGTTCCTACAGCATCTGCTTCAGTATGTCTTTGGGTGGCTCAAAGGCTATAAACAAAGTGTTGGTAGTGGCATGAGATAGAAGCAATCAAGGAGGCTTGGGGTACCATGATATGGAGATATAAACAGTTTTACCTAAGGTCTTTTTCTCTGAGTGTGACATGGACTTCATGTCACACAGGCAGTTCCATGTGGACCATAGAATCTCACCCAGACACACCAACTCTGCTTCCTGTGGCTTTAATATTGGATGGAAAGGACTATTATATAAAGCTAAAGAAATAACCCTGGAGTGCCACTTAGTTCATTAAAGAAAGATACACACTTTAATAATTGAACATTATTAAAAATCTGTCCTTCCTATGTCAGCAAGGTTAAAAAGCAAAGCTAATTATGTACTGCAAGGAAAGTACTTCTCAGTGGCCTTCACTCAGATTTTCTTGTAAATTAAACCTAAAGAATTCACTGTAGAACAGCTCTGTTCTTAGAGTGCACATCATTTCTTAGCCACTGTTATCACAGCCATTACTCAGTCTCATATTTTCAGGGGACAACATGTGACAAATGGCCTCACATTTCTCTTTCCGTGCCTTCCTTATGTGATGGACTGCATCCTTCTTGACACAAGGGCCAAAATAATCCCTTCCTTCCTTAAGTTGCTAAGTCAGGAATTTTATCAGAGCAACAAGAATAGTCACTATAATAGGGGAACAGTACCAAGAAGTGGGACCATTTCAGTGACCTTATGGCTGTGCTTTATTCACCTTTGGAACTGATCTGCAGTAGGAATTTGAAAGCGTTTGACATTGGAGTAAAAAGAGTGGGTGAGTACTATAACTAAAGCCTAATGGTCTATCCTTGGGGAGATGCTGTGGAAGACCAGAATGAAAATAAAAATGTGGTAACTGAAGTCTCTGCTTATGAGATGTCAGAGAGAAATGAACTCTTTCAGGAATTGCCTGAAAATGAATTCATGATTTCTGGCAAAGGATATGGATACATTCTGCCCATGATCTGAGAACTGCAGTTAAGCTGAGTTCAAAAGCCACAGACTAGTTTGTTTAGTAAAGGAAATCTCAAAATTGTGCAGCATAATACCATGTCATGGTTACTGCCCAAAGAGCTTAAATTTATAGTGAAAGGCAAGTAAATAAACAGGATTTATGTTGAAGATTAACAGTTTGTTGTTGAAAGGACAATTAATATAAAGTTATAGAGAATAAGGTATGGACAGAGTATCTGTAATTGTGAATAACATTGTTAAGTTGAGAAGGAACATCCCTTTGCACTGAGACAATAAGAATGGTATCTTGAGAACAAGACCTTATTCAACATTCAAACTTGTAAAAAAAATACATTCATTTCATAAGAGAAACACTCAAACTAACTCTAAAGGTATCCCTTCATTGACAATAATTACCTAAGAAAGTGTCTTCCCAGATTTAGCTGCCAAAACATATAGAGGCCACTGTGTAGACGAGGGCTAAGCTAAGCTCGATCTCCAAATAACAGCAGAAAATGGCAACACATCCACATGGGCCTGTTTCATAGGTAATGCAAATTGAGGAGGGTACAGATCATAGAAGCTTACACCAATATTCCAGAAAGCCACAGGATAGCCAATGTGTGACAGGATCAGATTCTTTGTAAGGAATCTCTGAGGTCACTAAGTGGCATCTATTTACCTGGAGAGAGAAAAATATCAGGATCATGGGACATACTATAGCTGACCTAACGGGCAGGCTATGTGTGTAATAGATGGGATAATGGAAAGAACGGGGTTATTCAGTGGAGCTGCAGCCCAGAGGATGCAACAAAGAAGATTCTGTGTGGTTTGTTTGCTTTACTGGGGTTTCAGTCTGATCATTCCTTCCATATCCTCATTCCTCCAATTTGAAGTTGGAAAGCATGTTTTGTGTAATTAAATACTGGAAATGGGTATCTTTCTTGTATTAATTGTGGATTTTTTTTTCTTTTTAATTGTTGCAGAGGTGTGCAATTAAGAAATCACCTTAAATCTCAAAAGAAAATTTGGTGGTATGGACCTTGGAGTATTGAATACTGTGGGATTTGTTAACACTGGAGAATAAAAGCCAAAGTCAATGAAGATTGTTTTCTGAGATGAACTTCAGGCTGTAGGAACTAGGGAAAGGGCACTGTAAATGAAAGTGATGCATTTGGGTGGATACTGGACAAGGGATTAATCTCCATTATCAACTTGGTGAGAAAATGGATTTTCTAATCACAACGAGGCCTGTCATAATCTGCTGAAGTTTCAGGTATTGTGTTCAATTGGGGAGATTGCAATATTTAGGCAGTTAATAAAATGAATCCAGACAATGTAGAAAGAGAATAGTTGGTATCTTCTTAGTGGAGGAACTTTCAGAGCTCTAAAGGTAGCTCAGACAGAAAAAGCCCTCACCGGAAATTTTGTTTGTTTATTCATTTACTCATATATCTTTTTTATTATATATATATTATCTTTATTTACATTTCAAATGTAGTCCCAAAAGTTCCCTATACCCTACCCCCTGCCCTGCTCCCCTACCCGCCGACTCCCACTTCTTTGCCCTGGCATTCCCATGTACTGGGTCATATGAAGTTTGTGAGACCAAGGCCATCTACTGCTACATATGCAGCTAGAGACATGAGCTCTGGGGGTACTGGTGAGTTCATGTTGTTGTTCCACCTAAAAGGTTGTAGACCCCTTCAGCTCCTTGGGTAATTTCTCTAGCTCCTCCATTGGGGGCCCTGTGTTCCATCCTATAGATGACTATGAGCATCCCCTTCTGTATTTGCCAGGCACTGCCATAGCCAGTCTCACTTGAGATAGTTATATTAGGGTCCTTTCAGCAAAATCTTGCTGGCATATGCAATAGGGTCTGCGTTTGGTGGCAGATTATGGGATGGACCCCCACATGGAGTAGTCTCTGGATGGTCCATCCTTTCCTCTTAGCTCAAATCTTTGTCTCTGTAATTCCTTTCATGGGTGTTTTGTTCTCTATTCTAAGAAGGAATGAAGTATCCATACTTTGGTCTTCATTCTTCTTGATTCTCTTGTGTTTTGCAAATTGTATCTTAGGTATTCTAAGTTTATGGGCTAATATCTACTTATCAGTGAGTGCATGTCAAGTGACTTCTTTTGTGATTGGGTTACCTCACTCATGATGATATCGTACAAATACATCCATTTGCCCAAGAATTTCATAAATTCATTGTTTTAAATAGATGAGTAGTACTCCATTGTGTAAATGTACCACATTTTCTGTATCCATTCCTCTGTTGAGGGACATCTGGGTTCTTTCCAGCTTCTGGATAATATAAATAAGGCTTCTATGAACATAGTGGAGCATGTGTTCTTATTACCAGTTGGAAAATCTTCTGGGTATGTGCCCAGGACAGGTATTGCTGGATCTTCCGGTAGTGTTATGTCCAATTTTCTGAGGAACCTCCAGACAGATTTCCAGATTGGTTGTACCAGCTTGCAATTCCACCAGCAATGGAGGAGTGTTCCTCTTTCTCTACATCCTCGCCAGCATCTGTTGTCACCTGAGCTTTTGATATTATCCATTCTGACTGGAATGAGGTGGAAATCTCAAGGTTGTTTTGATTTGAATTTCCCTGATGATTAAGGATGTTGAACATATTTTCAGGTGCTTCTCTGCCATTTGGTATTCCTCACTTGAGAATTCTTTGTCTAGCTCTGTCCCCCATTTTTAATGGGGTTCTTTGAATTTCTGGAGTCCAGCTTCTTGAGCTCTTTGTACATATTGGGTATTAGTCCCCTATCAGATTTAGGATTGGTAAAGAAAGATACTTTCCCAATCTGTTGGTGGCCTTTTTTGTCTTATTGACAGTGTCTTTTCCTCTACAGAAGCTTTGCAATTTTATAAGGTCCCATTTGTCAATTCTTGATCTTACAGCACAAGCCATTGCTGTTCTGTTTAGGAATTTTTCCCCTGTGCCCATATCTTCGAGCCTTCCCCCACTTTCTCCTCTATAAATTTCAGTGTCTCTGGTTTTATGTCGAGATCTTTGATCCACTTAGACTTGAGCTTTGTACAAGGAAATAAGAATGGATCAATTTGCATTCTTCTACAAGAAGTTGTGCCAGCACCATTTGTTGAAAATGGCCTTTCTCTACACAAAGGATAAACAGGATGAGAAAGAAATTAGGGAAACAACATCCTTTACAATAGTCACAAACAATATAAAATACCTTGGTGTGAATGTAACTAAGGAAGTGAAAGATCTGTATGATAATAACTTCAAGTCTCTGAAAAAAAAATTTTTAGAATATCTCAGAAGATGGAAAGATCTCCCATGCTCATGGATTGGCAGCTAAAACCATCCAGTGGAAAAAGGACAGCATTTTCAACAAATGGAGCTGGCACAACTGGCAGTTATCACATAGAAGAATGTGAACTGATCCATTCTTACTCATACATCTTTATTTTTAGTTTTTTGAGAACTTCATAAATGTAAAATGTAATTTTAGACACCACACACACTCACACCCATATACATACTTTCCCCTCTGAACTTTGCAACACATCATTTTTTTTAAACACATGGAGTACAACTCATGCTGATAGTATAATAATGATTGTGGGGTCACTCACTGGATCATGGGGTGCCTACATGGCTATATACCACAAAAAAAGACTTCTTCTCTCCAAGTAGACATCCACTATGCAAAGTATCTAAGCTATGGGATACGTCCTCACTATTAGAAAGGAAGAGAAATGTCAAACGTGTGAGTTTTTACAAGGCAGGTGAATGACAATAGTTAATATCTGCATGGTTCAGAGCTATGCCTACCACAAAAATGGTGCTAAAAATTTGATTATTTTTGAATAAATAAATAAACAAACAGTAATATTTACTTAAGTAATTGAGGAAGTATGATCAAGAAAAGTACTTTGCTTTTGTTGTTGTTGTTATTGTTGTTTTCTGTTTTGTTTTAACACCATTAGGAAAAGAGTTGTTACTTCTAAGCTAGATTTAATCTAGTTATCTAATCTAAGCTTTCAGGAGAAATGTTACAAAATATTTTAATTACTTATTAAAATTCCTACCTGCCTTTACCATCCAATATTGTATAAATTTTAGTCATTTCTTGAGCCTGTCTAAAACATGGCTCTTCATTACCCTTTTATATTTACATATTTTACACAAGCTCAGCAGCCAGTTATTTTCTCAAGTAGTATGTTTTCTGGGCTCATTCATGCAGGTCTTTTTTTAGGTGTCACACACCAAAATGAGAGCTCTGAGATATTATCCTGTTAAGAACCCCCTCAAGAAACCTAAATAGGAGGTATTTTATCCTCCATCTTATAAATTAGAAACTGATGTTCTAAGTAAGAAGACATTTCTACACATACCCCAGAGCTAGCTAATATCCAATACAGATACATTTAAACAAATATTGTAGTGACATCAAAGCTGCCACGCTAAAATGTCAAGAGGTTAGTAACTCTCAAGCATCCGTGGACATCACCTCACAGACAATATTGTCAGTTTAATGAATTAAGCTTTCTATTGTGCCTAATAAAGGATTGTTCATTCAGCTAATTGTGCAAATAAGATCATCTGAGCTAAATGTCTTGATTCTGATCATTTGCTCCCAATAGTTCATTATACCATAAAGTTATATAAAGTACCTTTGTGTGTATGTATGTGTGCATGTGTGTGTAAGTGAATATGTGTGTATGCGTGCACATGAGGAGTGTGTGTATGTGTGTGTGTGTGTGTGTGTGTGTGTGTATGTGTGTGTGTGCGTGTGTATACAAATGTGTGTCTACTAAATGGTATTACTACTAGTTTGGATTTGAAGATATCAAGGACATCTTTAGGAGATGTTAATCATGGGGTGAAGAGTAGAGTTGATATGTTTGTAAAGCATGGTATAGTGCAGTGGGGGAGAGTGACTCAACAGCTGTGCCTCAGAGCACCAATCATATGACCAGTCTAGTTCAGAATTAGGTTTATTTGGGGGCATGGGAAGGGGGCTTGAGAAGGAACTAGATGCAGAGAAAGAGAGGTGCCAGAGAAGGAGAGAGAGAGGGAGAGACAGGGAAAGAGAAAGAGACAAAGAGGGAGAAGAGAAAGAACAGAGAGAGTCAGAAAGACAGAGAGAGAGAGAGATAGAGAGAGAGAAAGAGGGGGCAGGGAGCACTTGGAGAGAGAAGAACGGAGAGAGTCAGAGGGATAAAGAAGAAGGAAAGAGAGGGAGAAGGGGGAAGAGGGAAGCAGAAGGAGAGAGAGAGGAAGAAAGTGGTCAGAATTAGCAGATGAACCCTTTTATATCAAGCCAGGCCTACCTGGCTGTTGCTAGATAACTGTTGGGTGGAGCCAAGAAGAAATGCTAACATGCTAACAGGATTAAAATTATTTTAAAAGTAATTTAGAATTATTCTCATTCCTTTCTATGATCAAGGCTGAATCTACTGATATTCTGAACTACTAAGTCTTACAATCTTCCAGGAAGTGCCTTGGAAAAGTCATAGTTCTGAAATCAATTTCCTTGATTCCAGTATTCTTGAAGAATAAATCATAATCAAGGAACCATCAAGCTTCTACCAACTAAAACTCAGATTCACGGGAATTTACCTGAAAGCTAGATTGCTCTGAGACTCCAAAATTAACAGATAAAACAAACTGCTTAATCCATCTAGTGACTAAAGATATCAGACTCCTATCACAACTTATTTCCTTTGTCTCTATTAATAAAAGAGGAGATGTAGAGAAGGGTGCTCTGAGGTGTTACTTGGTTCACCCGACTCCTAGATTGATAAAAAGCAATATATTTTTTCCCAGAATGTTAACTGTTCACACTTGACAACATCAGTTTAGCACTTACAAAGAACTGCGAGAATAAAGCCACAAGAGCTGAAGCTGATTTTTGCAGACACAAATTATATAGCACAAGAAAGACAGGCTGGTTCTGGGTCCTTTTAAAAAGTATAAAATAAATAATGGAAGCTCGGGAGACATAGGCACGTCAGAGACCTGTGGGATGAGAGCCTGTGTCAGAATTTCAACTTTGGATCAGATTTTGGAGCTTCTAAGATAGCAGCAACACTACTGCATGCCATTCATCTAGCTTCTGAGTTCATCTGCAATCTATAACTTCATAGCTAGAGTAGTCACAGGGCTGCACATTCTGGGGGGTGACATTACTTAAAGGCCATAGCTCACATCTCATACCACAAACCTGAATATGTGAGAGATACACTGAAATGGACATGTTCTAATTGGACTGCATCATTGTCCTGTCTATTTCAGATGTGCACTGGGGAATAGTTACATAAGATAGGCTTGTCTTATATATTTCTCTAGTTGCTCAAGTTCACCTTTGTTCTGGCTATTCTGTGATACTGGGTATGACCCAAATTAAAAATAATAATAATAATAATTTCTTGTAATGAATTTATAGATTTGTAAACTAAATAGAAATATGAGCAAAAACAGGTCAAAGAAGGGCAGAAATTAACAGATGTAACAGGAAGAAATGAAGGAAGGCAAGTATGAAGGCCAGGCTACAGAGAGTAGGAAGATGGAGTGAAACTGTTCCTCCTGCTAACTCATTTTCCTGCATTTAAATTCTAGATCCTGAAAACAGAGTCTGGGTGCCCTGTGACAAGTTTTGTTTCTATTTCTGACAACTCATTTACAAATTAGGAAATTATAAATGCAAGCCTCCACCCTAGAGAGCAGGTGCAAATGAGGTAGCAGTGCAACCTCCCTCAGTGCTCATCCCTCAGTGCTCATCCCTCAGTGCTCATCCCTCAGTGCTCATCCCTCAGTGCTCATCCCTCAGTGCTCATCCCTCAGTGCTCATCTCCCCCTCCTATTAACTTGTGTGAAAACAGGTTTGTAGATCTCTGGGGAAATACAAGCTGTGACAAGAAACCCACCTCCACTAAAAACCAGATGAGAAGGATAGAGAATGACAGAGTCCTCTTATAATCAAAAAGGACTCTGCAGATAATCACAGCTTATAGAGAGAACATAAAACTCTGTAAGAGCATGTTAAAATAGCAATGGTTAACTATCAGGAAAATGATTTATTTTCAAAATTAGAGAGGCTAACTAACTGTCTTAGGATTTCTGTTGCTGTGTGTGAAGATATACCATGACCAAGGCGACTCTTTAAAAGAAAAACTTTGAATTGTGACTGGCTTACAGTTTCAGAGGTTTAGGTCATTATCATAATGGTAGGAAGTATAGTATCATGTAGACATGGTGTTTAAGCTGAGAGTCTACATCTTGATCTGCAAGCAGCAAGAAGGGACTATCACTGGGGATGTAGCTTGAACATAAATCAGACCTCAAAGCCTGCCTCCAGATTAACATACTTCCAACAAGGCCACACCTACTACAACAAGGCCACACCTACTACAACAAGGCCACACCTACTAATAACAAGGCCACAGTTTCTAATAGTGAGACCCCCTATGAGCCAAGCATTCAAATGTGTGAGTCCGGGGCTATACTTATTCAAACCACCACAATGATAAAATTATATTTTAAAGCACACAATGCAAAATAAATTTCTCCCCTAATCAGCTCATCCTGGCACAGAACTGAAGCTTGAGATTATATATACCTTGTGCCCCCATCTACTGTAAAAGCATAAAAGTCATCATTGTATTAGTAAGGCTCTAGGGGACCAGAACTGATAAAATGAATATATTTGTTAATTTGTTACAGTATTTCTTATTAGTTATCTGCTTGCTAGAGAGGCTGAGAACCTAGTATCTGCCTGGTCCGCAAGGCTGAATTCCTCAGTTTCCCAACCACAAGGATTACTGGAGAGCCATTGAACTTTAGTCTACATTACAAGTCCGATGAAGATGGGTTCTGATATCAGTAAGGAAATTCAGTGACAGCAGTAAGAACAATGGGAGCAACAGTGTAAATGAATTTTCTAGAAGCTATGAAGACAGCAAGGAAAAAACAAAGCCTCTTTTGTTTGAGCAGTCGCCTGAAGGTGCCACTCATATTTAGGGTAGTGTCTTAGTCAGGGTTTCTATTCCTGCACAAACATCATGACCAAGAAGCAAGTTGGGGAGGAAAGGGTTTATTCAGCTTACAGTTCCATACTGCTGTTTATCACCAAGGAAGTCAGGACTGGAAGGAACTCAAGTAGGTCAGAAAGCAGAAGCTGATGCAGAGGCCTTGGAGGGATGTTCTTTACTGGCTTGCTTCCCCTGGCTTGCTCAGCCTGCTCTCTTATAGAACCCAAGACTGCCAGCCCAGAGATGGTCCTACCCACCAGGGGCTCTTGATCACTAATTGAGAAAATGCCTCACAGCTAGATCTCATGGAGGCATTTACCCAACTGAAGCTCCTTTCTCTGTGATAACTCCAGCTGTGTCAAGTTGACACAAACCTAGCCAGTACAATTGACCCCTTGTCAACTTGACACACAAATACATCACTAGTAAGCCTCAACCCTTAGTTCTTACTCACTCCCAAGATCTTAAATAACTTAAAAGTCCCACAGTCTTTACATATTAAAAAGTTCAATCCTTTTAAAACATCTTTTAAAATTCAAAGTACTTTAAAATTCAAAGTCTCTTAACTGTGGGCTTCATTCAAAAACTTCCTTCAAGAGGGAAAAATATCAGGGCACACACAGTCACAATCAAAAGCAAAAATCAATCTCCAACTGTCCAATGTCTGGGATCCAACTCACGATCTTCTGGGCTCCTCCAAGGGCTTGGGTCACTTCTCCAGCCATGCCCTTTGTAGCACACACGTTGTCCTCTAGGCTCCAGATGCCTGTACTTCACTGC